>JASJET010000156.1:3107500-3707500 GCA_034092305.1 Diaprepes abbreviatus | reverse complement strand
AATTGTGTGAGTTTACTATGCCATCTCTTGTAAAATTGGCCTCATCGATAAACAAAATAAGGTTAGAAAAATTTAGATCTAGGTTATGCTCCAGAAACATAACGTGTACTGTTTCATTGTGGTATGGGTGAAGTAACTGTTCTGTTAGAATTTCATATACAATATATTTTTTAACATTGTTTTGTGTCCCCAGCTTTTTTATGGTGTTTGTAGGGTTGTCAGCAATATTTTACAAAATTTATTCCCCTACGTGAGGGTTTCGTGCTCTCCTGAGAGGGCCCTCATGGCCACATCGTGGCAACAATGAACCGGGATAAAACATGTAAAAAATTAATTCATTGACTCTAATAATTATTTTCTAATCATCTTTTACCTGTTTCCCTTAGGCTTAGATCAACCCTTTGAAATATTTGAGCTGGAAATCTTTCATCATAAAATCTTCTTGCCTTCAAATAATTTGATAGGGCTTCATCATAAATTAAATTCATATCATACTCTGCGTAAGAATATTCTTCAATTCTTGAAAATTATTTTTGCTTGTAGGCGGTTTTAACAAGTTTAGGCAATAGTAATTCATTATGTAGGCGTTAACAATAACAAGCTGATTGTGTTTAGCATTAGTAACTTTTGAATGTTTCACACACACACACCTGTTTTAAGAATTTCATTTTTGAAGAGTAATGATCAAAGTATTTAAAACATCTGTTTTCAGCTCTGTAAAATGATAACTGTCAAAAATTAGGCTCAACCAATGTGGCTGCAAGTTCGATTCTGACTTCTCTGATAATTTAAAATACCTTTTGTTGTATGATTTAATGAGTCTTTATAATGGCTATAAAATATTAAAATTTCATTAAATTACACAAGTCGGTTCAAAACCAAAACCCACAAGGCAAATCGCTAGGTAACCCTTTAGGGCTCTGTATCTCCGTTAAGTGGCACTTTAGGAATTTTTTTTTCTATGATAAACGATGGTTATTTTGACATCTCTTATAAGTTTGCGAAAAATTAAGAAGTACATATTGGACACCCTGTATACACTATAAAGATTACATAATCACCATTCTGAAAGTGTGACATAGCTTCTTTTTTTCTGATGTAAATGCTCCGGAAACTTTATAGTTTAACTGAATTAAAATTAAATACTCTTAAATCTCCTCAAAATTTATTGAACAATAGAACACCTTGTAAACCAATATGAACTTTATTTTTGTATAGTCTAAAAATAAACGAAAGTTTAGTATATTTCAAAAGCATTTGACGTAAATAAACAAAAAACCACCACAATAAAAGTTATATTATAACAAGTTTTGCCCAAAATATATATAAAACCCTCAACTTTTCAATATAAAGAGCTTTTGTTAAAGTTAAGCTTAAGACTTTTAGGACTTTAGATCCAAGTTCAAAATTGAAAAATTCTTATACGAATGCTTAAAATTTGTTATCTTTGGAAACTTGGACAATAAACTTTTCTGACGAGTTGGACAAATTTGTAGGTAGCATTAAGAGTTTAACTTTAACAATATTTTTATGTTGGATTTTATACGTGGAATACAAGGAAGATTGGCATAGTAGTAGTAATGCTTAAATTAGGCAAATGCTTGATTTACATATGTAATAAAAATTTTATCGTCACTCAAACAAACTGACTAAAATATGATTGTCGGAATTGCATTGTCTTTATTTTTATTTATTTTTACGATGGTTCGATTAGGTTGTATCTTTAATCGTTATCAAGTATCAACTGAATGTTTATCTTAAGATTACGAGCTTATATAGGGACTGTATCCATTGAAGTGAAAAGTTTCGCTTCACTGTACATACCTCAATGATTTGATGTTATAAAGAAGTGGTTGCCAAAGATTAGGTATCTCAACACTGGGTGTACTGAAGATTCCATTATTATTTTGAATGAGAGCTGATTCTGTAAATTTTCTCTTTTCATGTTGGGTTCCATATATATCGCCGCAGCTTCAGATCATTTTATATGGTGTTGTTTATCCCAGGCGTGTTCTGCAAACCTGAACTCGAGGTTTCCCCTTTTTGAGTTAATTAGGTATAAACATATATATATATATATATATATATATATATATATATATATATATATATATATATATATATGTATATATATATTGGCGACGACTGGACAGAGTGAAGAACCCATCGGAAGTCCTGAGCGTAGAACTTGTCCTTTACCTAAAAGTAAACACTACGCAAGCAACATTGCAAGAGCTCCATCACTCCATCTAGTGGTCAGCAATATATACATGGAATGGTTGGAAACTCATGCCATAGAAACGGCCACATTTTAGTCAATCCTTAACATTGTCTACAACCATCAACCGAATCTTTAATTATGTAATAAATTTAAAGATTGGTTGGATTTATTTCAGCTGCAAAAATATCCCAATAAAATGTCTACAATCCATAATTAGTTAATGACGCAATAAACTTAGCAATGGCACAATTAGTTGGATAATTAGAAATTTGTATTTTTTTCTTTTTGATGGTTTCATGCCTTAAGAGGAAAAACCGAGCTCTCATAAGATCATCCACGAGTCGATCTGCCATACCCCCCTTTTCTCGAAGATTCTTTCACATTGAGAGACAAAATTTGACAAAGTAATAACAACACTGTTCAGTATTTTGAATTTTTTTTTTTTGATCCCTGATATTTTTTGTGTTTTTTGTGTCTACTGTAATATCCTGAAGTCAAATATGAGCTCGATTTCTACCTAACACCTATAAGGTTTTAGAGAAAGAAAAAAGAATATAAAATAAGAGAAATCCAAATTACAAACAATCTAGTGAACTTTTAAAGATTAAAGAAATAAAACCTCTTTTTTTTTCCAATTTTGTATTGAAAAAATTATAATACAACCAAGTAATTTATTTTCTTGTTTTTTTTTTGTGGCTTTTATTCATCGGGTCGGATTCACGTTTAAGGTAACATGTTTAGAGTCCATTTTTCACTACACACACCGCTACACCTTTCACCGAGTTCGTGTTATACTGCATCTAATTTGTCAGAGAAGAAGTGCAAATGAGAGGGAAGAAAATACAGTTTAAGAGATATGTTGCAACTTAACGTTTTGTAAGATTGGATAAGTTCTTCAACTATATATTTGTAGTTCTCCAATTTCTTCTCACCTAGGAAGTAGCTAAATACATTTTTGAAGACAGTCTATATCCTATTATCTTTTCTCCAAAGTGGAGTTTTAAAATTTTCGTTTTTAACAATTTTCCGTATTTGTGGCCCAACGAATATTCCTTCTTTAAGTTTTGCCTCACTTATACGGGCCAATTTCAGTCTCAAAGTGAAGCATTTTCTTTTCAACATTCTTTAACGATAAAATGTTAGTTTCTGGTATAGCCACTCTGCATCCTATAAATAGTGCAATAATTTTTAAATTGGCACAAATATTTCATTCATGATCTTCGTATTTTATACTTTGAAGTAATACACGTTTCTTTCGTATTTATAGTATAACTCACGGCAATAAATGGTTGTTCATTTTCATTAAACAATAAAACTGCCTTTAGGATCGTCTTCGAAAGGCAATAAACAGTCGCCACTCGGTAGGTTTATAGGAAAGGCCAAATTCATTGATTAAACCTAGTTAGTAAACTAACTCATTTACCATTAAAAAATTCTGCCTTCGTAAACTGCCTTTTCCAAAACCTGGAAATTTTCACTCTTTTTTGTAAGATATTCTACTGCTGTAAACGAGATTTAATTTATTTTGAGTCGATTTAGATGCTTAGGTATAGGTATGTCAGAAGTGTAATGAGGTATAAATCTGATGCCTGAGGGAATCTTAGGATATTCCGTTTTAGGTTGCTTTTACTAGAAAACTCTAGGATTTTTCCGGCCAAATCATTGGTACTCGCAAACTTCATAGACGTGTGAGTACCCAGTAGCCATCCTGTTAAGATTCTTGAGAATGTGTGCACCCAAATTATAACTCGTAGGCTTGTCTTACAAATGGGCTCAAAGTCTTTCGTTGAACTTTCAGTGTCTCTTCAAAACATATACAATATAAACTGTTCTATTTTTCGCACAGAATCCCGACGACGTCATTTATATAAGGCAAAAATAACAGCATTACTTCAAGGCTATCAGTATTCGCTATTTCTTTGAATGGGCTCAAAGTCTTTCGTTGAAATTTCAGTGTCTCTTCAAAACATATACAATAAAAACTGTTCTATTTTTCGCACAGAATCCCGACGACGTCATTTATATAAGGCAAAAATAACAGCATTACTACAAGGCTATCAGTATTCGCTATTTCTTTGAATGGGCTCAAAGTCTTTCGTTGAACTTTCAGTGTCTCTTCAAAACATAACAATAAAAACTGTTCTATTTTTCGCACAGAATCCCGACGACGTCATTTATATAAGGCAAAAATAACAGCATTACTACAACGCTATCAGTATTCGCTATTTCTTTGAACTTCGCTCGTATATCTAATAGTGATCCACCGACGACAGCCCGGCTATTTATATACCCCCTCCATACATCTGGTGTTTTTTTCGAAATATCGGGAACCGAGAGTACCAGAAATGACGACATAATTCCTGTATACAGGGGCCCTTCGGTAAGTAGCTAACCCTTCTCTCCTGTATACGGAGTATGGTGAAATTTTGAATCTCCGTTATTTTAAGCCCTAGGGATTGGGAGTTCATAGATGAGAATCATTTCTTGACACCTTCCGCGCGATGTTGGTAGATTAAACATAATTTCCCTAGACTTGGGGAAAACGTAGATTTGGCAAAGTCGCACCCTGGTATGCCATAAAAACTAATATATCGCATAGGTACATTCTTATACCTGCTTTGCAATCGATCGAAACATTTTGTTGATGTTCTTTAGATATGTAAGGTTAACATATATAAGAATTATTGAAATAGTACATTAGTTTGGCAAGGAGGATTTTAATGCAGAACAAAGTAATTACTAGTCTGCTTACACTATGATGTAGTAATATTACTTATTCTAAGAAAGCAATCCTTGTATTGAAAATTGAAAATATTACTAAAACTTGATCATCATAGCGCACAAACATATTAAGGATCTAAACACAACAAATTATTAATTACAAATATGAATCGCTTTTGCATCAGGCTAAATATCTTAATTGTTATACTTATAATAATTTGTCTATAAGCTTTTACTTTTTTTAACAGTCTAATGAAATTTATCCTTTTTTTTGGACTCGATCTCATAATATGTTTAAGGAAGACGGTGGAGGATCATAGTGATTTAGTATAATATATTTTAAATGTTACTTAAAATTTGTTGTGCTGAAAACTGTATTATTTTTGTTGATATTTAAGATCATTGTCCTGCTGGAAATTAACTTCATTTAGCGGATAAGGGATATTATTCTCAGTTGCAATCAAATTGTGTTTTAAAATATCTAGACACATTTGTTTTTTCATATTTCTTACTATTTTATGAATTGTACCCAGCTTATAAGATTTCATATATCCCCAAAGTTTAATATTGTCGCCCCCGCGCTTTACAGTCTGAATGAAATCTGTTCGAAAAGATTAAACTTTGTAAAAAAAATATGAAGACTGGATACAAGAAGATTAGATGAAAGTAATCTGGTCAGATGAGACAAAGGTCAATCAATACACAATTGAGGGTTGCCAATAGAAATGGAAAAGGGAACTGAAATTTTAAGCGTCCGTAAACGCCGTTATTTGTCCAAATGTTAACAAATCTCATAGGAAAAATTCGTTTATATTGATATCGATATTATAAGTCCAAAGTTTAATACAACGATTTTAACTTTTGTTCTGTTCCCATATTTACCAGAAACAGTTTATTTCCCTCGAATTTCTCATGAAATCCTACATAAAAAAAATTAGTTTCCAACAAAATTTTTTTATTAAAATGAGTTTCCACATATCTTTGTAATGAGAATGTTTATTGTTAGGTGACAATGAGTTAATAATAAAAAAACTAAATTACACAAAACTGATTTATTCAGTTATTTATTGCCTTTTTTCTAAATTTATATTAGGGTTGTAACGGAGGTCATCTTAGCGGAGGCGGAAGCGGAGGTGCAGAGCTTGGACTCCGCGGAAGCGGAGGTTAACGGAAGCGGAGGCGGAGGTAGATAAATAAAGAAGAAAGGATTCATTAAACATTTATTAGAGAAAAAAAACTATTGGTAATCAAAATTAAGAAGAGGCAGATTACACTTGAAAAACAATAATTTTGCGGCTTTTTCACCTTCTAAGCGTTTTCTTAGAGGTTCATAAATTAAACCGGCTCCACTAAACAGTTGCTCACTTGGTACTGAAGCTGGCGGTGGCGATAAATAAGTGCGCACGATGGGAGCAAAAACTTCAAATTTAGTGTTATATCTCCACCATAATAAAGGGTCTTCGTTTAGTTGGAGTCGGTTTTCTTTATTATATTCATTTATTAATGATTTCCATATTATGAGGTTGCTATTGGTAACAGTGGTGTCGTTTCCTATTTCCTCTTCATCGTCACTGCTATTTTTCAGCATATCTGCCAGATTTGAATGCACACTTTGCGTTGGCGGTATAATCTGGAAGCTTGTGCATGGCTCATCTTCCACTGGAGTTGATTCAATTCTAGATTTTTTGGCAATAGAAGCTCCGTCATCATCAACTCTACTTGCATATCTTGCAAGACTCAAATCATGCATCGTTAGCAAGCGTAATAGTTCGGACTGAACATTAAAAAACTTTAATTTGTACCTTAGATCCAGATATGTAGCAAGCGAATACAGTGAATTTCTTGGAGGGTCACAAAATCTCGAATTGATGTCTTCGATTAGTTTTTTAATCACATTTTCAAAACCATGATTTGTGTCAGATTTATCTTTTTCTATCTGCAATGTATGTTTCAGTACGTGTATTAATGGGATTACTGATGATATGCAAGTTCTTGTATCGCTTAGATTTCTAGTTATTTCTTCAAAAGGCGTCAGTATTGCTACTAGTTTATTAAGACATAACCATTCTTCTGGGAAAATTTGTGGAATATTGTGTTTGCTGGCATACAAGCAAATAGAATCTTTGATCTTTAACAACCGCTCGACCATATGCAAAGTGCTATTCCATCTGAAATAAAAGATAAATAAAATTAAATTATTGTATTGTACCTAGTCTCCCAAAGTAAAATAGACAGAGGCCCTCATGTCATGCCATATTATACGATCAGGGAACTTGATAATAATTATGTCTAATAGATAAACGAGGTATTACTTTTATTATAAACTAGCGAACGCCCTCAACTTCGTTCACGTAGTTCAGTACCCGTTATTTTATTTTATGTATAGATAAATAAGTAAATTATAAAAAAAAATTTTGAATATTGGTTTTATTATAAATAAATAAAAACATACCTGGTAACACATTCCTGAATCACACGAAGTGCAGGTTGATTAAGTTGCTCTATTTGGATTTTAATCAGTTCATCTTGGGCTATTTGAGAGTGATTAAAATGCCGCGATATCTTCTTGCATTTTGCAATTAAGTTCTTTACTTCACTAGTTTCGAGAGCAGAACGAACACACAGTTGAAGTTGAAATGAAAAAAATGAAATTTTGAAATGGTCACAAATTATATCGCCAGCATGGCGACCCTGAAGTGGGCAACATTTTAAAACAATCTGCCTTCGGGTGAAGTCTTTAGTTATTCCGTGTGCAGTTAAGCTCAAAAGTGACACATTAGCACTTGGCTCAGACCATATATCTGTGGTGAATGATAGTTTAGGAAATTGTTTGAGCATTTGTTCAATTTTTTTTGCCATTTTCGTATATATCTTGTCACATATATGGTCAGTAAAAAACTGACGCCCTCTTAATTGGTAATTCGGTAAAGCCGTTTGCATTACGCGACGAAAACCAACGCCCTCGACAAAGTTAAACGGCAGATTCTGTAATGCAATCATTTCTCCAATCAAATCGTCCATTTTTTTTGCTTTAGCATGTGATATATCCCATATTTGATTTCTTTTTGTGGATTCTTCCATCGTCATTTGCCTTTTTGTTTGCTGTAATGGTGTTACTGCTGACGTTATCTAATTCAATTTCACTTTTTCACGTTGTTCTTCCATTTTACAAAGATCCTCATATTTTTCTTTATGCATAGATTTCAAATGCCCTTTCAATGATGTAGTAGTCCGGCCTTTTCTTGAATAGTTTTTGTAACAGATTTTGCATTTTGCATAATTATCATTTATTTCTAAAAAATAATGCCAAAAATCAATTGTTTTCGGCTTCATCTCGTGATTTAAATAAGAATAACTACTTATTACGCAACAAATCACTACACGATTCAATTACAAGTGATGGGCGAACGCACAACGTCAAGTTACACCCCACCGCCCTCTATCTAATTTCCCACCGGGTAATGCACTTCGATGCATTTCGCAAATTCAGCCCAAAACAAGAAAGTGAAAGAAATGTCGCAACGATGTATTTGAATCGCAACACAAAGCCATCTGTTGGCGAAGTGCCTAATGTATCACATCAATGCCCTCTTGCCACTTATAAAAAGACCTTTTACCACAAATAACTGAAGTCTACTATTATTATTATTACTTATTAAAATGTGTAATAATTATTAGAGAGAACGAGGTGATTGAAAAAAATATGAAAGAATTCTTGTCTATCCTCTTTTGCAAAACATAAACAAAAACACCAACAATGTAATAAAAAACACTCAAGGCAAACTATCATCAAAAGATATATTCTCAGATACCCTAAGTCACACATTGTTGCCAACCTACAACTGATTTTTACAAATGTTTTTTAAATAGTATTTTTATTAAAAAATGTATAACTCCGTTACAACTCCGTTAAAAACTTGCGGAGGCGGATGCGGAGGCGGAGGTAGGATTTCTTGCGGAAGTTCCGCATTTGCGGAGGCGGAGGCGAGGTTCCGTTACAACCCTAATTTATATGTATAATGGTATCAGTTTTATTCAGTATTTCGAGAAAAATATACACTGAAAAAAATTCAATATATGGGAACAAAATAAAAGTTAAAATTTTTGGATTAGAATTTGAATTTAGAATATATATAACAATGTAAGTAATAGTTTTTATTTCATATTAGTCCTACATTTTTGAATATTTTGAACATATATATATATATATATATATATATATATATATATATATATATATATATATATATATATATATATATATATTCATAATTTCTTTTGGGAAGAGTTAATTTTAATGAATCGACTAAAGACTTTGTACTAGGAAAAAAAGTTTGCTTACAAATTTCTAGTTAATAATGTGAAGTTTTAACTACAAGAAAATAATTGCTGGATGGTGTGGAAACTAAGAATCAGAATAAAATGTCATTGAAGTAGTAAATTGTAATTTTTGACTGATATATGAGCATTGCTATTGACGAGTATTCTCTCTTCGAGTATTTATTACATCTTGAATCCTTCTCAGCATGATACTTAGTGGAGTTTGAATGTATACTTTGATTGTTTCACATTTATATCCCTCTCTAAACCGAAACTCTTCTGTTGTACTTGGAATTATATTTCTTCGTTGCATACATTATTTTAGCTAATGCCACATGTGCTCTATTGGATTTAAGTCTAGGCTATACGGCGGCCAATCTAACTTTTGATCTGAACCATATCATGATAATTAGTCACTTATATGAGTCCGTACTATCCAGTATACTCTATATGTGATAAAATATGATCTTATACATAGATTTCGATCACTATTCATTTGTCTATTCACTTTTACAAGTTCGGTGCGTCCCTTCTTTCAGCTAATACATTTAAACAATATTAGAAACTTTAGAAATACTCGTTTTAATAGTCTTTAACAAATAACATAATAATAACATATGGGTAATATTAAAATACTTAATATATTTAATTCTCTCAAAGGACAAGCGTCTTTCATTAAAATTAAAGGTGCATTAGTGCGTATGTTTATATTTAACCGTTTTGCCAGCTAGAAGTAATGTGAAACATCCCACGCACTAAAATCGATTAATAAACCTTCAAAAGACTAACAATCTTTAAAGACCATTAATAATATTATTAAAATACTTTGACGAAAAATACTTAACGCTAAAAATATCATTATTAGATGAATGCATAGCTAATTGATTTGAGGATAAAGTATACATAAAAAATTGGGTTCAGAATATCCAGTTTTTATTAATTTTAATAAATTCAAAGTTAATTAAAATATTTTGTTCCAGTATTACGTATGCTTTACGGAACATTTAAATTAAGAAATATATATATATATATATATATATATATATATATATAACTTTGTATATATGTACACTGCGAACTGGTGGAAGCAGGTTCTCCAGTTTTATTTCCCTCAGGAACCTTAGGATGTTGGACGGCGTCAAGGTGGGTAGCTCCCCTTCTTCGATTTGTTGTGTTTGGTGTTCCCAAGGACCGCATTCTAAGGTTTTCTGGAGCGCTGCACTCTGAAAAGATATGAATAGAGGTTTCATCCTTCTCCTCACAGAATCTGCACTCTTCTTCTTCTACCAGTTCGAGTGTAGTATGAAGTGTCCCTTCAGATGGCAATGCCCCGTTAGGACCCCAGTCAGAACTCTGAGTTGGTTTTTACTTAAGTTTATGCATCCTTTGAATCTCTTCTGGTCGTAGTTCCCAAGAAGATTCTTCGCTTGTCTCACTCCTTGCAGCTCCGTTCAATAATTGGATCTCCTGCTTTGTTCTTCTATTCTTACTTTTTCCATCATGATGCTGCTACTAATTTCACGGAAAGGCTCTGGCCGCAGAAATGGTATCTCGGCCCCTTTGCTCGCGAGCCTATCTACTATTTCATTCGCCTCTATCCATATATTTATATAAGCTTATTTTAGGTTTCTTATTTTGCTGAAATCTCATCGAAGAAATCTTTTTTATGGTGCATCTTAACGTGCGTTAAGAACATTGTAACATAATACGATGGACGTACATTAGAGCAAAACACAAATAGGCTTTACCGGCCGCTAATGGATGACATGGATATGACGCCGAATGTTACTACGTTCTGTTGCAGAATGGCATCTGAACTTGATCAAGAACTCCAAGATACAAAGACACCGTGCTAATTAATATCATCGAAACGTTTTTATCCATTTTCATTAGATTTCTTTTGTGACTTTTATGATCGTTATTTAAATATGTTAAACTTATATTTAAGTAAGTAAGGATTATATTTAATATTAAACACAAAATACTTAAGATTTTGTGTATCTCAAATTGAAAGATTTCTTAAAAGTTTAGGTTCTCGAAGATTTACGAGTGTCTAGGTAATAAGAAAATCTTTTTGTACATCAATAGTTTCCCATGTCCCATGTAGGTGATAATGGAAATGTTTGTCAAAATTTTGTAAGCCTCAATCACAAAAAATAACTACTGGGATACTTATTAGATTTATTATTCTTGTTTTGAATGGAAAATGCTAATGATTAACGAATTGGCTTAAGTAACAAACGTATTTTAGCCGATTGTTGTTGCCCTGTGTCTTTCTTTTTGAGCTGTTATTTCTTTCACACGTGGTAACTGAACGCACCTAACGGAAGTCGATTAGTACGCAAGCAGGGCCATGGTTATAAATGGAGGCCGTTTTGCCTTGATTTTTCACTTTTTTCTGGTTTAATTCGGCCGAAGAAACTGCAGACTTTGATCTCAATTTTTAGTTGCCAAGTTTTTGAGATTCTGAGATGGAAATTCGAAAATTATCCTCATAATTTTATTGAGTTTTGGTGTACCGTATCTTTTACCAGGTTGGCAGTTGTGTTTTTTTATCGGGATAAACGTTGAGACAGGGATTTTGGTCCGTTTGCACGGGTTAACGAAGGAATCAGTCTGACCCTAGTAGATCGGATAAGAAACTTTAAAGTAATTACTGTTACAACGATCCTACATAGTTTTTTTATTTATTAAAAGATAACAGCTTAAAATTGATTTTTACCTAGTGAAATTAAAGCATAATTTAAAACTAACCGTTATGATAATCTAAGTCTCAATTAGATCCAAAATTAACCAGTTTAAGATATTATTAGGATGTATTTTGGGATTTTGGCGCCGATCATTTCATTTTTTTTGTGATAAATGCAGTATAATTTGTTATCTGTAAGAGTTGATTTTGAGAATACTTTTATCATCATTTGTAATTTGCACTATATTTTGCTTTATTTTTGCTTCCTGGACGTATCATGATGTCCATAATTTTTGGACAAATTTATTTGGCAGTAGTATTATTTCAATATCTTTTTTGTATGCTGTCTTTGAGCCCCATTTTGGGTGTATTATTGACAGTTTTAAAGTTTTTTTTTGCATCGTGATATGTTTATGGCCGCAATCTTTGTTTTTTTGTGTGGTCGACTGCAATGCTTGGGTATTAGAGACCGGCTTATATAGTGAAATTGGAAATTTTTTCCGATCTTCTAGTTATTCTTAAATTCAAGAAATATAAATTAATACATCAACAGAAATTTCCTGATTTCTGCAACCCAATATACATACAATCCCGTCAAATGTAATTATAAATGACAGGGAAAAAAACAAGATCTATCTGAATACAAGAAAAGGTAGCAATAAGTTTGATACTGATAAGAAAATATCTAAGCACAGCGTATTGAAATATTAAAGTAGGACAAAATAATGGTAAAGAAAATTAATCGAAACTCTACTTAATGAAATTCTTGTCTTCAAAGAATCCCTGGGAAATACTTAAGGAAAATTATACTCTGTTGCCCATAACGACAGTATTTGCAAAATAAGGTTAAGATAAATAAATTAGCCATAGTGAGCTCAAGCGCAAAATTGAACCATGACAAAGTCCTAAAACTTGCCAGGACCAGTTTTATAGTTTGTCTTTCAAAACTAGACAAGTATTTTGGACAACTGTGAAATTTATTTCGTATATTGTGTTTGCTTAATCTTAGTATATTTAACAATTTCACTCATCTTGGAGTTCCTTTAGGAAATCTGCCAGATAAATCTTCGTTACTTATTACACTCCAAGAACAAGAAACTCTGCTGTTATCACAGGGCAAAAAAGTTTCACAATCAATCAGTTTCTACCATTTTAACCGTTTCAAACAGGAAGAATGCATTTTATAAAATAAAACATAAACATATTAAAATCCCGGTCATTTTCATTGATATAATCGTAATGGTTTGATTAATTAAAAAAGATTTTTAGAAAAATGTATGATTTTTAGGCAAATGAAAAATACATCTTTAAAAATTTAATTTTAAAATATTTTGTCCATATCTTTGAACTATATTTGACTTTTAATACCTATCAATAAGTAAGATCGGTAAGTTCAACTAATTTTACCAAACTTTAAACTTATCCAATTTTCTTTAACTATGCACCAAATCATTTGGTAATATGATTCTTGACATTTTGTCAGTTTAATCTTGAACTGAATGTTTCAAATTCGTATTATTTCAGGTTTTGATAGAGGAAAATGGATGAACTTTAACTATAGAAGCTTTATCTTATTCGTAATTACTTTCAGCTCAAAATTGCTCATTTATAAATAAACTTCTTAATGCTTAGATAAAAATTATACAAATTTAAAGTATGGCTAAAAATTGAACATTCTTAACTTCGAGTTTTTATATCAATTTTTATAAATTTTCTTGTCCAAAATTAGAATAGATAATTATTAAATAAAATAAAATTTACCATAGGACGTTTTTAAAACGGACTAAAAATTGTAAAACAATTTTTCCTAGCCCATATAGATTTATAACCCCATACACATTGTTCTGAAAATTTGTGATTGTGAATTTCTAATAGCTATAAAAATATTTTTAAGATTTAAAATGAAAAATATGATGTGCATACAGGGTGAGTCAACGATTGGATGAAGTAAGTTTGTGCCTTTTCGGTGAAATTAACAAAGAAACTATATTTATTGTTTGATACAGTTTATTTTTACACAGATTTTAAAAATATTTAGGACTCTACAGGGTGAGCCACAAAACTAGGACAGCATAAAGTTGTATTTTTTTAAATAGAACACCCTATATACGAATCATATTTTCGATTTAGCTTATAATTTTAAATGTTTTTTATTAAGGGTTTACTATAACAAAACTTTATAGTTTCTGAGATAATTAAGTTTAAAGAAAAAAAGTCACATTTTCAAGCATCAATTCAATCCTAAATAACGTTTTCAATTTTGTGACAAATATATTCAAATTTGGAATTTAGCAAGGCCAAGGACAAGTTAACATAATTTTTACCTAATATTTGCAATAAAAGCTACAGGGTGTTGAACACATCGGCTCAAATTTGAACAAGTTTAAATGAATAAATATCTTTTTTTTAAACGATACACGCTGTATATTTTATATTAGAGTAATAAAAACCCTAAAAGTTTTGTTCAATATATCCTATACCTATTTATAATAGTTTTTGAGATATTTCAGTTTTTCTTATTTTCCATACTTTTTTACAGAAATAGTCTTCATTATCATAGTAGCCATGTAAAATAATAAAAAGAAACTACAGAAACAAACAGAATGTGGTTAAATATGATGAAATACATTATTCGTTATATTACAACGGCAATAGTTTAATTAAACATAATGTGAAAAAATTAACACAACAATAACGACAAGGCAAATACATATTTACTTTTATACTAAATTGAAACAAAAAAATTACCTATTAAATACTGAGATTAATTATTTCTTTTTAATAAGTGTTCGAATAAACGACCCTCTTGTGCAATGCACAAATTTAGTCTTTTTTGCAGATTTTCTCGGACCCTGGACAAAATTAGTGGCGTTATTGTTCTACAGGTATCCCTAATCCTGTTTCGCATATCTTCCACTGTTGTTGGTGGATTAACATACACCTTATTTTTAATATAACCCCATAGGAAGAAATCTAATGGGGTGATGTCGCAAGACCTTGGTGGCCACTCAATGAAACCCCCACGTCCAATCCATTTTTGCGGATATCGTTGGTCCAAAAACGCACGAACTTCACGATGTTAATGCGGAGGCGCACCATCGTGCTGGAACCACATACTGTCGAGCTCATCCCTATCGAGACCTTGAAGCATTTGGGGTAGTTCTTCTTGTAGAAAGTTCAGGCCAGTGGTTCATTAAAAAAGTGGGGTCCAATAATTCGATTATGATGAATACCACACCAAACATTTAATGACCAGTGGTTTTGATGTTGCACCTCTCTAATCCAAAATGGGTTTTCTGTGGCATAATAATGCATGTTGCGTCTATTTACGGCACCGTTACTTCTAAAAGTAGCTTCATCACTAAACATTACCTTGCATAATAAATTTGGGTTTAATTGAATCTCCGCATTTATTGTACGACAAAAGTTTACACGACTTTCAAAATCCTGTCCATGCAATTCTTGATGTAATTCCATGTGATATGGATGATACCTATATTTCTTGGTAGTACGATTAGCGGTGGATTGTAATAAAGCAATATAAGGATTTTCCTGAACATTTAACAATACTTGTAGTTCTTTTTCTTCATTAGTTACTGGTTTGTTGACCACTTTACGTTTTGGATAATCAACAGTACCAGAAGAATCAAATCTTTGCATTAAGTTTTGAAAAGTATGGGTATTAAGCTGGCGTCGATCAGGATACTTCATTTTGTAAATTCTTTGAGCAAGAAGGCAATTTTTTTGAGCCTCTAATATTGTATAAATCATATCTATTAACTCATTCTTTGGAAAATTCATTTTACAATATAAGATGAATGCAAAAAAAACCAAACTACACTACATAAAAACCAAAAGAAGCGATTGCGGCAATAAATTTGACACACAGAAAAATGTTCTTTTACATTGTTTTTGCCATGGCTACTATGATAATGAAGACTATTTCTGTAAAAAAGTATAGAAAATAAGATAAACTGAAATATCTCAAAAACTATTATAAATAGATATAGGATATATTGAACAAAACTTTTAGGGTTTTTATTACTCTATTAAATAACATGAAAATATACAGGGTGTACCATTTAAAAAAAAAAGATATTAATTCATTAAAACTTGTTCAAATTTGAGCCGATGTGTTCAACACCCTGTAGCTTTTATTGCAAATATTAGGTAAAAATTATGTTAAGTTGTCCTTGGCCTTGCTAAATTTCAAATTTGAATATATTTGTCACAAAATTGAAAACGTTATTTAGGATTGAATTGATGCTTGAAAATGTGACTTTTTTTCTTTAAACTTAATTATCTCAGAAACTATAAAGTTTTGTTATAGTAAACCCTTAATAAAAAAGATTTAAAATTATAAGCTAAATCGAAAACACGATTCGTATATAGGGTGTTCTATTTAAAAAAATACAACTTTACGCTGTCCTAGTTTTTTGGCTCACCTTGTAGAGTCCTAAATATTTTTAAAATCTGCGTAAAAATAAACTGTATCAAACAATAAATATAGTTTCTTTGTTAATTTCACCGAAAAAGCACAAACCTACTTCATCCAATCGTTGACTCACCCTGTACAATAGATAATAATGAATAATTATTATCTATTGCACCCACTTTTTCCGTTTTATGTCTTAGAAGTATTTTCCTAGCTGTTAATAATCACGAATTTTAAATGACAATGTTTATGAATGTTTGTTTGAAGGTTGTCGACAATGTTGAAGATTGACTAAAGATTAGGTTGTATCTCTAATCATTATCAAATATATACTGAATGTTTTGTCTCAAGGCTACGTGCTTACATAGGGACTGTGTCTATTGGAGCGCAAAGCTTCGCTTTACTGTCCTATTTTCGACATTTTTAGGAGGTATTGTAGTTATTATCAAAGATAGAGTGTTGCGGTTTTCACTTTTTAACGAAACGAAGAATTTCGGTGTCAAATTTGTCATGGCTCTCTTAGTTTTTAATCTACAGGGTTATTTTGAAAATCTTCGTTTTTTAGGTACATCTCGAATTTCCGTCATACTTTAATTTATCAAAAGCTAATTTTTATAGAGTAGAGTTCACTGGCGCAGTTAGTTTTTTTTTCTAAAAAGTTTAGTTTTTAAGATATTAACCAAATTTATGATTTTTTAAATAGGACACTTTGTATATTATTTTAGATATTGATTAAGTATAATTTAGCCTTTTCAAAAATATATTATATGTTTATTTTATTTTTGAAAAACAAGGTCAGATTTCGATATTCTCAATAATTTATTTTACTTGTAACAGTAGGCCATGACCAATGTATAAGAAACAAAAGGCAAATGGCCATAACTTCACAGTTCTGTCAGATTGTTAATATTTATGAACATTTTGTTACGTAAGAGTTTTTGCTTTGCCTTTTATTTATTTTGCATTTATAATTACCGTTTCTGAATTATATTTTAATAGGTAATGTATTTAAAGCGTTATCATTAGGATAACTTCTCATATCTGGCGATCGTTTTTGTTTATGTTAGGTATCCAGAAAGAAGGCAACCCTTTCCAGACACATTTGCGCGTTTAAAACGAAATTTAGTTCAACACGGATTTTTATTCAGCCGTGTCCCAAAACTTCCTTCCGTCAAAGAAGACAAGGATAAGACCTGTACCAACTTATTATTTTATTTCAATTTAAACAAAACATCTATGCCATAACCATTCTTTACATAACCATAATATACAATAATATAACATAACGTATCATAACGTTGACTTTAGCAAGTTCACTTTTATGCATTTTTTTATTAAGTTTTCATTATGAGGCGATCTGGGTAAGCTTTCTAGAAGCTTAAAATACTTTTATTAAATGACATCTCCTTGTAACCATTAATAATTTTACCTGAGGCTGATTTGATATTATATATTATATGTATTGTATATATATATATATATATATATATATATATATATATATATATATATATATATATATATATATAACTTAAGACTATAACTCTAATTAACTTTGTATTGCTGTTTCAAATATAATTCACCTCAATAGAACTTAAGTTACGTAGCAGGAATTAGTGTATTATTCGAGTTTCCAACCTAATATTTTATAGTTAGTTTTTTTCAGTTGTAATCTTAAAAACCAGAGTGGCGCCCTTATTAAAAGAAAGTTTGAACAGGTAAGATTAAAGCCCACGACTCTCGCCTCCACAGATAAGAGCTGCCATGTGCATTGGGCTCCTTGTTTGTTCCTCCAGCCGACGAAAAATGGTTACAAAAAGTGGCGCCCAACGTGAGGCCCGATTATGCAAAGAATGGTTATGGCATAGATGTTTTATCTAAATTTAAATGAAATGATAAACTGATACATGTCTTATTCTAAAATTCTTGATTCTTCCAGCATCGACGGATGGGTTAAGATGGTTGAAAGTTGAAAATAACCGCTTCAAATCGACACGCAGCCAACTGTTCGCCCCAAAAGAAAAGTGGCAAGCAGAAAACCCCAAAAACTGTATCAGTGATGTATTCTACACTCTTGCTCACAAAAAGCAGATAATCTCAAGAAACGTAGATTAACAATGCACTCTAGAAGCCCGTATATAGCCACTCTGAAATAAATAGCGCAGCGGCGTCAAATTTTATAAAATTTCTTGCCAAAAAGATTCACCTCTAAAAGGGCTTTGGCATCCAAATGGAGAACTGGAAGACGGCACTTTAAACCTGCTAACTGTTAAATGATAAATGTTAGTTTTAACCCACGAATTTTAGAAATAAATTTTTCCCACCAGTTTCTGCACATCATCAAGTAACAGCTAACATAAGAGTGAGCCTTCAGTGTTGCTGGGTGGATTGAGAAGTTCAGTAGTACCGTTGCCGGTCCCAAGCCCGGAAAAAAGAGGAGGGTTGGAGGGTCAGGTTAGCCGCCTACCCTTTGTAAAACAGTAACCAGCTCAAAGCACCGATAAAAAGCCTCGGATATGGACTGACTCAACAATGACGACTCACGCAAGGAAAAGGACAAAGAGAAGGAAAAAAAATACATACTAAGAGTAGCTACCTGGAACATAACATCTTTCAACACAAAAGATCAGGAAGTGGTTGAGGAGCTAATCGAGAAAAAGATTGAAATTTCTGGTCTCCAAGAAACAAAAAGGAAAGGCAAAGGTCAAAAAGAATACGGAAACTATATACTAATATATAGTGGAGTAAATAAAGAACAACGAGCCAGGGCGGGAGTAGGCATACTAATTCACAAGAAATATAAAAATAACATAGAAAGTTGCCAATATATATCAGAAAGGATAGTCTGTATAAAACTACTAATGGTACATAAAAAACTAAACATCTTGTCCGTTTACAGCCCAGAAGACGGAAAACCAAAACACGAGGTAGAAGCATTCTACGAGAACTTGCAAACCACCTTAGACTCAATACCTGGTGAGGAAGCTGTTATTTTATTGGGAAACTTTAATGCCTGTATGGGAAACCAAATTATCCCCAGAATTAAACAACGCTTCAACGAACAGTATCACAACACCAACGGAGAACTAATGGTAAATTTCTGTGCCTACAACGAATTAAGGATAAACAATACTTTCTTTCAACACAAAGATAAATATAAATACACTTTTGAAAATACAAGAGGACACAAATCTATGATTGACTTTATAGTTAGTAACCGAGTTATACATCCCACCCAGATACTGGATATTAGAACATTGAACTCTGTTAATGTAGGAAACGATCATAAATTAGTTCTATCAAAAATTCGAATAAAGATTACACAAAAGAAAAAGCAGCTGGAAAAGGTTAAGATACAAAAAAAGAACATAGACTCTCTGTGGCATACGTCAACGAAAGAATTATATCAAAATGATTGATGGAAAAAATTGAAAGAAAACCAATAAATGAAGAGGAAGATATAAATCTTAGCTGGGAAAAAATTAAGGGAAACACAGAAGAAGCTTCAAATGAGTCATTGGGCACCCATACAATCACAATCAACAACAAAAATCTTGATAAAACTCCATGGTTCCGTAAGGAAGTTAAAGATAAGTGTAACGAAAAAAGAAAAGCATATTTAGCATATAGAACGACAAAAACGCCGGAAGCATACAATAGGTACAAACTAATTCGTAACGAAACTAATCTACTAGTCAGGCAACTAAAAAGTGAACATTGGGAGCAGTTCTCTAAAAGAATGGAAGGAGACTTCTATAGTGTACAAAAACAAATGTGGCGACTGATAAGACAACAGCGCAAAAAATATCTGAACTCTCTGAAACAAACAAAATATCAGAGGAGAAATGGATAGACTACCTAACAAAATTATTTGAGGGAGATGCTAACATTGGAAAAAACAACATACCAGCAATAAGGAATAATGTGGAAGTCATCATTCAAGAAGTAGAAAAAGCTATAAAATCCTTAAAAAATAGAAAGTCTCCCGGATAAGACGGAATTCATAACGAATTGTTGAAATACGGAGGACAGCGACTAACACAGGAACTCACAAGCTTCATTCGAAAAATCCTGACACAATGTAAAGTACCAGATAGGTGGAGAACCAGCACAATAATACTTACGTTTAAGAAAGGTGACAAACAAGAACCAGGGAACTACAGGGGAATTAATCTACTGGACACAACTCTGAAACTCATTACGAAAGTAATCAAAAATAAAATTAATTCGGTTACAACACTGGAAGACGAACAGCAGGGATTTAGATCAGGAAGGTCTTGCGTGGATGCAATATTTATTCTACGACAGATAGTCGAAAAATGTCTAGAATACAATAAACCAACATTTTTATGCTTTATAGATCTAACAAAAGCTTTCGATCGCATAAAGCTAATTGACGTAATCCACCTGTAATATAAGCGAAATATTCCTATCAATATAATTCAGACCATCGAAAACATATACGCAAACAATAAAGTTCAGATTCGCACTAATGGTAAATTATCTAGCCCCGTACCAGTCAACAGCGGTATTAGACATGGAGACTCGCTTAGTCCTTTGTTATTTAACATGATAATGGACGAAATAATAAAGGAGGTGCGACTTGGTAGAGGATATAAAATGGGTGATACAGAAATAAAAATTCTCTGTTACGCTGATGACGCTGTGATATGTGCCGAAAATGAAGACGACCTCCAGCGATTGTTAAATACCTTTAATCTTACGGAAAGAAAATATAATACGATTATCTCAGCCGAAAAAACTAAATGTATGACAACCTCAAAAGAACCCTCCGATGCAAACTAGAACTAGACGGTCGAATAATACAACAAGAAATGAGTTTCAAATATCTAGGAATCGACATAACTAGTTATGGCAACATCGAAGATGAAGTAAGAGGGCAGGTGGCCAAAGCAAACAAAGTGGCGGGTTGCTTCAACGACGTGATCTGGCGAAACAAACACTTACAACAAGAAACAAAGGTTCGGATCTACAAAACCACAATTAGACCTATTATGACATACACCTCAGAAACACGGCCAGAGACGACAAAAACGAAACAACTATTGGAGACTACAGAAATGAGAATACTTCGACGAATAACAGGAAAAACGCTACTAGACAGAGAAAGAAGCGATAACATCAGGCAATCATGCAACACAGACTGCATTAATGAGTGGGTCCTACAACGTAAGACACAATGGAACAAACACATAAGCCGAATGACAGAGGATTGACTGGTAAGGATCGCACGAGATAATCGACCACGGAAAAGGTGGAGCGATAATTTAAGTCCAGAATGAGGAAAATCGAAGAAGGAACAGGTCAGGGACCTATTATAGAAGATAGAAGAAGAAAAAGAAGAAGTTTCTGTACATCATGAAGCAACAGCTAACATAAGAGTGAGCCCGGAATAGAATAGCGCTCTCTTTCACAATGGATCGGATTCAGGACAAATAACAAATCGGTGATATTGCCTATGTTTACTACGTAATATTAAATGGTAACTTATACGAAAACGCTACAATTTAACCGAATATTAATTAACCCATAGTCCTGATGTTGCACCTCCCTTATTTAAAATAGGGTTTCTGTAGAAGATAATGCATATTGTGTCTGTTCACGGATTCATTACTTCTAAAAGTAGATTTATCGTAAAGCATTATAGTTTATAAGAAATTTTAATTTAATTCAATCTACTAATTGATATCATGGGAAAAGTTTACATGCCTTTCAAAATCCTTGTCATGCAAATTCACATCATACATATGGATGGTATTTATATTTGTTAGTGCTGTGGTTAGTGGTAGATTGTGATGTTTCGCACAATTTATTTTGCAGAAAATTTATTTTAAAATATATAATAAATGCAATAAGACCGAACAGCACTATATAAAAACTAGAACTAGCGGTTAAGATGTTAAATTTGAGACTATAAAACTTCATTTTACATTGTTTTTTCCATGGCTGCTACGATTCAAATAAACTCAGTAAAAAAAAATGATAGTAATAAAAAAATAGAGATGATGTCGTAATATCTCAAAAACTATTAGGACATATTGAACACAAATTGTAGGGTTGGAATATTCTATAAAATAACATCAAAAATACATTTGAAAAAAGTGACATGCTTAAATTAAATTTTTCGAATTTGAAGCAACGTGTTAAACACCCCATAGGGTTATGATAAATATTAAGCAGAAATGGTATTTACTTAGGCTTGGTAAAAATATTTCTTGTCAAACTAGGAATAGTATTTACTACGACTGTTTTTTTTCTTAAACGCAATTATTTCAAAAACGATTAAACGCTAAGGTATATTAAACCCTTAATAAGAAAAGGTGGTATATTTAAAAAATTACCACTTTATGCAGTCCTTGTTTTACCCTGTGGAGTCTCACACAAATATTTTTAAAATATTATAAGTTGATCATATAATAGAGTAAATATAGTTTTTTGGTAGATTTTATCTAAAAGTCATAAACTTACTTCATCTCGTCGTTAACTCAGCATGTATTGTAAAAAATTTATTATGTTCTTATGCGTCAAATGGAATCTTAAGTGAGGGAGTATATTTTAATTATATTAATAAGTGAATTATCTTGTAAGACTGGGTGATATAAATGCTCAAAATAATTCCAACGGTCTTTCCTATCAGTTTGTATTTAGCTCATGATTTGTTTTGGCCTGGCATCCTGTTTACGGGTCCGAATTATATTAATGTTTTTTTGTTGGATGTCCTCCACTCTATTTCTTTTTTATCTCATTATTCTTTTATGCTCCCGCTGCTCGTTCTCTGGAAATCCATTTGCGTGAATGGGAATTTTCTTTGCATACTTTAATTTATCTGCCACATTTCGCCTCTGTAGGTGAGTAAACTTTTCACGATATAAGTATTTATATTTTGTTCGTTATACAGAGGATAAGAGTCATGGCTCTAGTTACCTGTCGTACCATTTTAATTTCATGCTGCTTTCTAGTGGTATCCACTTTGCTTCCAGAGATGCCTTATTGTAGCAATTTTTAATAATTTACCCATTATCCACAGTTAATGCTTCAGCCACTGTCACAGTTCAAATTTTCTATAGCTAATTCAGTTAATTTTACCTTTTTTTGCAAATACTCACGTTTTGGACAAACACAATATTCTCTGCCTCTCATAAATTCTTTGAACAAAAACATACAATTTAAAAGATAGTTGTTTTTTTTTTTTATTTTACTACATATCTCTAAGTTTTACTTCCATCTCAATTCGTTTCCCAGCTCGGATTTTTTATCTTCCTAAATTTTGGCTACATTGTTACACTACAATGTATGGAATTTTCTATTACTATTGTTTTGTTCGGCTTTCACTAGACTATGGGTGATCGTATTTATTTCTATTATCGATGAACTTTTTCTCAGTTAAATCTCGATTTGCTTGCCTATTATTACAGTGAAATTCTTTTTTTTTTCTTTCCGTATGGCAGTTTTCTTGAAATCCGTAAGGTTAGTTCTATAAATATTGTTTTACTTACAGTAAGGAATTATTAGGTTAGAATATCTGTCACTGTCGAATTTACATCGAAGTTATTTTTGTAAGTAGTGCTTTTTGCATTAACCCATTTCCAGCTGTTTTCATTTTATTATTTGAATGTTCTTTATCATAATCGTCATATCTTAATTAATTTGCTTTATGTTCTAATATAATTTTGCCCCTGTCAATGTTTTTTCTGTATTGCTGTCATTATTAAATTCTCCAATGCATCACTTATCAAGCCTTCTTTTATACTATTTTTATTTTTGGGATTTTATAAAATTCTGTTATGCAGCTTATCTTACTGACATCTATGTCGCTTCAAACTTTTGGGAAATCAATCATTTTTAGAGGGAAATTTGGGCAGGTAACTTATTCTGCGTCGTTCATGGCTGGTGGAGAATATATTTCTTTAATATAAAAATAACTAAAACGTTACTTATCTAATGCAGAGATAAAAATGTTAGTGACTAATAGGTTGGCTTATTTAACAAATTTATTTCAGCCAACAGTTGTTACCCAGAATCATTTTTAAGATAACATATCTTTCAAACGTGACAATATTTTGAATGCGCTCGAAGTAGCCCTGCACACACGAGTGGTCTTTGATTTAAACCCGGAATTATTTTGCCTTGACAGTTCACTTTCCTTTTTGAAAAAACTAAAGAAGCTGTAGATTTTACATCTCAATTTATAAACTTCATTCTTTTTAATTTTAGGGTGTAAAATAATACTAATTTTTCAGGTAATTGAGTTTAGTTTTGGGGATGGAGATTTTAGCAGTTCTACACGTCTTAATGAAGGAATTCTTTTAACCCCACATAAAAACTCGATAGTAAGATCCATTAATTGCAATTTAACAAAATTTAAGTTCAAAATTAATTCTTAACAAGTAAGTTTAATGTCAAATTTGAATCTGGCTTAAATTTATATATATATATATATATATATATATATATATATATATATATATATATATATATATATATATATATATATATATGAAGTAAAATGCGAAACAGTAAATGCAAACTTCTCTCCATCATATCCTTTCTGTGTTAGAGGTTGCACAGTTAGAATAAATTATTATAAAACGCAATTTATCCTATTCCACTACCATCGAGATGATGGCTTACCTGTACCACCATACCGAGAAGAAAGTCAAAACTTACCCTCCCCGCCACAGTGATACGGCATGTACCTCTGCCGTATCACTGTGGTGGGGAGGGTAAGTTTTGACTTTCTTCTCGGTGTAATCACAACATGTAAATTAATACTAAGTTTCAGTCCAGGATGTACGTTTTGGAATAAACGTTTTAATTAAATAAAAATAAATCAACTACTCGCTGAGAATCCCTTAAATTTTAATTTAATTTGGCCATTCTCATTATAACATAAAAAAAATTACCATGAAATCAAACTGAAAGTATTAGAGGCACCAGATATATCATGATGCTATTTTATTCTATTTTCACCAATTTTAAACCCAGAGTGGGACCAAGAGATTGAGTACATTACAGTAGATTTCATATTAACTTTATATATATATATATATATATATATATATATATATATATATATAGGATAAATTAATTTTTGATGAATTGGGGCTATCGTAATACACTACATTAAAACATTAAATAGCAAAAGGTGCTCTCAAAGAATCCCAACTAATATGCAAAGAGTAATAAAAGTGTAATTATTAATAGCAGTTATTATATATTAAGAAAAACTCAAGAAAAATTGACCAGCATGTAATAAACTCAATATATAATTTAATATTCGATTAGCGCAGTTAAATTTGGGTATTTAGGAGGAAATAACGAGACTTAAAACAGCATACTGAAGCCAGATTCAAATTTGACATTAAACTTACTTGTTAGGAATTAATTTTGAGCTTAATGTTATTAAATCAAATATCTATTAAATACTGTTTTGTAAAATTACAATTAATGGATCTTGCTCTCTAGTTTTTATGTGGGGTTAAAAGAGATCCTTTATTAAGACTTGTAGAACTGCTTAGATCTCCATCCTACATTCAATTACTTGAAAAATTGAAACTATTTTACACTCGAAAATCTAAAAGAATGGATTTTATAAATTGAGATGTAAAATCTACAGCTTCTTTAGTTTTTTCAAAAAGGAAAGTAAAATGTCAAGGCAAAATAATTCCGGGTTTAAATCTAAAACCACGCGTGCGTGCAAGGCTAGTTTAAGTTCATTCAAAATGTTGTCACGTTGGAAGTATATGTTATCTAAAAAATAATTCTGGGTAACAACTGTTGGCTGAAATAAATTTGTTAAATAAGCCAATTTTTTGGTCACTAACATTTTTATCTCTAAATTAGATAAGTAACGTTTTAGTTATTTTTACATTAAATAAATATATTCTCCACCAGCCATGAACGACACAGAATAAGTTACCTGCTCAAATTTCCCTCTCAAAAATTATTGATTTCCCGAAAGTTTGCAGCCACATACGCTAGATGTCGTTAAGATAAGCAGTAAAACAGAATTTTATAAAATCCCAAAACTAAAAATAATGTAAAAGAAGACTCGATAAGTGGTGTATTGGGGAACTTAATAATGACAGTAATACAGAAAAACATTGATATATATATATATATATATATATATATATATATATATATATATATATATATATATATATATATGAAATAAATGCGAAACAGTAAATGCAAACTTCTCTCCATCATATCCCTTCTGTGTTAGAGGTTGCACAGTCAGAATAAATTGTAATAACACAATTCATCCTATTCCACCACCATCAAGATGTTGGCCTACCTGTACCACCATACCGAGAAGAAAGTCAAAGCTTACACTCCCCGCTACAGTGATACGGCAGAGATACATGTTTCGTCTCTCATTAGACTCATCAGGGTACCGACATGCACCTGGCTGTGCAAAGGACAGATCGGAAGGAAGTATGCAACACTGAACGCGGCTTCGCCGACCTCTCGTCGGATGGCTTATATATGTTTATACGGATTTCACGGATTCCTCCATGTGAGATGCATTAGCAGTGGTTATATCCACATTATGCTGTTGTAGTGCTGAAATCACATTCAGCAAACGTAGAACTATATGCAAGTCCGCATGTAAGTGAAATAAATGCGAAACAGTAAGCATTTACTGTTTCGCATTTATTTCACTTACATACGGAGTTGCATATAGTTATACGTTTGCTGAATGTGATTTCAGCACTACAACAGCATAATGTGGATATAACCACTGCTAATGCATCTCACATGGAGGAATCCGTGAAATCCGTATAAACATATATATAATATATATATATATATATATATATATATATATATATATATATATATATATATATATATATATATTATAATTCAAAATCCTTATAACGACAGATTGTTTCAATTTAGAGAAAAAGTACTACCAGGAAAGTGTGGAAATTCCTTCTCATGGTTGTGTACCACAACCCACATGCCCAACCCATTTCTCCTTGCCCGTACAGGGTAGATAAGCATACTCAATTACAGAAAAAGTAAATCCTGTAAGTAACTTATGTAGAACAAATAGAAAAGTCCAATACAAGCAGCGCCATCTCCTAGCATTTCGCCCATTCTGAATCTTTGATCTCGGCAATACCTTAATATCTGTTAATATTAAAATAAAATTTCTGGGTCCACATATTGATCTGTGTTTAACTTGGTGTTATTATAACGAACATCATGAATATTGAAATTAAATTCAGCTTTAAATCTATTTAGGAACTTGCCGTTAGTGTCAGATAATGATCAACCGATTATGGTTTATTACGAATAAGTTGAATCTGAATAGGCATATGTCCTCTTTCTCTGTAGTTTGGCTTCACACTCATACAGTTTATTCTCGGAACAACAGCTTGTTTTAAGAACAATAGCTAGTATTTGCATAAAGATATTGGATAAGCTATTGTTCATTAAATATAATATATTAACTGAAAGATTTACCATGTCACTTCTGGACGAAAAAAATAATATATATGTTCATTTATTATTTATTTGTAACTGCTATGAGAAAAATTAACAAAACTTGTCTTTTTTATGGTTCTTTACTTGTGATCAATTTATATTCAAGTTTGAGACAAAACCTGAGTTTACTTATTTATATCGACTATACAAGATATAGAGATCTGACGTCACAATAAGCTTTTACCCTAATTTCACCCTCATATTTTGCCGTTTCATCCATGTAAAGGAAATCAATTCAGTGCAAAATATTCCAGTTATACCATTAAAATATAATTCTTGTTCACACGAAATATTAGTTATAAAAATAGAACAAAAATATATAAATGTTGGTTAAACTTAAAAAAAATATTGCCTTATTTTCTAACTACAGTTAGAAAGTAATTTTTATAACAATCTTTATTGTTAATCCTATTGTTAATTTTTAAAGTAAAGTAACTTCATATTACTCAGGTGAAAGTACGGCGCCACACTTTAGAATCAATATTTTTTTTGTTATGATACTTGAACTAAATAAAATGACTAATGACATAAGATAACAGCAAAATTACTTATCTTAATTAAAGATCACTGAAGAGATAATTCTACTCACCATTACAACAACGCTTATTCCCCTTTTTCCGTGTTAAAATCTTGAAATTTTTTGTTTCTATTTTTGTAATTTTTGTGAAGTATACTATAATGAGCAGATGTTGAATTGGAAGTAACCACAGATTAGTCAGGGCAAAAATAAATAGTAATGTAAAACAAGCGACGTAGAAACTAACAACATAAACACAGGTTAAAAAATAGATACACATTGAAAATCCATAGCTATATCAAGAATATATCGAGAAAGATCTACGTAATATTGATGAAAATCAAACGGCGAAAGAGGTATTGAAAAACCGAATAAAGAAATCACGCCAACGTTAAAAATAGCCCAGGAAATATTTGTAGGTAAAACTAAAGGAAGGAAGTGCTATCAAAATATTTGCCTTTCAAAATATTTCGAATCTGTGGCCAAACAAAAGTACCTGCTTTTATTTTTGCTTCACTTAGCCTTCGGAATTTCTGACACCGGTACTGAAATGCTGGCCCATCTGTTTTCAGTGCCTTTACAAAGTTTTTCATTAGGCCCAGTTTGACATGCAATGGTTGCAACAAAATCTTTTTGGGATCTACTAATGACATATGTTGTACATTCTTTTCATCTGCTTCTAATGACGGTCGCACGGACCAGTCTTTTCTCTTGTAATGAATTTCCTTGGCACGAATGTCTCAGATACACAAAAAACAGCTAAATTTGGTGTAGCCTGGCTGCAACCCAAGTGCAATCACTTTCAAGTCGCCACAGATCTACCATTGGTGCTCATAGTATTTTATACTTGTCAATTAGTGGTTCATGTTGTCGTATGATTCTTTTATGTGAACAGCGTATTCACCAGGAATAGACGGTAAAATATTTCTCATATAAAATAATACCGTTTTTAAACTCAATGTTGAACTGTATATAAACAATCTTCATTCCTCTGGCTTGTAGTTTATATTTAAAGCCATCAATAGACTACTAATGTTATTGCAGAAAGGTAAGCTCTCTTCCATGTTAAAAAATGGTGCTAGGCCTTAACAACGTCTACGAAAAACACGTACTGAAACATCGTCTTCTCACTTCCACTGTTGCAATCTTGATCCTAGCAACTCTGCTTTACTTTTTGGAAGTTCTAAGTCTCTCATAAGATCGATTAATTTTGAATGGATTATTTTGTGCGGTTGGCAGTATAACGCACTGGATGTGAAATCAGGATATCTTGATGATGATGACAGTATATTTTCTTCTTGAGAAATCGTTGTGTCATTATTATCTGATTGGTTAGTGAATCTGGGAGCTCCGAAATAGGAAGCTAGTCACTATATGGCAGAAGATATATTTGGATAGTTGACAACCGACTTTTTGTTCTTTGATCTGGATTGTTTACACATTTTCGAGATATATACAATGTCAACTATTCGATTCGACTCACTAACCTCGACTAACTGATCCCTCGGCTTTGTAGCTGATTATATACCCAAATACGGCTTCTACATTTTTTGGGAATATTTCATAATTTTCTATTCAATTCCATAATATTCGCAATGGTGGCTTTTGTTATTTCTTTACACACAAGGGCTGTTCAGTACAAAGAGGAACATAAAAGTCGATTTACAGGAGGTTAAATGGCTATCTTCCTTATTTTAAGCCCTGGGGCTTGGGACTTCGCATATGGAGGGCCATCCCCGGAGATCCCCATGTGGAGTTGCCAAGTTGTATAAGATTTCCTCAACTTGGGAAAAATGTATATTTAGCCACGTCACACCCCTCTATTGTTATAACAATACAGATATACCACGTGCATTCTTGCGGTTACATTGTTAATATATAGGACGACATAAAATCACGTATCTCTAAAACTTATACTAATAATAAAAAGATAAGTTTAGTTCCGGTTTTAGAACACCAAAAATGGTAAGATTTAGTCGGTTTTATTTTAGATACATTAAGGCTGTTATCCAGTGTTATTGATTAATTGCGTACTTGAAACTCTTCAAACTATGACTAAAATTGGGGGAAATCCTCGTGCTTTTTACAAACACCTATTCATTCTCATTCTGCTTTATTGAGTTTTGGAGGACTATCCATCATATAACGACAAAAGAGTAGTCAAGAATAACCTTATATTAACTTACATTATCCTAATTAATCATTATTTTATTTCTTTATCGAGTTTTAATAAATATAAATTTTGCATCAAAATAAAGTAATAAATAAAATTGATCAACGAATCAAAACCCTTTGATGCTCATTATGTCAGTGCTACTCATTTTGAAAGAGAATAAAAAATCTAAATTTATTTTAAAAGAGCGTAAATAATCGTTTATTTTGATATGTATCTAGCAGCCATATTAAATTTATTGTGAATCCGGTAAATAGGATTTTTTAAGGATTAAAGTTTTAATTTTAAATACACATTTGCTTTGTCCATTGCAACTAATATCCACATATCCTTCCTTTAAGAATCAATTATAATATATTAACACAGCAGCGTTCTACTCTACTTAATATAGTTATTCTCTACTCAATATCTCCTGATAGACGTACTCTAATCCTCATTTTAGACTCAGAAGCCAAAAAAGCCCGAATCATACGATAACGCATTATAGTCTTTTGTTCTTCCGTTTATAAGAAATGTTGGTGAAATCTCTATCATGTAATCTTAAGAATTTTGTTCTTTCTAACCCAATTGAACTTCAGGAATTTTGTCTTTTATCAATTCCTGAATGTGAGATATTATAAAAATTTCATTCTTTAACTTTACATCTGTCATTTTTAAAATCTTCCTTTAATATATTCACAGCATCTTTTTAAAGTTGAAGTGATTTTAAAAAATCGTTCTTTATTTGTAACTTTATAGGTACAGGGGACACAATAACATTTTTCTTTTATATTAATGGTAGATAAATTATCTTCTTTGTTCCATTTTTTCTAAAAAGGTTATTTTCTTCACAGCTATCCCAGAGATAAAAAGCACCAATAGTTAATCAAACTCTGTTGTATTCCCAAAGTAATTACGATAACTTCAAACTTTGTTTGCGAGGCGTCCCCAAAGATTTAACCGCAGGAAAGAATAAATTTTTTAGATTGCAGTGCGCACATCTTAATCTTCATGTACATACCCATATACTAGTCCTTCCTCTGATTTTTAAACTTACGTTACGCACTTCAATTTTCAAAGAAATCGGAAAATATGTATGTTATACAATTTAAAAGAAAAAAAGAACTAGTGTCCATTTAAGGTCTCAAAATTAACAACTTTTTGCTATTTGTCGTATATTTTGAAATGCTTGCCAAACCTAGAGTTTTGGGTTGATATAATTCTGGAAAAGGAATTTTTCTCATCTTGACAAGATCTTTCCAATGCTTTAGATTAAATTTTAGGATCAATATCAATTTTAACAATTTTCTACATTGTACTTTTTATTATGACGCTTGAACAAAATAAAATTAATTAATACTTTTCTTAATTAAAGATCACTGAAGAGGTAATTCTACCCACCATTATGACAAAGTTTATTCCCTGTTCCATTGTTAAAATCTTTAAATTTTTGTTTGGTATTCTTGTAATTTTTGTGAAGTATACTGTAATGAACAGGTGCTGTATTGGAAGAAACAACAGATTAGTCAGAACAAAAATAAATATCAATATAAAACAAAAGAGGAATAAATTAACAACTCAAACACAAGTTACAAAATAGATGTACGTTGAAAACTCAAAGCTATACCAAGAATACATCAAGAAAGGTCTACTTAATATTGATAAAAATCAAATGAGCGAAAGAAATATAGAAAACCTGAATGAAAAAATTACGTTAACGTTAAAAATAGCCCAGGAAACATTTATACCTAAAACTAAAGGAAGTAAAAATAAAAACAAGAAAGACACAGGAGACCTTGTGGAAAGGGAATACTACACCACATTGCATAGAAGCGAAACAACTAAATAAATATATATCTAAAGCATTTAAGAGATATATTCTTAGATATAAAATAGATGAGATAATTAAGTTCATATATTACGATAAATCTAAGAAGACGCTTTAATAACATAAAACAAATCTATAAACACACAGATCATCAAGGTGATATTATACATAATAGATATCCAATTCTGATAAATATTGAATATTCCTATAGAGCTCAGTCATGTGATAATACCTCATTTTCTTTTATACTAATGATACATAAAGTATCTTCTTTGTTCTTAGTATACAATTTACCCATGAAGACCAGACTGTTTTTCTGAAATTTTCGTAACAACTATCCCAACGATAAAAAGCAACAGTACTTGCAGTAACTTCAAACGTTAATAAAGAACCAAAGCTTTCACGGCTTTATTTAAGTTGAAAATCATGGTTCTTGGGTTTAGATCGTGTCAAATTAGAATTATTATCCGACGTTTGCCTACGATTGCAGGAGGCATCTTCAGGAATTTTTAACTTCAAATGTTGTTTGCAAGGCGTTCCCAAAGATTTAATAACAGGAAGAAATAAAACTTTCAAACTGAAGTGTATGCATCTCCACCTCCACATACATTCCTACATACTGGTTATTCTTCTGAAGTTTGAACTTTCGTTGCGCATCATTAATGTAGCGTCGTATTTGCGAATTTTTTTGGTTTTTAGGAAAGCTTTTAATCCTTATAGAAGATTAATCAATGTATCGAGTACAACAAGATATTTACGTTGATCTTTGTTCATTTTAGGAAGGCGTTTGATACAGTGAACCAACGGAAACTACTAGAAGTACTTATTAAACTGCTACTCTACACCTCTTAGTTATATTTGCTAGACCGTGACAGCGAAAGAAAATAACAGGCAATCAATATACATGTATAGTCGAGTCTACGACAAGGTGAGGCACACTTTTTTGGATTGTTCGTTACTTTATTGCTGGATAGAAAATTAATACCTATGGAGAAAAATTAAATCACCTTTACTTTGCTAACGACATTATTCTAATAACAGACAACATGCGAGATTCACAAATTATGATATATAAACTTCACAAGGTGGCCATATGGGTAGGTGTGGAAATAATAACAGAAAATAATGGCAAATTTTATCCTAAACGATGTACTGTAAGTTCATATAAACTTTTTTTATATATGTTTCATTTTCGGAGATATGGGCTCTCAAAGAGCTACAATATAATCAATATTTTTACATTTAATTATTGAAACAACAGGTATATTTAAGTTTTTTTTAATATGATGTATACCAGGTAAGACCCTTCAAATTACTATCCAATAAAATATGTGAATGAATTATTCACAGATGCAGAGACTGACAAGCTGTGACACTTATAACCCCATTTTTTACGCTCTCTATGATAAGAACATTGGACATCGTTTTTACATAGCTTTAACTATTGACTAAAAATTAAGTTCTCTTCATTCAGGTCACTAATCCTAACCGTTTTCGGGAAAACGTCATTTTATTTACACTGTTAGTTTCCTAACTTCTCTCGGGTTGAATATGAAAAAGAGGAATTTTCCCCTGTCATCATAGTTTCAATAAAAAGTTAAACTAACTGCTTTGTTAAAACTTCGTAAGAGGGTTTAATATGGGCTCCGTGAAGTCTGACACACTCGCGGTCACGACGAGTTGAAGACTGTTGTACCCGTCCTATTGACAACATTGTTCCTTATTTGATGACAATGAAATGTGATTCTCCATAGAAGTTCCTACCAACTATCGACTGGAGTGGGATACACCAAGATTTTAAGGTGTCTCCACAGGTAAAACGGCGTTTGGTCGGGAGATCGACGAGGCAAAGCAATAGATCTTCCTCTACATATACAACGATTTGGATAGACGTTATTCAGGTGCTCCCGCACAGCAACGCTGAAATGAGGTGGTGCTCCATCGTGCACACCTTTGTTGGTGTTTCGTTTGAATCATAGCGTGCAAGTAATGTACATTGTGTTAGTTTATTATGCCATCTCTTGTAAAACCAGCATCATCGGTAAACAAAATAAAGTTTAAAAAATTTAAATTTAGATTATGTTGCTGAATAAACCAGTTGGAGTATTGAAGTCTTGTGGGATAATTGACAAGTTACGTCAATAGTAATTCAATATGTAGGTATTAACAATACCAATCTGATTTTTATCTGTTTGTGTTTAGCATTAGTAGTTTTTGAATGTTTCGCATAAAAATCGAATTATCTCGGAAACCGTTAGATTTGTGGAAATAAATTAAGAGTATTTTTTTTGAAGAGGAATGACAAAAGTATCTAAAAAATTAGTTTTCAGCTCTGTAAAATGATATCTGTCAAAAATTAGGCCCAATGAGTGTGGCTGCAAGTCTGTTCCTGACCTCTCTGATGATCTAAAACATCTACTGTAATATGGTTTAATGAGTCTTCACGGCCTCTATAAAACATTAAAATTTCGTTAAATTATACAAGTCGGTTCCAAACTTAGAGCCAATAAGGTAAATCGCTTGGTACACCTTTAGGGCTTTGTATCTCCGATAAACGGCACTTTCGGATTTTTTTTTCTAAGACAAGGTATGGTTATTTTGACTTCCCCTGTATGATCCCGAGAAATTAGGAGGTAGTTAATGGATACCTTATATAAAACACACTAAAAAGCTTAATCAAATATTAAACTTTAGTGTCATTAACTAAAAATCAAGCAATAGCCTTAAAAAAAGCTTCCTAAATGCTCCCAAGAAACTATTGATTTATGAAAACTAAGTAGCTTTACAGCTTTAACTAAACATAACTTTTCTCTTATAAGCGTATAAATACTCTCTTAAATAACAACAATGCCGACAAGGCAGTTTGACTTTTGAGCTTTTAACATGTCAAGGTTTCCAACTTGTATTCAATTGTAAAGCAGGGAAGCTTCTTGGCCTTACAACGGTCCTAAGCTACTTTTGCCTAAAAAGACCTTTCACGAATGTTATAAATTTATTTCGCTTCGTGATCTTAAAACTTTTTCTTATTAAATGATGAGGGATTTGCTAATATTTCTTAAGGATAGTAAGTTTCGGCCAGTTAAATCTTTGAGCTTATTTAGAATTGGATATTATTGAGATAAATAAAAATTGGAATGAGGTAAAAAATCAGATATATTCGCAATTTTCTGTTATTACTTCTGAAGAATCAAATTTTTGAATAACAAGGAATTCTGAACCAACATTAGTGAAAATCTAGTATGCTAGGTTCTAGACTTCTAGATCGAAACCTATCATAGGCCTGAAGCCATCATATGCCAGGTTCTAAGTATGATTGTTACCATTTCAAATAAAACAAACCCCAAAAACTGGGAATAATACAAAATCATAAGCTTGATAAGCTATGTGCTTAAAACGTTCCTTCAAATACACTGCGCGTCTTTTAAAGTGGATAATTAATTACAAAGCAAAAACAAAATACCATCAAGAAATTTTATCAATTTTTTATTATCAACGTCAACATCAATGGGTAGTGCAAATTCATGTTACAACACAAAAAGAATGCTTTGTTAATAAAGAAGTTATTTACAAAAAAGGAAACAAGATTTATAAACTAATATCACCAGCGAAAAAAACAAAAGAAAACAACAGTATTTCTATCGCCAGTTTCAAAATCAATATTTTGTAGGACCTCCCCTAGCTTTGTAAATTGCTTGTACTCTCCTTTCCATTCTGCTTTTAAAGCTTTACACAGCTAGTCAAATGTCAATGGATGATGATTTCCGGTATGCAATGGTCTCTGAAGTCAATCCCAAACATGTTCTATTGGGTTACAGTCAGGAAAGTGAGGGGGTCAGTCCATTTGAGTTATGCCGTGTTCTTCTAAGGCTAAATTAATAATGTTTGCTCTGTGCAGCCGAGCACTGTCATCCACAAAAATGAAATTAGGATCAAATTATCATGCAAGTGGGACAATAGTTGGTTGAATAGCTAAATTGTGGTATGTCTGAGAAGTCATATTCTGTCTATTCAAAATGAGTAATTCAGTGCACGACTACAAAAATATCACCCCAAACAGTTACAGAGCCACCTCCAGAGGCAACTGTTGGAGCCATATTACCTCTCTTCTCGTTCACGTCATGTTAGAATGCGACCATCCGAATAATATCAGGCATATCTCGACTCATCCGTACACAAACCATTCTGTCATTCCTCTGTAGTGAAGTTACAGTGTTCAATTGCCAATGTTTTGCGTGAAACGAGCTATTCTCTGTTTAATCGGGGATATTGAGCATGTCTTCTGGCTCTAAGATCATCTTCGCAGAATCTTCTTCTGATGGTTGTCCAACTTACATTTATCTGAATATACGAGGGAGTATCAATATTTTTTTCTAGTCGTTCGTAACACTACCTCCCTCATGATCAGCTCCGTGGTATGAGTTCAACCTGTGTAGATGTACTACTTTCATTTTAGTCTTGGAACTTCGTTGAATTCTATAAACAATATTATTGATTCTTTTCAGAACAGTATATGGTCCTTCCCATGATGGTATCAACTTAGGCGATTTACCCTTCTTTCTCTGTAGATTTTACAACCAAACTCTATCGCCTTGTTTCTTCCAGAACTCTGGTCCAGTTTTCCGTAAATGGTTTTCTCTGTGCTTCCCCTTATTCTGGTTGTTTGTTCGGCTCTGAGTAGTTCGCTATTACGGCTCAGGGACAGAATAAATTCTTCGGTGCCAAGCTTTATGATGTTAAGCTTATTGTCCAAGGGCCAGGACCTGGAGGCATAAGACACTCGATTTTTCCGGGCAGTAGGAATCAAAAATCGATCCTTTCTTCTGGTTATACCATGTTGCCGGCCACTGATATAGCGGATGTTGGCACTCCCAGTTTCTTTTTCGAAACATATATTTCAGCAACTTCAGACTGTATACGGTTTTCATGTTGAAGAACAGCTATAATAGCGGCAAAATAAGTAGAAGAGGCATTGTGTGGTACAACAAGATATACAACGCATCACGGTATCACTATGGTTCATGTGGTCACTAATCTTAGCCAAATATAAGGTGTTGAAAATTTAAAATTCACTAGCAGTTTTGATAGATTGAAAAAAATATTGTAAGATGGCCGGTTTTGTTATTTATGATAAGTAAAATATGCATCTGGAGATAAACAAGTCTCCAGTAAGTAAAACAAGGCCTTTAACAGAATTTTAAACATATTTTGCAGAAAAATAATTGTAAAAATTAAAATATTAACTTCAAAAGACGCACAGTGGAATTTATTTAGGAATATATAATAGGTGTGAAAATATGAGTGGTGACACTTTACCTGTGAACACTAGAAAAGCGCTTCTCTTAATGAAATTACTTCTGAAAAACTGTTATTACCACGAGCCGTTGTTGGAAGGACTACTAGAGATCTATATATAGCTGAAAATCATATAAATGTCAATGATTCCGCTAATGTTTGAGCATGGGGTACATAGCGATGACGAGGAGGAAAACAAAAGCAGTCTTTATTTCCAACGTAGGAGGAACAAACTATACCAATGCTTTTCATCCTAGCAGCCTGACCAGTTTGTTATTCAAGATATTGGAAATATTGTTGGATCGACACATCAAGGAATTAATAATGGTGCAGTGTCCGTTACATCCTTAACAATTTGCCTATCAAGCAGGAAAATACATAGACACAACGCTACATCGACTAGCCACAAAAGTCGAAAACGCGCTGTTGAGTGGTCGATCTGCCTTAGGTACCTTTATGGATATCGAGGGGACGTTTAACACCACATCTCACGATTCGATATGTGATGCTCTACAACCACAAAGCTCTGAACCGAAAGTAGTCGCATGATTCGGAGCAATGTTAACTTTTTTTTTTATATATATTCCCGGGTCCGTCCTAAAGCCGGATGCACTGCGACCAGAGTAGGCCTATTGTGCTCACCCTAGACATTATAGCCACTCTGTCAACCTAGCCCCCTGGCTCAATCTGTACAGTCCTGCTAAGGAGTGAGTGAGTATTTCTCCCGGTTCCAGTTTTACTGACCCGAAAGTTTGTTGTCTAAATCTCACCAGTGACTCACAGTCACATATGATATGCTTCACCGTTTCCTCGGCTTGTCCACACAGTCTGCAGCCGAGGTTTCCGTTATATAGATTCATTCTATTCAGATGTACTTTGACGGCCATGTGTCCCGTCATTATACCTGTAATAGTCCTTAATTGGTTTCTACTCATTTGTAGTAGTTTCTTTGCCAGTTTCGGGTCCGGATTCCCAATAAATAGCTTGCTGTGGTTTAAACCCTGTCTGGTCATCCAGTGGTTTTTATGTTCTCTTTTGATCCATTCTTTGACTGCTTCTCGTGCTGCACACCGCGGCACCCCAAAGGCCGGTTCTGGACCAATGTATTGAGATGCTGACCCTGCTCTAGCTAGTTCGTCAGCTTTTTCATTTCCATGTATGCCTTCGTGTCCTGGTACCCACTTTAACATAACTCTGTTGTCTTTTGTGTTAACTTAGAGACTAATGTATGCTGAGCTTAACAATGTAACTAACTGTTAAAGCACTGTTAAATAAGGGCTGTCCATAGGGAGGAGTTCTATCGCCTTCGTTGTGGAGCCTTGTGGTGGACAGCCTGCGAAGTGAATTGAATGTTGCTGGTTTGTATACACATGCCTATGCCGATGGTCATTTTGTGCCCTGGTCGCGATATCTGGCACCCGGAGGAACCAATGATGCGGGCTCGCCGGTTCGTGGAAAGATAGTACCACAGGGAAGGGCTCTGAATAAACCCGGACAAAGCCGAGATGGTACTCTTTACAAAAAAGAGGCAAATGGGGAGACTTTCCACAATTACATTGTCAGGAAGGACTCTTCAATATAAGGGGATAGTTAAATACCTGGGAGTAATTCTGGACTCACGACTGAACTGAAATGATTATACTGAGTCTCGAATCAGGAAGGTTATATGTACTCTCTTACCGTGTAAACGAGCCTTTGGGTGCAGAGAGGGGCTGATACCAAGAGTGCTATTTTGGTTATACACTGTGGTGATCCGCCCCATAATAACGTATGGTGGCCAAGCACAGCAAAGCGCAAACACTGTCTTCAACTTGATGAAGTTCAAAGAATGGCTTGTGTGAGAATATTGTTTTCAATGAGGACTGTTCTCACCAGGGCTCTAGAACTTCTGGTGAACCTGTCTCTACTTATACATAGACAACGAAGCCCTGAAGACTGTTTATCGTATCAGTTTCCTAGGGCATCTCGAAATTGGAACGGGTAGATACTTAGGTGTCTGGAAAAGCGTGGTGGAGAGATGTTCATCACTCCCCATGCAAACAGATTACATGACGCCGCTTTAGAATTCCACCTCTCTCGGGAAATATTTCTGCCAAATAGAGGGGATTTGGAGGGAGAGCAAATTCTTCCGAGAAATGAATCTTGGTGGTATACTGATGAATTTCGACAAGATGGAAGAACTGGAGCCGAAGCGCTCCGAAGGTGCACGGGAGTCAGAGATTTCTACTGTCTCGGACAACGTGCGAAGATCTTTACAGCGGAAATTTATGCTATCCTACAGCATGGCCATCTCTGTGAGAGGGACCTAAACAAGAATACGGTAATAAACATATGTTGGGACAGTAAGGCTGCGATAATGGCACTGAAGTTCAGTGTCATAACTTTGCTACTGGTGCCTGAATTCAAGGATGTACTGAAAAATCTGACAAGAAACAGCTGCACAATCAGGCTCGTATGAGTCTTGAGTCACTCGGGTATAAGCGGGAATGAAGAAACAGACCGTCTGGCAAAGTTGGGGTTTGCAAATGAACCATATGGACCCCAATCAATTCTCTCTGTCCCAATTGTCGTTGGTAAAAAGGAATTCAAATTGTTGCTGGAAAGCAAATTTATTGAATCGTGGAGAAGAGCACGTGGTATGATGTGTGCCAAGGAACATGCAAATGGACCTAGCGCATGGCTTACTAGGAAACTTCTCTCCTTAGGAAGGAAAGAGTTGCGATTATGGTGGGTTTGTTGACAAAAAATTGTCACATAAGCAATTAGGCAAGTTCAATTAACGAGAGTGCTTGGATTCGCATAGGTGATCGGCCTCGAATGACTTGCAGCTATGATGAGATATAAAGGGCCCAATGAGGCCTAGGCACCTTTGTTCATTTATTCATACATTCATTAATAGATTAGATCTTCAACTGGATAGTAAATTTATGAAGTTTATCACGAAGTAAATTTGATCTTTAAAAATTGCAAAAAATATATAAACTTTACTCATAAAATGCCCATTGGACATTTGCTAGAAAATAATTTTCCCCGAAACTGAAGGAAGAGACAGTAAGTTGTTAGAAGGATGCCTGGAAATCGACAAATATACTATTTGAATATTTACAAGCGAGCACTCTGCTGTCTGGCGGCCAACCAACTCAACTAAAAATATTCAAAAATCTACAGAATTTAAAATTCTGCAATTTTCCAAATTCATATTTAACGAAAAACTTCCAAGCGTCCGTATAGGGACACCTGAATGAAACGGACGCTTGGAAGATGGCAATTTGATAATGTATGGACGCTCGGAGTATAGTAAGATGAATACATATATATATATATATATATATATATATATATATGTTTAAATTTAAAGAATATTGACTTTATTGAAATATAACAATAGAATTATTTCTTTCTGAGTGTGATGTCGAATAACTTAAAATTAGTTATTTTCTCCTGGTTCAAAATTTGCAGGTAATTGTTGACATAATACTCTAGTAATAAAAATCTGCTGGAAAAACCCATCATCTGGTGTATTTAAATAGGCGATCGACACTGATGCCTGGCTTCAGTACTACAACCTTCATTGCATCAGCTGATAATCTTTCCGCTGAGGTACAGCCAGCTAACATTTTTATTTATCCAAAATAGCATATAAATCATCACCTGACAAATTTTTAACTGAGAGCAAATCATTGACCATATTTTTTTTTCATATTCGTGTGACCAGCTGACGTATAATCCACCACCTTACAGTTAACAGACTTTTTTGTTTTTCAAAGTATTGTGTCAACTATCTTTTGACAAATTTTCAGTCGGGAGGAAATAATTAAAAATTACTTTATTCTATGTGAGTGCGGGGTCGCTACTGCTCAGCCCATTCTCGGAGCTGCAGCGAACGTTCGCGAGGCTTAATGACACAACTTCCTGAAATTTTTCACCAGTTTATAGCCAGTGAGGAATTTGATCAGAAAAACATGCCTATTTAATTAAAACTTCATAAAACATATCACCAGTTTTGTTAAGTATTTAAATATATTTTTTACAAATTGAAAAGGGGTCATGACTAGAAATGTTTGGGAAACACTAAGTTAAAACGAAGTATTTTCAAAGATACTCCAGGCAGCAGTAACTGAATTTTTTTTCTGCTTTAATTAAATTTTTCATTTATAAAATTCGTGCCTAAAATTAGAGAGGATGTTTTATATTTTGTAAAAATACGTGATATATTTACATAAATAATTATTTTAATTTAAATATCTACTTATATTAAGTACATGTCTGTAAAACTTGTCGTGCTTAATTTATGAAAATATTATTTTTCAGTTGGTTTAAATAAACACGGCCAGAAGACATAAATACCGCATGCTCAAAATAGCGTAGATTACCTTAATTATCTTACAGCTCTTATGTAAATACAAACCTCAACAACGACCTGGTCTCATCAATATATCAAAATACCATCCTTGTTTATAAGCGATATGTTATACTAATTAGTGTGAAACTTAACCGACTAACACTAATAATTTTAGAGCGGCGAGGCTGTGACAGATAAATAAGTGACACGGTGAGAACCGTGATTAATATGTAAAATACTTAAAACGTTGTACAACAGTTATTATTCATACAACTGACATTTCTTAAAGACGAAATATGTAAGATATTAAAAAAATTAGTTCAGCTTTTTGGCGCATAAATGAAAATAAACTGTTTACTTTAAATGCAAGGAAATGTAATTAGACCACAATATGTGATACATTTTTGAAATCAGAATAAAAAGGGCCTATTTGAAATCCGACATTAGAAAATTTATCATGATTTTTAATGAAAGATTATATCATTAATAAAAATTAACCTGTATTCTTTTCAGACAGATCCACTGAAACAGCTTTTCATCATCAATTAAATTTTATTTATTCTAGCTCGGGTCTGGGTAGATATGAGGTAACTATATTTGTTGGCTTATCTGTAGCCTTTGGTACAATCGATATGACTCTTCTCATCTCATAACTTTACAACCTAGGTACTCGCAGTAATTTGTTACCCGAAATTAAGTCCTTTTTGTCTGCCAAGGAAATGAGAGTAATGATCAGTCCTGTCGACATCAAAGCCAGTTACACTAGGAGTTCCTAGGGGATTCATTTTTGAATTGCTCTCATTTTTACTTTATATTAATGAAGAGTTGATGCTGGTAGCCGTTACTATGTGGTAGTTAATCATCTTCGGGAAATGTTTAAAAAGGAACTACTTTGTTTTATACCACTAAATTTATTAAGAAAACAGTGACTGCAGTTTCAACTCACAGAGTCATTTTCAAACTGAATTACAAAGGTAGACTAAGTATTCAATACAGAAACATGAGAAAATTTAACAATAAATAAAAACTACCTGAAAAATTACATTATTACAAAAGGGAGGTACTAAATTTTGGGAATTAATTATTATTTGGCGACAACTAATAACGGGGAAAACCCAAGTTCTGTCTGGTCATTTAGCAAATTTACATTTTTATTTTTACTATGTTTATATATTTCTAAAGATTCAAGAATATTTACCTTTTGGCCCTTTGTTGAATAATGTAATATGTCAGTGTTGCCCAAATCAGGAAAACTGTGGCTGTGTTCTAAGCAATGGTTGGCAAAGCTCGAGTCTGTTTTTTGTAGTCTATATGATCGGTGGTGTTCTGAAAAGCGAGTTTTAAAGCTTCTACCACTTTGTCCAATTTACAAGCTATCACACTCTGAACATTTTAACTTATAAACTCCTGATTTATCAAATTTATTAATTTTATCTTTAGCATTGTAAAGGATAGTGGACAGATTGTGTTGAGATTTAAAGTCTACTTTTATGTTATGTTTGGAAAGAGTATTAGCTATGTTTTCTGATAGGGTACCAGAGTATGACAAAGATATATAACATGAACTATCTTTATCATTTTTTATTTTGGGATATATTGAATTAAAAGCTAGTTGTTTCTGTTTTTTAGTTATTAATTTCTTTATGGTTTGTTGGGAGAAATTGTTTGATATTTTAATCCTTCCAATGATATTTAGTTCCTCTTGAAGATCTTCTTCAGAGAAAGGCAAAAATAATGCTCTATGTATCATTGAATTATATGCAGCAATTTTGTGTTGTAAGGGGCGAAATGAGTCATTAGATATAGTATTACCTGTAAACGTTGGTTTTCTAAAAATTTTAAAATTGAAAGCCTACCTTTGTAATTCAGTTTGAAAATTACTCTTTAAGTTGAAACTGCAGTCACTGTTTTCTTAATAAATTTAGTGATATAAAACATAGTAGTTCCTTTTTAAACATTTCCCGATTATGCTAATGACTTTCCAACAATTCTTGATGCTAATCAAGTGACTATGGATGCAGATGATACTACTAGAGTGGTGGTATCTGACGATGTATAGGCTCTTTTTCAAAAAGTAAAATGGTTAACAGTAATATCATGTCGTGACAACCATTTAATTGTAAATAGCAATCAGACAGTATATCCGCTAGGTAATTCCTGCTTATAGATTTTGGAAGTTGAACGGATATTTAATTTTTTTAGATAACACTAAATTTTTTGTGAGCATTTATCAATATAACAGTGTCTTTTGATCACCAAATTATTTTTTTTTTTGATCGAAGTTAAGTTTAGCATGTTTGACCTTAATAAATTTAAAAAATAATCTTAATGAAGCTGGTTTATAGTCACTTGTCCGATAGAATAATATCCTGTGGATGCAAAAGTGGCCATCGGCGTACACTTGTATACCAAAAAAACATTAAGACTCATATTTAACCTTATGCATCTGAAAAGCTGTTTTTTATGTTTTATATATGTCTCTAATTACAGTTAAAAACAATACGGATGACTTCAAAAGGCTGAGAGGAAGGGGTTTCCACAAAATGCGTAACAATGCTGTTCTTAAAATGCCTTGTCATAAGAAATTGTCCACGTCTAGAATAAACTACCTGATAGGTTGGAGCCATGTTCTATTCATAGATTTAAATATCTAACTAAGAAGTTCTTGAAAAACCTTTTCATTCAATATTAGAATTCGATATATAGAGAAAATGGACAGTTTTATGATAATATATGTATATGTATACAAGGTGTCCGGGAAAATATGGAAAATTTCCCAGATATGAAGAAAATACGTGACGGGAATACTACAATTTCATATAAACTTTTTTTTTTGTATACGCTTCCTCTTCGGAGATATGGGCTTCAAAAAAACTGAAATGAAGTTTTTTACATATAATTTAATTACCTTTAACTATTGACTAAAAATTAAGTCGCTAATTCCAACCATTTTCGAAAAAAAACGTCATTTTATTTACATCATATATTTGGCGATACATTTTTGTTCCTATCAAATGTTCAACTTTCCACTTTGTGATAAAAAAAAATCGATCCAAAATTAGAGTTTACCTCTTCAGTTAAAAAGGGCTAAGTCTGTGAATTGCAGTTCGACTTAGGTTTACTAAATTTGTGCGTTTTATTTTAAAAACAAAGTATTTTTATTGAAAATGTGTACGAAATAAATAAATATCCTGCATTTTAGAAATTGTTAACATTCACATCGCTGACACATTAATTCTTGACTCGAATATTACTTTACCGATTTTTGGATTTCGTGGTAAAATTAATTGTGAAATAATTCGAAGTATGGAATACACGTTTACCGATATCCTAATCGTACTCTTCCAGATCAGAAAACATTTCGACGAGTTGACCAACATCTAAGGAAGAATGGTAGGTGATTCTACTCAATAAGGTAATATTATTAAATTTCTTCATAATTTTTTGAAATTCTGGGAGAAGAAGTAGTGATGCTGGTCGGGGAAGAACAGTAAGTACGCCGCAATTAGAGAAAAATATTTTAAATGCCCTAGATGACACTCCTTCAACGATCACTCGAAAATTATCAGCGCAATTTAATACGCCGAAAACAATAGTACTTAAAGTTCTTCAAGAACAGCTGTTATATCCATATCATTTGAAAAAAATACACGAACTGATTCCTGAAGATTTTCCCCCTAGAATTCAAACTGGTTATTATATCAGCAACGAAATAATGTAAACTTCATTAGCACTATTCTCTTCACGGATGAAGCAGGGTTTACCAAAAATGGTATCATAAATTTACACAACTCACATGTACGAGCTGATGGAAATCCTCATACAACTATTGTTTCGCATCATCATCAGTTCCAATCAATTAATGTCCGGGCAGGAATCATTTGCAGTTTTTTGATTGGACTATTCGTATTGCCGACTCAACTGAATGAAGAACATTATTTGGAGTTCCTCCAGAACGCTTTTCATTATTGATTAGAGCACTTACCGCTTGAAACTCGCCGATACATGCACTACATGCCCAATGGGACACCACCTCATTACAGCGCTGTTGTGCGAGGTACCTAAGTAACGTCCATCCAAACCATTGGACCTGTTGCCTAGCCTCCTCGATCTCCCGACCTAACGCCGTTGGACTTTAACCTGTGGGGACACCTCAAAACCTTGATATATTCTACTCCGGTCGATTGTAGGGAGGAACTTTTAAAGAGAATCACGTTTCATTGTGATCATATATGAAACCATACTGGTTAATGTGGCGGGTACAGCAGTCCTCAATTCGTCATGCTGCGGAGTGTCAGACTTCACAGAGACTATGTTGAACTATCTCTTGAAGTTTTTAACTAAGCAATAAATTTAAGTTTTTATTGAAACTTGACAGAAGTTAAGGAACTAACAGTGTACATAAAATGACATTTTTTCGAAAACAGTTAGGATTAGCGACATGAATGAAGAGTACTTAAACGTTGTCCAGAGTTCCGATCATACAGGGCGTCAAAAAATGGGATCATGAATGTCATAGCTAGTCTGTCCTTGCATTTGTGGATAACTCACAACACTTTCTTGGATAGAAATTTGAAGCGTCTTACCTGGTGTACATCATATTTAAAAAAAATTAAATACAGCTGGTTTTTCAATAATTAAGTGAAGGTCTACACGAAAAAGTTTATATAAACTTGTAATATACCTTTCGCGTATTTTTTCATATCCGGAAGATTTCGTACATTTCCCGGATACCCTGTATATTTGCTATACAGTACTGCATTTGTATAAATTAATTTTATTTATAACTAATACTTCTATGTTTACTCGTAATCAATAATATCCTTGTTATTTTTATAGCTATATGGTTATTTGTAACCTTTAACTCTTGTATTATATATATATATATATATATATATATATATATATATATATATATATATATATACATTTTGATATTTTCCACTACTGCAGATGATACTAATTCCGGATATTACCCGTATTTTTTATTCATTCTCAATTTAGTCTCTTATTTATGCCCATTTTAATGCAAATCGCTTATTTTAAGTAATTTACGACGACCGAATGTGCATTTAGGTATTGTTTATGGTAATATATTCTATTATGTTCTAGGTTTTTGTTTAGACATCCTTTGTGTACTTTGAACAACCAACCCAATTTGAAACTGAAGCGTGAAAACTGCCAATTATTAACTGTTATCATAGGAAAATGAAATTTTATATTTAGACATTTTAGAAACATTTTTGTGCTTCTACCTTGTATAAAACTGTATTTTCTATATTTATTTGGTTTCAAAATATATAGAGGCCATTTGCGTTGATCTCGGTAACGGATTATCACTATTTAGACAGGTAGTGCCAATAAGCAGGACAAAATATAGACTTAATATAAAATATGTAAAACAATAATTCCCTTACCGAGAGTTACATTAAGGAGAATTTAAGTGCGTTTTGTACTTATCTTGTTAGAGATAGTCTTAGCCAATTAGTATCTCTGGTCCTACCAAGCATAGAAAAGCTAAAATTGTTATTCATTTTAAACTTAAACAATTCGACAGTCTTTTATACAGTATATTATACAGTATGACCCACGACGAAATGCAGCGATAGATTTCTCGGAAAATAGACTTTGGAAATTTTTTAAAAACTGATAGTTATTTATTATCAAAATATCAACACAGTACACTAAAGTATATCCCCTTTTCGAAAGAAACCAATTCCAATTAAATAATCAAGGCTTTGTTATAGGAGAAATTGATACATATGTATAGCCCTACAAATGCCGCTTTTGACAAAAAACTTAAAATATGTCAAAAATAGTTGGATTTAGGTAAGTGAAATTATATATGAAATATATTTATAATTTTTTGTGTAGAATCTAAAAAGGAAATAACATATAGTGCATTTCATTTAAAATAAAGAAAAACTCATCTACTTCCGGTGTAACCGGAATCTGAAAATATTTTAGCCGAATTGCCCCCACTGACTTTAGCAAACTGCTACGTTTTAACAGTTTTGCAGTCGCGGTAGTTTCCACGTGGGACGCACTGTATAAGCAATATGATCTGTTCTTCATTAGACCGAGTTTGGTCATCTCCAAATAACATAAATATACAGTCTCTATTTTCTCAAACTAGCATAGCTAACTAAATATTTTAATTAAATTTGCAACAGCAGGACTTTTCTTCACTTTCACTTTGCATTAAAAGAGTTCTTTAACCAATTAACTTTGTAGTCATAGCGGCAAACAAAACGAATTTTAGTAACAAAACAAAAGCATATATTAGCGAAGAAAAATAAATATTGTGTAAATTCTTTTGGTAAGTACCCAATAAAACTAAAACTAAACTGAAAATAAATTATTTTTTGTAACCGTCATGAGCAAATAAAACAAAGTAAGAACACTGAAATAAAAACGAATGTCCCTTCTCTTTCGATAATGGGTTTTTTTGGACTATTTATTTAATAGCATTCCAGTTATTTAACGCCTTGCACAAATTTTCTTATAACTGCATAAGGAAAATACAGATTTTCATCTTTTTCGCTTACATTTAAGCCCCTTTAGACCTTCGTTTTCCTCTATGTTGTATGTTGTTGATATCCACTGTTTGTTGGTATTCTGCTCTTTCTTCTGTTAGCAATTTTGAAAAGTATTCATTCCATTGAGATAAACCAATCGGTGAAATGATATCTTTAGATTTTTCTTGTCGAAGAGATCTCAGTATTTTCCAGCTTTCGGTACTTCTGCTACCCCCCAAATATGTGTTTATTCTGGTACAGGTTCTTTCCCAGGTTTTGTTTTTCTTTTGGGTTATTGCATTTAGCACTGCTCTTTGGGCCGTTTTGCACTCACTTCTACTTTCATCCGTATAAGCTTAAATATTTACTGTATCTTTTTCATTTAGTATTTATCATATCTTCGATTTCTTCATCCCACCAGTACGCATCATAGCATCTCCACTAAGGATAGATTGCAAAGAAGTCAAGCAAATATGTCAAACATTAAAAAACCGAAAATCACCAGGTCCCGGAAATATCCCACCTGAGTTACTTAAATACGGCACAGAGAAGTTATACAGACAATTGACCAACCTCTACCAAAAATGTATAAACGGAGAAAAGATACCCAAAGAGTGAATACACCTGCTCTTCGTGGATCTCAAAAAAGCCTATGACAGCGTACCACAACAAAAACACTGGGAAGCCCTAGAAAAAACAAATATAAATATAATACTTGTCAAGGCTGTTCAAGAGCTCTATTCAAATAATACAAGCAAAATAAAGAAAGGGCATAATATTTCAAAAGGATTCACGGTTAGCAAAGGGCTCAAGCAGGGATGTTGTTTGTCTCCAACCTTGTTTAAAATCTACTTGGAACAAGCGTTAAAAACATGGAAAAGAAAGTGCGAAAATATAGGCATTCCACTGAACAATTCCATACTATACATATTGTGTTTCGCAGACGGCTAAATAGTTCTGGCACAAGACTACGAAGATCTAGAATACATGGCTCGTAAGCTAATAGAAGAATATCAAAAGTGGGGGCTAGAAGTTAACATCAAAAAAACGGAATACATGTGTATTGGAGATCAGCAATAAAACTTGATTCTGGAACAACAGCAGCAGGAAATAAATCACTGTGAGAAATACAAGTATCTCGGAATGCATATAACCAACGACGGCAAACTTGACGAAGAAATCAAGCATAGAAACAACCAGGGACGACAAGCTATTAGACAGTTGAATAGCATATTGTGAGATAAAACAATATCCAAAGAAAACAAACACAAAATCTTTAATAGTATTGTTAAAAGCATTGTCGCCTATGGAAGTGAAGTATGGCCATTGAAAGAAAGAACTCTAAGAACACTGGAGGCTACAGAAATGGATTATTCGAGAAGAGCGGCTGGAAAATCCAGAATGGACAGAGTCAAAAATGAAAGAATCGAAGAAATTATGGGCGTTAAGAACAAGATAACAGAAGATATTAAAATCAACCAACTTAGATGGTACGGACATGTTCAATGAATGGACGATACTAGACTACCAAAAAAAGTTTTAAACTGGGCACCACAGGGAAGAAGAAAGAGAGGTAGACTTAGACTAAGTTGGAGAGAAGGAGTCGATAAAGATATAAGAACAAGAGGAATGGATGAAAACCTATGGACAGACCGAGATCAATTAAGACTGGAAATCAGCAGATGGCGTAGAACGTTATAAGCTGATGTTTTACATGTATATACATATATATATATATATATATATATATATATATATATATATATATATATATATATATATATATATATATATATATATATATGAGCCCGATTATAAAAATTATGCGCGTTTAAGCTGTTGCTCTTATGTCAGATGTCCAAATTATTAATAGGAAGCAGGAAAAATGAAAAACAAAAATAATATAGAAAAAAGTTTTTAGAGAAAATAAAGTAGTGTCTTGGTAGTGTGGTACCAATTTACGAGTCGCCTTTGCTTCGCCATATGGTGCATAATTTGCGAAACTATCCAAAAAGGTGTAAGCTTCCAAGCTGTCCGACGCAAACCCACTTTTCATTCATCCGCCGGCACAATAAGCGTTTCGCGCGCTGAAATTCCAGCGATCATTTGTGCTTTGCAAGGCTTTACGGGCGCGTGTCGATCCCTTTCTGCTCTATTGCCGTGGTACTAAATAACATTTATAAATAACTAAAATGGTCTATGTCTATTAAAGGCGGATTTATAATTCAAATGAGTTTTGATTTTTATTATACCTATATTTGGCTGCCTACAACTCACAAAATATTTGAGGAATGGATCTACTTATATTCAGTGACTGGCGAAAAATTTTGTTAGTAAAACATAAAAAAGGTTTTATTTAGAAGAACATAAAGAATTCTATTCTAAATTGAATTTCAAGGTTTGTGGCGATAATAAAGAGATGAAAAACACAATTTTTCAAACAGTTTTTGTGTTATCAATTTTAATTTAGAGTGAAATATGTGCTCTTAATTTTAGTCACGTTGTCGATAATTGCGCAAATTTCTTATTCTTTTTAACCGACTTCTAAGAAGGAGGTTCTCAATTCGTCGAATATGTATTTTTTTATGTACGTACAACGATTACTCCGGAACGGCGGCAACGATTTGAATGAAATTTTTTACTTTATATTTAGGAAGTTCCTGCGGTAGTCCCATATTTTTTTGAATGAAATTGGTGCAGTAAAATCCAAGATGGCGCTGTCAATATGGCGGCCAAAATAATTAATTTTGTCTAAGTTTTTAATTTAATATAGCGGATCCATGACGAACAAAAAAATCAATTTTGTCCGATTTTCTGCAAAATTGGTACGAGTTTTTGGGGTCGCACATAACGAATCTGAAATTATTTTTAAAAAATTCAATATGGCGGATAAAAATTAATTTTGCCTGATTTTTTTCAAAATTGATATGTGGGAGTTTTTGGGATCGCACTTATCGAATCAGAAAATTATTTAAAAGAATTAAATATGGCGGATTAAAGGTTCTACATCTCTCGATTTTATATAAAATCAATATTGGGGAATTTTTGTTAGTCTTAATTACGAATTTAAAATATTTTTTGAAACACTCAATCTGACGGATTCAATATGGCGTCCTAAAAATTTTACATTTTTCGATTTTCTCAAAAACTGATATAGGGGGTTCTTGAGGGTGTAAATTATGAATCTAAAAATATTTTTTCAGGATTCAATATGGCGAATCCAATATAGCGGACTAAAATTTTGACATTTTTTGATTAAGTTCAAATCTGGGACTAAATCGTTTTTGAGGAAGTAAACAGCGAATATAAAATTATTTTCAGAAAATTAACATATCAGATGCAAATTTCCTGATTTCATCCAAAATTGGTATTAGAGGGCTTTGAACGGTTTAGATTTAGATTAGATTAAGACGATTGAAATTTAATATGGCGGACCTTATTCGCATTTTTTCAGATTTGGTGTTATGGGGTTTTCGGGGTTGTGTATTACGAATATGATGTTAATTTTTTACAACTATGAGGTTGATAACATATAATATGAGGAACTGAAAATTTTACATTTTCCGATTTTGTCTAAAATTGATACTGCAAGGTTCTTAGGGCGTATATAAACTCAATATGCAGTATAAAAAATATCGCACTAACAAATTTACGTGTCAAATTCTTTAAATATCGATATTGGAAAATTTTGGGGCCTATATTACCAATCTAAAATTAAATTGAAATTTAAGGTAGTGGATGATTTACTATGAGAGACGAAATATTTGTTTGACACAACTTCACGAGAGCTCTAAGAATCAAAAAATTTTTAGTGGTTCATTGTAGGGTGATTTACAACTTTGGATAAAATGGATATTTTTTTTTTGCTACCTTGGAGTCATTGCGAGATACACTAATCTCGATTAGTACTTAGTTCAAATAATTTATGAATATCATAATGAATTCAAAACTAAAAATCGAAAAATAAAATTTGTATAAAAAATATTGAACCGACTTCTAAAAGTGCGCCAAGAAGTGAAAAATAACTATAAATGATTGAAGTCTGGGCCAATTTATTTGAAATAAACAAATTATGGTAAGAAAGAAATTACAAATAAAGTATTTTTAATGTGTTTATGCGAATTTCATTTTGCCAGATATTAGTTTGGCGCCGACTTCAAAAATTTCAATTTCGTATAATACGGATTTTAAATTAATTTCTTCAAACTCAATATGCAGGATAAAATATGTCGCATTAAAAAATTTATATGTCCCAAGTTCTTTCATTATCGTTGTTAGAGGGTTTTGGAGGCCTAAGTTACGAATCTAAAATTAATTCCTTAAAATTTAAGAGAGCAGACTTACTATAACAGACTAAACATTTGTTTCAATTTCATTCAAAACTGGTATTTGAAGAATTCTCAGAATCAAGGAATTTTTAGTTGTTCAGTTTAGCGTCGTCTACAACTTTGGATAACATGGGTACTTTTTAGTGATCTTAGAAGCTCAACTCAATTTAAAACTAAAAACCAAGAAAATAAAATTTTTATAAACAAATTGATCCGACTTCTAAAAAAGCACTAAAAAGCGAAAAATAATATAAATTTTAATATCAAATTGAAATTTTTGAAGGCGGCGCTTAATTATTACTAAATGAAATAAATAAATACTAACCTGAGACACATAAAAGCTACAGTAAGAAATTCATTACAAATAAAGTGTTTCTTAATATTTTTATATTAATCTCCTTTTTGTCAGGTATTAGTTTGGCGCCGACTTCAAAAATTTCAATTTTATATAAAAATTTATATTGCTATTTTCCCCCTTTTAAAAGTCGTTTCAATTTTTTTATAAAAATTTTATTTTTAATACCACTCTTTACCTCTAATGTGCTATTAAATTGTTATAAATAAACTTCTTTACACTAAAACGAAATTTAAAAATTATGTTGCGATTTCGCTCTCACTTGGAGCCAGTCAGGTTTCCTCGCCTATGGGTGAGACTACAGTTGCGTTGGTCCATTGTGGTAAATTTGTACAAATTTGCATATACTATTATAACTGCAGCCACATATATCATTAGCTAAGTCTTGTCTGAATTATGGAATAATCCATTGAAATGCAGTTCACAAAAATAGTTTAAATATTGTCAAGACTCACCATATTTTCTTTATTGTGCATAAAGTTAATACAAAGTTCAGTGAAAATGAAACAGTTTTTAGTTAAAATATCTATTATCGTTACTCTAACAACTTCAAACAAAGAATAAATGCATTTAAAATCATTCGTGGTCTCTTCTTCATCTTTCATACTTTATTAATTAAAATAGTATTACAAAGTATCTAATTAACATCACAAACATCAATTGTTAATCGGGAATCATACTTGAGCACCACTTCTCCGAGACAGTCAATGGTACATTTTCATGGGACAATTTTAAGAAGTCTGAATATTGTACCCAATCTACTGTAGAACTAGTAAGAAAATAACTATACAGTGCATCAAGGTTTTCATTTGTTTTAATTGAATCTTTTTTTCGTTTGTTTTTTCTTCTCATTTTTTTCAATTTTATTTTTTACTGATTGCTGTCCACACATTCTTTTTGTGTTATTTCTTAATGTTTTTGTATAGTTGTTAATTGCGAAAGCTATTCTAAGATTTGGCGATTTTCCTCAAGTTTTTGATATAAGGGATTTTTACTGTTATTTCAAATCAGAAATGTTTAACCGGTTGAATTAGTTGAAAATGGCAATTTATTACATAAAATTCCTGTTTTGGATACTTTTAAATTATCAAAAAACTTATATTGATATAATCATAGAATGTACAGTATCATATCCATGTTCTTAATAATCTCAATAACTGCACTTCAATAAATCCAAATTAGAAACAAAATCTCTTATTAAAAGATGCCTTTTACCAAAAACACTATTTATTACCTATCAGGCAGATCCATAGAAACTTTAATGAACATTTTTTTTTAAACTGTAGTTAATTCAAACTTAAAATTGTTCCCGTTTTTTGGTCAAATATGATGGATTAAAAAATTTTGAATGACTAAAGAATTTTCTGTCTAAGAAATGAAGGTCGCCCGAACCGTACCCTGTGGTTGGAAGTGCATAACCCTGTTCATTCCTCTGTTGAAATCTGGCTCGTAATTGAATGTTAACTTATTTAGTCTAAAAATTGGAACTATCATTAATATGCTCAACTGTCGCTAAATGAGCTCTGCTCAAGACCAAAACATATTGTCAAAATAAAATATTAATATCGGGAAAAAGTGGAAAAAGGTTAGCCTTAGAATACATAAACTGCAGTTTAAGACCCAGATTTGAAGAACCTTATAAAGAAAAAGTATGAAGACCGAATTACACAGAGAAAAAAACTTTAAACAAAGAACCGATATAGCTAAATAGATTAGCTAAATACAGAAACTACGACTGTGATCCACCTTTCTAAATAACTTATAAATTTACTATTCTATAAGCGATTTCGGTTGGTACTGGCTTAAATAAATAATCTTTGTATTAAGAAAAGATAAGGAAAGAAAATTTAGATGTCACTTTGATACTTATATTTGCCTTTAGCCTCCCACGCATCTTTTTCTTTTCCTAAAAACGTTTATTAATTTAACGATTTTGTGGCAATTTGATTATTATACAGGGGCGGATCCAGTATGACAAGCGGTAGCGACTTGACAGAATTAATGCTATAAGCCCGAGCTACCAAAATCGCCTAACCAAGGTTCAGTGCGATGCATGTTCTCAGTGGAGCAGGCGGTCGAGTCTATCTTTTCTGGATTCAAAATTCTTGTGAGAGGGTCACAACTAACGTCCTCCTTCCCCCTTGATCTGTCCCTGCTGTTACATGATCGTGTTCTATTTTATACATATAAAAATGATTTGTTAATTACCAAAAAGAATGAAAATCGAGAATGGGCAAAATGGGCAGCTTTTATGGACCTCGTAGCATCAAGGAATACTCTCAGTTAGCCCAACATAGTGTTGACTCATTAGATGATTAGTAATGACAAGTTTTAACAGTTGTGGACAACGGAAAAATAGGTATATTTCGGCTAGCATATAATCGTTTTATTACTCTTGTTCTGGAATTATTATATTAGAATTTGAATGGAACAATTAAAAAAAGGAGTGTCTACAGAACCTTTGGATTTTATCTATATCTTTGAATACGTAGATTTAAATATTTCCCAGCAACATTTTTATTATTTGCCTCAAGTTTTGGATTACTTTTTTTTGGTTCAGATATAATTTTTAATATAATTATGCGGTCTTCGCATTCATCTAATATTCTGGGGGCGACCATATCATCTCTTATTACATAAACTTCCATTTTATAATTTGTAATTACTGCCTGCATGGTACTTCAGTGGATTTACAGTTTTCTGTTTGGACTATAATATCAAACGTTTTGCATTCAGAGATTCAACAAGGAAGTTTAGGATAACACTAAGTACAAACACTATTTTGCTTGTACTTTTTAGTACCAGTAGCAAAAGATGTATAACACAATAAATTCAAAAGTACACAAAAAAGTGGTTTGTTCGGTAGACTAGATCCCTCTGCTCCTATGTAGTCTGATGCGCTTAATCTACATCCGGAATTCAAATGACTCTATCAAGTCGAAATTTTAGGTAAATCAGCGAAATTCTGACAACTTAAATTACTCCTATCAAAACAACTTCATACCTGGACTTCCTATGTTTTCACATTCGTTGAATCTGAATCTGAAACCCGAATTGCCTCATCAGGTCATTATTTCCTGTAAATTCGTGAAAATAATCGAAACAGTCAAAAATTGGCCTTTTTTCGAATTGAATGGTAATTTTGACGATTTGAATTTTAGTGATTTTGGGACCTTTGTGAAAATTTATTAGAGAAAAAAATACAACAATTACATTACAGCAGAAACTATAGTAGAATTACAGCGGATACCACAAGACATAACTACAGAGAAAACTGCATTTAGTTCGAGCTGCAGTTAAAATTACAAGAAACTGTAACTAAATATATATACTCGGTGAGTTATTTTAATTCATCCACTATAATATTCCGCTAGAACGGCATTTCCGAAAAAAAAATTGTGAGTTAAGAGGAGAAAATTCTGCATTCAACAGTTATATATATATATATATATATATATATATATATATATATATATATATATATATATATATATATATATAGATATATATAGATATATATTGAATTACGGTCAATTTCTTTATAGGAATTCAAGTGAAATTAAAATATTTCGGTTTTTTCAATAATGTTTGAGTTTATTTCATTTAAAGCGTCTTTAGAGTTTTCTTTTTAACTGAAAAAGAACGAAAACCTGGTATTATTTATGAAAAATTTTAAAAGTTAAATTATAATTTTCTTACTTTAGGGACGGTTTACTGTGAATAACTTATTTGAGTAAACTACTATATTTAAACTAAATTTATCTGTAAGATTTGTTGGCATCGAAAAAATATGTAACTTTAACATACTGCCATCATGTTTCGGAATTTATATTTTATATAGAGAGTTGTTTCCACTAATGTGATTATTAGATGTTCAAAACGCGCACAGATAGAACCAGAAATGGATTTGCAGGAAGTATGCTCTGTTGGTAACCTATTAAAATAGTTGTCATTTGACGCAGCAAACTAGTTCTAAAATTTGATGTATGTGTAGTATTAATATGAGATGTGTGATTATTGCAAAATCAGATTATTGTTTCCAAATTCACTGAGAGGAATATAAATGGCGTAGCCTATGTCAGTTCCTTAACAAACCGCATTTACTGCCCTCGATTCAAGATTTTTAAGCTCGGATGCATCAAACCCTGAGTAGCTCCAAACAAATCTGAAAAAAGCGGTTAAAGTGTTAATTTGAACAGTAAATAACCTACAAAGTATTTTTTTTTCGAAATTTGTGTTTTGAATATATATATATATATATATATATATATATATATATATATATATATATATGCAATGTGTGAGATGCAATAGCAGTGGATATATCCGTGAAATCGGCATAAACATATATACGCCATCCGGCGGGCGGTCGGAGAGGCCACGTTCAGTATTTGCATGCTTCCTTCCGATCTGTCCTTTGCACAGCCAGGTGCATGTTGGTACCCTGATGACTCTAGTAGAAACGAAACATGTACCTCTGCCGTATCACTGTTGCGGGGAGGGTAAGTTTTGACTTTCTTTTCGGTATGGTGGTACAGGTAGGCCATTAGCTCGATGGTGGTGGAATAGGATAAATTATGTTCCTTAGCAAGCTCTGCAACCTCTATCACGGAAAGGATATGATGGAGAGAAGTTTGCATTTACTGTTCGCATTTTACTTCATATATATATATATATATATATATATATATATATATATATATATATATATATATATATATATATATGTATATATATATATATATATATATATATATATATATATATATATATATATATATATATATATATATATATATGGCGAACCATATTGAAGACAAAAAGGTAAACATATTATTACTTATTAGTTTTGACTTTTGTCTGGTGTCATAGCGTTTTCGGCCATAAATATTTGGCAATTCGTTAAAAAAACTATGAATGTAAGTCCGACATCTATTAAAGTAATCTAATTTTTGTGTCTCCATTTCATGTATAAAATGTTTTTTTCCCAAAAATAGCATCTAAACATGATAACTGATAGCTGCTAGGGCTTTGTACGCCGAATATTTTTATTGGTGCTTGAGGAGCAAGGGGAAAGCAGATCTGACAAGCGCCGAGGCATAATGCACTACTTGAATAAATCGAGCGTTTCTTGCACCTGGACATCTCTGAGCTGCTTATGCCAATGAATCGAGGCCAGTAATTTTTATCGTTATTCCAAAATAGGTTTTCTAGCTGCTTTATTATAAGTAAGATAAATTTTAATTTTGTATTATTTCGGAAAAAGTAAATTTACCTGAAATAAAGAATTGTTAATTTTAAATGTTATATGAGATTTGTTATTTCAACCAATTTATTATTATTATTGATTTTCAATTAAACTATACATTTTTTATAAAAAATCTCTCGATCAATTGTCTTGACTGTATGATTTTTCATTGACATCAAATAAACATTAAAATCATTTTGCATGCCAATAAAAAATGCACTTACCTTTTTTTGTAATGTTCAATGTCCGCGGTTTCATATCAAATTGTTTGTATATTTTATGAAATGAAAATAATAAAAGTAAAATAATACAGAGTGATTCTCCGATGGATTGTGGGAAAACTACAATTAGGAAGAATCTAAAAATTTGACAGTGCACTAACGTGCATAAGGAACAGCCGGCTGAAATATTTTCAAGACGGCGACACTTCTGGTTATATTGGAAGTAGATGTCAACTTGCTTATTTTGAGTGGAACACCCTATATATTATTAAATTTTTAATTTCTACGTAAAATTCTAGACATATTTTATGTATAATATTCTATACTTAAGTCTCACCGTTTTAGACATATTTATATTTTTATGACATAAATGACGTTTGCGAACCATAACTTAACTATACATTTTTCCTATAAAGAAGTCTTTATTATTTAATTTGGGTCAGTTTTCTTGTAGACAAAGATCGATTTTAGTAGTCTTTTTATGATATTTTGAAAATTACTAGTACAGAGTGGTCAAAAAAGAAGAATAAATATTATATTTAAAAATCGTCAAAAGTCAATTTTTAACCGACCTCTTAAAGAAGGGGGTTCGCAATTCGTCGAGTATGTATGTTTTTCTTATGTATGTACACCGATTACTCCGGAACGGCGGCACCGATTTGAATGAAATTTTTTGCGTTGTGTTCAGGAAGTTGCTGCGGTGGTCCCATATTTTTTGGACGAAATTGGTGCTATAATATCCAAGATGGCGCTGACAATATGGCGGCCAAAAAAATTAATTTTGTTTTTATTTTCTCCAAAATTAGTATGGAGGAATTTTTGGGGTTGTACATAACGAATCTGAAATTATTTTTAAAAAATTCAATATGGCGGATTAAAAATTCTACATCTCCCGATTTTCTCTAAAATCAGTATTGGGGTATTTTTGTTAGTGTTAATTATGAATTTCAAATATTTTTTGAAAAACTCAATCTAGCATATTAAATATGGTGTCCTAAAAATTTTACATTTTTCGATTTTCTTCCAAACTGTTATAGGGAGTGTAAATTATGAAGTATTTTTTCAGCATTCAATATGGCAAATTCAAGATAGCGAACTAAAAATTTTACATTTTTCGATTTTGTTCAAAGGTGGGACTCAATCGTTTTTTAGGATCTAAATATCCAATATAAGTCTAAAAATTTTAACTTTCCGAATTTTATCCAAAATTTATACTAGAAGGCTTTGAAAGGTTTAGATTTAGATTAGATTGAGACTGAAAATAATTTTTTTTTTTTAAATTCAATATTGCGGATACAATATGGTGGGTTGAAAATTTTACCTTATTCGCATTTTTTCAGATTTGGTATTAGAGGGTTTTCGGGGTCGTGTATTACGAATATGAAGTTAATTTTTTACAATTATTAGGTTGATAAAATACAATATGAGCGACAGAAAATTTTACATATTCCGATTTTGTCTAAAATTGATATTGTGGAGTTCTTGAGGCGTATACAAACTCAATATGCAATATAAAATATATCGAGCTAACAAATTTACAGCTCAGGTACTTTAAACATCAATATTGGAAGGTTTTGGGGCATATATCACAATCTAAATTTAATTTGAAATTTAAGATAGGGATTTACTATGACATTACTATTTGTTTGACATAATTTTACTAGTATTTGGAAAACTCTAAGAACCAATTTTCAGTGGTTTCTTTTTAGGATGATTTACAACTTTGGATAAAATAGGTACTTTTTTGCCACCTTGGAGTCATTGCGAGGTACACTAAACTCGATTAGTACTTAGTTCAAATAATTTATAGATATCATATTCAAATCTAAAACTAAAAATAGAAAAATTAAATTTTTATAAAAAAAATTGAACCGACTTCTAATAGAAAGCAACTATTTTATAACTTTGTCATATTAAGCATTAAAAATAAAGGTAACTTTTTATATGGTTGTCTATTTCAAAAATACTATACGGCTTTTAAATTTTGTTTTTAGTTGGTCATAACGACGAGGCATGGCGTGGCGAAAATAAAACAATGACAGAATTGTCATTATTTCTTGCCATTTAACATTCATTAATAATGATCATTCCGGGGCGTTTAAATTACACGCACGAAGATTATTTAAACTTATTTATTATTTATGGATAATGTGATTATTTCAAGAACATACGATACATTGGCGATCCGATATCCGCAGAAACAGAAACCAACACCACCAGTTGTTAAAAGGATTATAGAAAACGTCAAAAACTTTGGATCCATAAAAGCAAGAAGACATAGAAATATACCAGTTGTTAATACAGATAATACTGAAACTGCAATTTTAGGATATTTCGCAGCATATCCGACAATATCTACAAGGCAAGTAGCATTAGAATCTGGATTATCTCAAACATCAGTTTTAAGGATTTTATGAAAACACAATTTTCATCCCTATATATACATAGTTCAACATTTAAAAAGCACTGATTTTTCCACGAAGAGTAGAGTTCTGTCAATTTAATTTACTTGGGTCACAAGAAAAGACTGGTTTTTTGGATAATACTACTGGAGCAACTCGAACGTACATACATTTAGAGAATTAAATTTTCAAGAGTCTTGGCAGTTTAACATGTATTGTCCTATAAGAAATATCGGCATCGTCGCTCTAGAATTCCACCAAGATAATATGAATAGTAAGCTAGCCATTTTTAAAGATTTCTAGATACAAAATACGTTTTTTAACTTATAGGTTAGCGTTACTTCGACATCTTGAGAAATTTGGAAGAGACTTATTTAGATAATTTGCGGCTGGCCGATCATAAAAATCAATTTTATCAACATGATGGGACGCCTCCACATAATAGTCATTTAGTTAACAATCATCTGCAAAACTAGTTTTATGATCAATGGATGAAGAAGTTCCTGTTTAGGTGCGAAAAACGAATTTCAAGGGCGTAAATTTCAACATTTACTTAAATAATTCTTGTAACTTTATTTTATTAACAACCAGCTTATTTCTATTTCTTTTAGCTTTTATAGATCGAAAGTTCTTGAAATTTTTTATAATCTTTTTAACAGTTGGTAGTGTTGGTTTCTATTTCTTCGGATGTGAGATCGCGAATATATCGCAAGTTCTTGAAATAACATTCTCCATAAATAATAAATAAGTTTAAATAATCTTTGAGTAAGTAATTTAATCGCCTCGGCATGATTATTATTAATGGATGTCAAATGGCAAGATATATGGCCAACTAATAACAAAACTTAAAAGCCGTATAGCATTTTTACAATAGAAAAATGTTGAATTGCCAATATTTTGAAAACTACACATTTTTGGAATAGACAACGTTATACAAAATTAACCTTATTTTTAATGCTTAATATGATAAAATTATAAAAATAGGTACTTTCTCTTTAAAAAAATTTGAATTTTTATTTTTCTTTTTTTGATAACTCTGTACTAATAATTTTCAAAATATCAAAAAAACTACTAAAGTCGATCTTCATCTACAAGAAAGCTAACCCAAATTAAATAATAAAGCCTTCTTTGTAGGAAAAATGTATAGTTAAGTTTTGGTTCGCAAACATCATTGGTGTCATAAAAATATAAAAATGTCCAAAACAATAACACTTAAGTATAGAACATTATACATAAAATATGTCTAGAATTTTATGTAGAAATCAAAAATTTAATAATATATAGGGTGTTCCATTCAAAATAAGCAAGTTGACATCTACTTTCTCTGTAACTGAAAGTGCCGCTACCTTTATTAAATTTTTAAGCCGGCTATTTCCACGCACGTTAGTACACTCAAATTTTCAGATTCTTCCTAATTACCCTGTATAAGTTTTTAAAGGCCAATATTTGACAAGATAAATTTTTCAAAGCAATTTATGTTATTTTCAATTAATATTTTTCTTATATGCATACTTCAAAGTTTCTTTAAACAACTTCCTAAAATTACATAATAACAATTTTTGTAGTTATTTATACTCAGGCCTTGATAACACACTAAACTTATGGGTTTAACATTAGGAGCATAAGCAATAAGTGCCCCATAATACGGCAACAAATAACTTCTTTTAATAAACTAAAATTAGTTTTTTTCTCTTCGTATATAAAATATTTATCCAATGTCACATATCACATTATATCATTAATAAGTTGACATTTAATTACGAGAAAAACGCACTTTTATACAGAAAGTAATTCATTTTGATTTCAAACTTTAACTTTAAATTCCTATTAGAACAGAGTCTGAAATACAATAAAAACTTTTACATGCAAGTGTTTATCAGATCATCCTCAAATTTCCAAAAACTGAAAAATTCTTAAAGTAATTTTTAAAAAATATGCTGTGTAACAAAATTTTTGCTTACCTTTTAAACCGCAAGAACTTTTAGATGTCAAGAATAATCAAAATGAAGTAGTCATTCACATTTGCATTAAATTTATATATTTTTCAAAGTATATTATATATATCACTTAATATTTTTAAAACTTGTATGGTTTTTTTCGCCACCTTTAACACATAGACAGATATACCTATATTATAACTTTTAAAAGTTTTATAAGTTTTCAGATTTTTTTGTAATATATTCGTAAATTATAAAATTTATTATATACTCGGGAATATTAAAATAATATCCACAAAACTAATTATAAAATTAAATATTACAACAAGTCTTTCAAATATGCAACTTTTTAAAAGCTTCAAACTTTTAGATGCCCGACGCGAATCCACTTTTTATCCGTTGTCAGCATAACGGAAGTTTGGCGCGCACTGAGATTCGAGCGCTCATTTGTGCGTCGGGGCGCTTCACAGACGCATGTCGACGCTCATCGCTGTTTTGCCGTTTTACTAGCTGCGATGTACGTATTTGGAAAATTATAAACATTCTATTTACTTTTCAAAAGTATATCATTTAGTCCAAAAAAAAAGTTTACATCTCGATTCACTAACATGGTTTAACTTTAAAACCATCCTAAATTAACAGCAGATGGCTTACACTGACAAGACCAACAATAATTTAAGCAACTTTTCCTTAAAAATACAAGCATAAAAAAATTATTTTTTTTACTGAAGCGACATAGATTCTTATCCTTAATATTCGTATATAAACTGTTATTTATTGACATATGTAATTATTACAATATCAAGCAAAATAAAACTGGCCGACTGGAAAACTGAAATATCATGGGAACTAAAACGGGTTTAACTCTTAAATCTCCGTAGTGAATCTCGCTGTAAAAGTGTTGTAGAAACGAACGCAATCGGTACATCTGACTGAGGTGTGCCGATGAGAAGTGAGAATAAATATTTGTTCAGAAATATGGTACGCACGACGGCTGTCTGGGAAAGGTGTCAGCGGACCCACTGATGAATCCACCGCTGTCACCGAGGACGAAACGCCCACATTTTTAGTGGAATAATTGGTTTTAAATTTGTAGTAGGGGGCTACGATTACAACAAAAGTTTAAGAAAAATGATCGATTTTTAATGTACTTCGGTGTTTTTGCAATTTAATAGGTTACACTATAAGAATTTCTTCCACCATTATGCTAAAAATAAGCCAGTAGATGGTACATTAGGGAATCCGTTATTTTCCAAATTGAATTTTTTTTTCTATAATGCCCCCTAAATCATAATTTTTTTTTCTAAAACTAAAATTTAGATGTAAAAAATTTTAGTTCTATCGCACGTCGGTCGGTCGGTATCTGATTCGCGTACCTGTTCTAAGGGTATGCCGGTGTCATGATCTGATACGACCGCCGCTAAATTTGACATAACATCTGCGCTAGTAACCGTTTCTGATATTTGAGATGTTTGTGTCCTGTAGCACTCGTGAGTTGTTCCAACAGGAGTTGTCTCTTTAGGTTGTGTTTGGTGAAGCCTAAATGCCGATGCTTCTGGGGTAGCTGGCATTAGGTTAAACTTTATGCTACTGTCATCAATGAATCCCCGAAATTGCCTAAATTCCGCATCAAAGGATGACGTACGCACAGGGTTAGTTTGGAACATCGGATGTTGTTCTGGAAATTGAAAGGTAGGGCACCGCGCTGGCGGTGCTGGAGAGGACCCACCATAACCGCCCGATCCGGCGAAAAGCCAAGCCGCCTCACCTTCCTTGATGTTTGTCGATGGCACCTGAGGAAGATGAGCCATGCTCTTAAATTTGGAAAAAAAAACTTTTATGCCGAAATTTAAAAAGGGGCTATGGGGTTGTGCGTCTGGGAAGCAAGCGCGGATGCTCAAGACGACTTAAGAATAAAATGAAAATAAAAGAGTTTAGGGCTTATACTAATTATTTTGTGAAGAAATAATTAGTATAGGGGGACAAGGGTCAAGTATACTTTGACGTGGCCAAATGTTTTTTGAGCGCAACGAACCTACTTTACCGAATAAATTTATTTATTCTTCTTGCCGATAAATTGTTTAAACTTGAGTCGAACGCTAGGTCGTACCGCAAGTCGCAAATTTATTTATTTATTGTTAAAATCCTCAATGATTTTCAACATCGAAATTTTAACGCAGAAAAAGTAGAGGTAATTGGACTTTATCGTAAAATTTTAAAAATGCGCAAGAAAAGTATGTGTAATTGAACTTAGACGCAATTTTATAATTTTTTAAAGTCGAAAAAAAATAAGGGTAACAGATCCGATTTTTAAGAATAAAATTAAGATAAAAATTTGATTTTCACGAAAAACTAATAAAGGGGTTTCCGCAAGTAAATTTGGAAAATTTAACTAGCGTAATGTCTCTGGAGGGTAAGGTTTTTCAATCTAATTTTTTTACGATTTTCACCGAAAACTTAGAATATCTTTAACGTTAAATTTATGCAAAAAATCTTCTTAGTTTTTCTTCTTAATCTTCTGAGTGAAAGAGAAAATTTTATTTTGTTTGTTGAGTATTGGAAACTCAAGTTAGATCTTTATGACGGTGATCCGAGATTGCAACACCAGTTCGCGTATACAATCCCGAATATCGCCCGTCTTTCGAACTGTAGTGAACCGGGCTCTGGGAAATAAAACCTATCTTACCTAGACACTATTTATTTTTATCCAGAGGACTGCCGATACACCGTATTTAAACCGATTTTCTTGCAACAGGTTTATGATTTTTAAAGTCTTCAGGCGCCCCAGCCTTTGGCAATTACCCGGGTAAAAGCTACTAGTTCATCCAGGGGCCTCGGAGGTACTTTATTTTAAATGATTTTAAAAAATACTATTACTTTCAGCAACGCAGTCCTCTAAAAGTTCGTCGATGTTCTAACCACTTCTTGGCTGTTCAGCCGTCCTAAAAGCGATGAAAGTTAACTACTTCTTAAGGCAACTGAATTCTGTTACTCCCCTTGAATATTCTCTTTCCTTAGGTCTGATCTGCTACTCATTTAATACTACTTCAGTTCTGCTACTACTGCTGATTCTATATAAAATCTGACGGTTACTTTACTTTGCGGGAAGTCAACAAAGTAACGTGATATTCAAGCGCAAATTTGAACGTTAAATTTTTTCGCCGAATATGCATCATTCTTTTAGAATGCTTTTATTACATTTAGGCAGATAAGTAAAAACAATTTACAATTGGTTTTTCCGCTGTTCCGTTTTTTTTAAACGTACATTTTCAACAGATCCTTCAAACCGTACCGAATTATATTACTTTTCTTGGTCATTTAACATGAGGTTTTTTCATTTTTCAGATTGAAATAAGAGTGAAAATATGTTTTATTAAAATACGGAAAAATATTTAATTACTATTTTATTAGTTCGCGACGGTATTTGACACATTTAAAAGTAAATTATTATTGTATAAATTTGAGTTATTTAGAAAAAAAATTGCGTTAAACTGATACATTTAAACTATATCGTGAAAAAAATGGACTAAAATTTTATTACAATAGCTTTCAGTTGTTAAAAAATAAGTTTTATCATTTTGTTTTGCAGTGTGATTTGGAAATCAATCATAAAAGTTTATAAATCTCTCACCTTCGTAGACTATATTTCTTATGGCGTAGGCGCTAATCAAATTGTTTCTCATTAAAACAACATCTGGTATTACAGGCAACGAATAGTTTGCAATTGGCTGAATATATATAAAAGTCTCTTGGAAATTTTTTTATTTATTGTTTTTATTTACGTGCCATTTTGATATTCAGCATTTCTAGGAGCAGTGGTTGCAAATCAAAATTTAAAATTTTTGAAATCTGTATATCAATATATTGTTACGGTTAAAAATTGATCATGGGTAATAAATATTTTCGTTTACATTTTTCTACATTAAATTACAGATTCAGATTACTAAAGTAATAAATAGATTTTTGTTTTGTTCGTTTTTCTTTAAAAGTTGTCAATGACATGCATAACTTGAAAAGTAAATTTACAGTAAACGATGTTTTCTACTTTAAAACTAATGATTACCTTTGATTTTTCATTCATTAATATTGGGTTTATCTATATTCAGATCATTCCTTTTGTTTACATTTTGAAATTTTGGTTGACATCGAAACTTAACAAATTTCTGTAATTTGTAAATTTCGCCAGGTACCTGGAGACTATGTATCACAGATTGGGAAAAGCGTTTTCTTAATGATTGGATAAATATAAACAGTGTTTATTGGTTTTCTTGTTGATTATCCCTTTTCAGAAAATATTTATTTATTCTCACATATCAACTGTTTCAGATAAATAGTCAGGTCCATTCGAAGCACGGAAAGTTTTTATGGTTACCTATATGATGGCACCTCTGTTGAATATATCGAAATGTTAAATTCGAAATAAGATAGTTTCGACTTTCTCATTATGTTGTTTTTAGTTTGTTAGTTGAATATTTCCCTTTACTAATTAGAACTTTTTGTAATTAAAATATTTGAAATTAGACCCTCGAACTATTTCGAACTAATTGGATTTCATTTTTGAATATTTTGAATCCGTAAAGTACTTTGTTCATAGGATATTCATTTTGTAGGACGAGGCAGTTTAGATTATTAAGATATTGGTTGTATCTGTCTGATTTCAGTACTGGCCAATTTAAAATTGAAATAGAAGAATTTTTGTATATATTTTCCGGAAGTAGTTCAAAATGTATGGCGCGAGGTCGGCGAAGCCGCGTTTAGTATTTGCATGCTTCCTTCCTATCTATCCTTTGCACAGCCAGGTGCATGTCGGTACCCTGATGAGTCTAGCAGAGACGAAACATATATCTCTGCCGTATCACTATGGCGAGGAGGGTAAGTTTTATAACAATTTGTTCTAACTGTGCAACCTCTAACACAGCAAGGATAAGATGGAGAGAAGTTTGGATTTACTGTTCGTATTTTACTTCATTCTATACACGGAGCTGCGTATAGTTGTACGTTTGCTGAATGTGATTTCAGCACTACAACGGCATAATGTGGATATATCCACTGTTATTGCATCTCACACGGAGGAATCCGTGAAAGCCGCATAAACATATATATATATATATATATATATATATATATATATATATATATATATATATATATATATATATATATATATATATATGGGACTCGACAGGCCACCGCATTCGGTACAAACCATCATCTCGCCTTCGAAACAGCGCTGTCGCCATCTGTCGGACCCGAAGTTTTTCCATATTTTTGGAGTGCTCCGCACTTTTTAATACGAGAATCATGTAGATTGACAAATTTTCACGTCCGCTTCGCCAATATTTGATTCTATTCTATTTTAAATTACACGGACAAAAACTTATCTATTTATTTATTTACTTGTTTGGCTTTGAAACACGCTAAACGACGCTCTCATGGTGGGATCGTTTGGTGCGACACGTGGCTTTGGCTGCTAAAATGAGCGATAGGCTTGGTTGCCAGTACCGAAAAATGCGACCCCTATCCTTTGGGCAGCACGTTTCGTGTACTCGATTTTACATATTTCTGTTTTAATTCACCGTCGCGCCACCATATGGCGGTTATTTTACAAACTTTGTTAATCTGTGTGGTTCTTGTGTTATCAAGTGGACCATCGAGGTGTCGCCTTTGTCGTATTGTTTGCTGTTTTTTGATTTTAAACTCAGGTTTATAGGATGCAAAGCAAAAACTTATCTATTTATTTATATATATATATATATATATATATATATATATATATATATATGTATATATATATATATATATATATATATATATATATATATATATATATATATATCTTATATCTTTTATTATAACTTCTGTTTCTTTGCCTTTTCACACTTTTATCAATTTCGTTCCCTGTAATACCCGATGTTGATTTAATGAGACACTATTTAATTCGCACCTACGCCATAAGAAATATAGTCTTCGAGGGTCAGTGACTGATTTCCACATCACATTCCATAAAAAATTATAAAACTTATTGTTTTAACAACTGAACGCTATTGTGACAAAATTTGAATTATTTTTTTTCACAATATAGTTTTTAAATGTATCAGTTTAATGCAAAATTGTTTTTAACTTAAGTTTATAGAATAATAATTTACTTTTAAATGTGTCAAATACCGTCGCGAACTAATAAAATTGTAATTAAATATTTTTCCTTATCTATCTCATATATATATATATATATATATATATATATATATATATATATATATATATATATATATATATATATTCACTCAGATTTAAACTTTTCCATCAAGAAACATTATTTAAGAAGGAAAATCTATAATCATTTTTTTAACAACTGATCAATTAGCTCAGAAAAAAATTCCGAAAAATGAAAAAACCTCATGTTAAATCAACAGGAAAAGTGAAATAATTTTGGCACAGTTTAAATGTATTAAAAATTTGTTCGCGTCTAAATTTTAGTTTTAAGATATAAATTTATGATTTAGGGGGCGTTATAGAAAAAAAAAACAATTTGGAATATAATGGATACTCTAATGTACCATCTACAGGCTTATTTTTAGCATAATGTTGGAGAAATTTCTTATAATAATATCAATAGTCTATTAAGTTATTCCACTAAAAATGTGGGCGTTTCGTCTTCGGTGCTAGCGGTGGACAAATCAGTGGATCCGCTGACACCTTTCCCAGGCACCCGTCGTCGTACATACCATATTTCGAAACTAATATTTATTCTCATTTCTTGTCGGAACACGTCAGTCAGATGTACCGATTGCATTCGTTTCTACAATACTTTTACAGCCAGATTCACTAAGAAGATTTAAGAGTTAAACTCGTTCTAGTTTCCATGAAATTTAAATTTTCCAGTCGGCCATATATATTTTTCTATTTTAAATAATGATTTTACAAAAAATGAAAATTTTGAACAATTATGGATAAAAAGTTTAATTAATCATATCGTATTAATTTTTGGATGTATATTATATATATATATATATATATATATATATATATATATATATATATATATATATATATATATATATATATATATATATGTACACCATCTTTATATAGAATTTCTGATTTTTTTGTCTGACTTTGAGAATACCATAATATCACTAGTGCCTTTAAGTAATGAGTTGTTGTGCACGGGGGATTTTAATGTAGATTTTTTGGATGTATTTTCAAGTGATGTGTCTCAATTCAATTCATTAATACACTCTGTAGGACTTACTCAATTAATTTATAATCCTACTCGAATATCACGCAATTCTGTCTCACTTATTGACCTTTTTTTGATTTCTCATCCCGATTTAGTGACACACTGTGATACTTTTCGTGCGCCCATTAATATCGGACCATGAATTTACATCTGTGAGTTTAAATTACCAAATAATAAAAAAACAAATTATCTTTAAAGAATGTAGAGATCTAAAAAATATAAATATATCACAATTTACGGCTGATTTGAAGCAAATTCCCTGGAGAAATATATTTGATATTGAAAATATAAATGATAAAGTGGAATTTATTAACTCCAACTTAGCTACCTTACTAGATCTTCATGCTTCCATGAAAAAAGCTAGGTTTACTAAGAATAATTTTTCCTTAATAACTTAGAATATTAAAAATTTGATGAAACTTAGAAACAATGCTTTAAGTAAATTTAAAAGAACAAAGAATGGTGGGCACTGGGAATATTATAAATTTCTTCGCAACCTCACAACCCTAACGAGTCGTAACGAAAAAAAGCTTATTTGGATGTGAGGTTACAACTATCAAAAGACATATGGCGGTAATTAAAAAAATACAGTATAGCAGTTTACATTTGAATAGAAAATGCACATTTTTTTACATTCCTATTGATAATACATATGAGAACTGTTGTTATGTCGGATATTCTCACGGGTGTGATGTGTAATCGAAGGTTTTCGGGCATCTCGTGCATGTGCTGAGTCCCTCTCAGGGCTGTAAGGCAGCTGACGTTTCGGTGAAATATCATTCACCATTATCGCTCGTAGACGCCATACAGTAAGCTTTGAAAATGGTGAATGAGATTTCACCGAAACGTCAGCTGCCTTACAGTCCTGAGAGGGACTCAGCACATACACAGGATGCCCGAAAACCTTCGATGACATATATATATATATATATATATATATATATATATATATATATATATATATATTTTTATATATTTCTAATATTTTCTTGGGTATAGGTTTTTCCATTTAGAGAAACAAAGGATAACAATTTTTCTTGACGTTTCGCTCTACATAGTGAGCTTCTTCAAAAGAGCTGGTTTATTTAGTTTACATCTACAAAATTACAAAGTTTTTTTATAATAAACATATATCACAGTAAGACACATTTATATTTTTAATTTAATTAAAATTATTAAAAATAAAACAGATTTTAAAATCAGTCTTAAAGTTTAAAATTTCAAAACAATACAACATTTTAAAATAGGTTAAAATAGTGAAAATTATAAAATAGTACATACCTTGAAAGTAGTTTTGTGTATATGTTAAAAATAAAATTCAGTTATGAAACTTGGTATGCAATTGTTATGGATAGATTTTTTTTTATAAAAAGCAAAAAATAGGAAAAAAGATTATTATTTATTTTTTAATAATATTCTTTCGTTTGCATGAGTGTATATGAAATCGTCCCAAGCATCATTATTCATATTTATTATAGAGTCGCTTCAAGTATGTTTTATTAAAATATCAAATTATGGTATATCTGACTTAAGTTTTTGACATCTTGCATATCATTTACAACATTTTTATCTTTTTTTATGTGTATCATTTCTTTCATGACTAATTTATGATAATTTCTGTCAGTATCTAAAATATGGGTGTTTTTAAAATCAAATTCATGTTTAGATGTTTGTTCATGTTCATGTAAGGATGTCGATGCGTTTTTAGTATAGTTGTGCCCATTCACTCTATTTTCAATATATTGTGTCGTCATGCCAATGTATTTCTTAGGACAGTTTAGGCATGGAATTGCATATATTACGTTAGATCTTTTTTTGGTGGGAACTTTGCTTTTTAATTTCGTATAAATTGATCCTAGTAAATTGTTCGCCTTATGGCATACCGTTATGTTATGCTTATCCAAAATATATTTTATTTTTTCAGACCGTTGGTTTATATACGGTAATGCAATGAAAATGTTTTGTGTTTTGGTATTGTTAATTTTATTTTTTTTTTGTTTGTGTTATAATGTAAAAAGTTTCTTTGTTTAAATATTTTTTTATGAGTAGTTTGGGAAAATGGTTCATTATTAGGGTCTCTTCCACATTTTTTAGCACTACTGGGCGAAATTCGGGTGAAGATAATTTTATAGCTCGATCAACTAAGCCAATTATGACACTATTTTTCTGTTTATTTGGATGTTGAGAGTTAAAATTCAAATACCGGCCCGACCAAGTATCTTTTGTGTACCATTTTGTATAAAGATTGTTATCCGTCTTATTTCTGTGTATAGTTAAGTTCAAAAAGTTTATTTTTTGTTCCATTTCAATTTCAGATGTAAATTTCAGTTTTGGGTGGAAATTATTAAAATATTGTAATAAGCTATCTATTTTGTTTTTGGGTACATCAGCCAAACAGTCATCTACATAGAAATTGCATACCAAGTATCATAACTGAATTTTTGTTGTTAACATACACATAAAACTACTTTTAAGGTATGTACTATTTTATAATTTTCACTATTTTAACCTATTTTAACATGTTGTATTGTTTTGAAATTTTAAACTTTAAGACCGATTTTAAAATCTGTTTTATTTTTAATAATTTTAATTAAATTAAAAATATAAATGTGTATTACTGTGATATATATTTATTATAAAAAAAAACTTTGTAATTTGTTGTTGTCCTTTGTTTGTCTAAATGGAAAAACCTATACCCAAGAAAATATTAGAAAAAAAAATTTAACAAAAGGTTAAGATTCAAAAATAAATTTATATATATATATATATATATATATATATATATATATATATATATATATATATATATATATATATATATATATATATATGTAGGATGCTTAATTCCTAAGGTCTTCAGTGTTTTACCAACAACAACCATTAGGTGTTTGAAAACCGTATGGGAAAGTACTATATTTTTCCTTTAATGGTGGAAAGAAAAAGAACGTTAACTTAATAAACTAATGACCATGAAGATTTCTTTATATCTTACTAAAATTTTGGGTATGGTTTTAATCCAACCATTTGAAGCGCTGGACAAGTAGAGGACAATCATAACCAGCGTAAGTCCTATCTTCATGCGCGGCGACTTATTAAAAAAGTCGTAAGACCATTAGAGCACCTAGAGTCGCAATAAATGGTAGATACAAAAATTGACAAATATAGAAAACTCAAGGAGTGATAGAAATCGAGGAAATGATGTCGGAACCCACTTTAAACTGCAGGTTTATTCGCTAAGTAGTCTCGGTTATCGATGCGATTTTAATCCAAATAAACCATCAACATCCTTAAACTTTAGTTTTAAATATTTTTATATTGCGCAAAAAATAAATTCATAGCATAATTGCTAATTAAATACAGACATAAATAGTATTATATTATTTATTTGACTGGCAATTAGCAGTTCTAAAATTAAAAATTAAATAGGTCTAAGCCGACATTCTCCATATATAAGATACTTTCAAAACAGCCGTAAAATTTTATAGCTCATCCCGGGATCTTCTGGTGCGTTTCGTCCACGCGTATCCTATTTTTATTTTATTGTCCATGTTTTGTTCCGAAAACCTATTGGCAAACTTTTTTACACTTATAAACCAAAAACTTAAATGATATTTTCTCGTGTTCGATATTTTTGGTCCGTAATAATTCTTCTCGAATTTTACGAAAAATAAAGGAATATATCATATAAAATTATAATTCAATTGCTAAAAAAATGTTGAACATCTTTGATATTTCAGAAATAAGTGTTATTTATTTTTATCAACTAGTTTTAAAATAGATCCAGCGAAAGTATTATTATTAACAGGTTAACTTGTTATTAGCCGTACATTTTTGAGTTATTTTGGACCCTAATTTTTAGGAAGAAGCGATGCTACATTGAAGAATATTAAAAAAAGAAAAGTACCAACAATCTAGAGAATAAAAAATTAAAAGTATATGCAGTGTGACCAGTACAGTAAAGTATCATATGGAATTTTTCTTTATTAATAGCTTTATTCGAAATTTTATTTGAGCATTAATTTCTGCTTCGATCGAGATGAAAATTAACCAAGCAAATAGTAGTCAAGTTTTAACTTCAAAAAAATTGGAAAGTGGAGTTATATCTTAAAATATCGGAAAAAGTTTTTTGAACCGCAATTTTTAACCCATATGCAAAATTTCAGCTGTATAAGATAGTTTAGATTTTTTGCCCATTTTTTGTAAATTGTTGCAAAATAAAACTGAACGAAATCTATATAAAACTTCTTAATTATGAGAATGCTTTATCCCAGACATATTTTGTTTAAACTAGCGCTATATCAAATGTGTGTTTTTCTGCAAAATCCAAGTAGAGCTATTAAAATTTGATCACGTGTGATGCAAATTTGTTTTTGACCCTGTATAAGGTAACTTTATAAAATAACCATTTTTGAAAACGTAGTTTGTGTCTAAATGTAATACACATTGTAATTAAGGCAAACAGCTACACAGTGTCATCGCTAAAATCTGCATTAGGTGGAAAATAAATTTTTATTTAACTTTTTTTGATAATATGATTTTTTTATTAGAAAATTTGAGCCTTTTCAATTAAACTATTTTCTTAAAATTAATGTGTATTACTTTTAGACACAAACTTTGTTTTTCAAAAATAGTTATTTTATGAAGTTATCTTATAAAGGGTCAAAAACAAATAAACTTTGCATCACATGTGACCAAAGTTTTATAGCCCTATTTGAATTTTATAGAAAACACACATTTAATATGGCGCTATTTTAAACAAAACATATTTGGAATGAAGCATTGTCAAAACTCAGAAGTTTTATGTAGGTTACGTTGAGTCTAATTTTACAACAGTGGTGCAATTTACAAAAAATGTGCAAAAAATCGAAATTATCTTATACAGTTGAAATTTTGCATATGGGCTAAAAATTACATTTAGAAAAACTGTTTGTAATACCTTTTTTCGATGTTTTGGGATATAATACTGTTTTTGAATTTCTTTTTGGAAAAAAATTAAAATTTGACAGATAATGCTAATGACGAGACTACTAGTTATTGGTTATTTTCATATCGAAGTGGACATTCATGCCAAAGTCAAATTTCGATAAAAACTATTAATAAAAAAATCCCATGTAATGCGAACTTTACTGGTCACACTGTATATATATATATATATATATATATATATATATATATATATATATATATATATATATATGGAATATCTCGGTGGTATCACATTTTTTCGAAAAATATTTTATACAAAAATTATAGGGTAGCTGGCGGCGTAATTAGCAGTGATCTTGAAGATTACCTTGACCGTGTCCTTCAAGGTCATCCAAAAGTCAACGGGGGATTCCCCAATATTGATCTCGGTAATGAAAAGTGCGGTAAATTCTACCATCAGATGTTACCTTGACCTCAAGTTGAAGGTCATATATCAAGGTATTTTCAAGGTTTAAACAAAAAAATCGCAGTGTTTCATAAAATGTTTCATACAAAGTTGTTTGGTGATACGGAGGCCAAGTGATGGTAACCTTGAAAATAACATTAACCTTGTCCTTCAAGGTCATTTAATCCCCATTTTCAAAGTTTGAAAAGGAAACCCCTATTTTGACCCACGAAATGGAAAGACCAATCAATTTCACCGGAATTTCATCATCATATATGGTCTTGACCTCAAGATTAAGGTCGTTCTAAGGTCAAACGAAGATTTTCAAGGTCATTATTTTACAAAATATTTCATACTAAAGTTGTAAGGTTGCAAAGTTGCTATAACATTACCTTCATCTCGATCTGCATGAAAGAATTCATTCGTACAGAATTGTTAGAAAAAACTGTACTTAGTACAACTATGTGGATGATTAACTACTTTTAGGACTTCCCAGGAACAACGACGTGGACGTAGTAGTTTTTGTTCTCTTTTGGGTGCTTGTTTTCGGTTAGTCTTCTCGCCTTCTACCGTCAAGATAATTGTTTTTGGTGAATCCCCTCGTCTCTCACCACCGTGGTGCTTGTTTTCTATGAGTCCCATCGTCCCTCATCATTTTGTATGATCATGTTAAAGGTTTTAAAAAAATGTATTTCAAGAAGTGCTCAAAATGGTTACCTTCAACTTCAATACACTTATTGACCAGCACATTCTAATTACCTTTTCAGATTTTGAAGTTGAGCTTTAAATGACTTTGAAAGTTAAGGTCAAGGTGATTTTCAAAGTTACTACTACCTAGCCCCCTTGCTATCCAACTACTTTTGTACGAATCATTTCACAAAATACTGCGATCCTTCTGGTTTATATATATATATATATATATATATATATATATATATATATATATATATATATATATATATATATATATATATATATAATACGCTCTATCCAATTAGCAATGCGAAAACCATCGAAAATCTAAACAGTCGTATTCTAAATTAAGTTATGAAAACTATTAGAATTTATGTATCTAATATAATGAGGATAAACATCATGAATATATGTCTTCCTTATCCTTTGTAGCATCCTATATGTTACAAAATAGGAGATAAATCTTTAAATGCATGTTAAATATTAATACAAATTAATTGGTGAACAATTAATCAATTTGTATGTTTTTTAAACTTACCATGCTAAAGAAGCATGCTGCTACTTTAAAACATTCAAGTTGTCGTTTAATGAACATTTTTCATTATTTTGATGTTACGTTGTTCTCCTTTCGCACGGTTTATGTAAAAAAAAATAACAATTAATTATCAATTTTTACCATTTAATTTGCAGTAATATATAACAAATATTTTATACCGACTTTTCTGTTTTTTTTTCTTGACCAATTGTAACAAAAATATTAGATACTATCAGGGGTGAATCCAGCTCTTCTCTTTTTTTTTTTTGGGGGGGGGGAGAGGCGATATCAGAAGAGCAAAGAAGGACCCAAATTTCTCCTACCCCATTCAGTATAGAAGACACTACAATACCACAACTGAAAGCGAATTGTCGACGGTGGGTGAGGGGCGGGATTCCAGCGCCATCCACGTTCCTGATGTAGCAGGGAGACGAGCCTTTTTTTAATTGAAGGTCTTAGAGGGGCAATCGCCAATACTTTGTCATCCATATGTATAGTATATATTCAATTCTAAGCAATGGTTGGCTAAGCTCGTGTCTGTTTTTTGTAGTCTGATCGGTAGTGCCCTGAAAAGCGAGTTTTAAAGCTTCTACCACTTTGTCCAATATACAAGCTATCACACTCCGAACATTTTAACTTATAAACTCCCGATTTATCAAATTTAATAATTTTATCTTTAGCATTGTAAAGGATAGTGGACAGATTGTGTTGAGATTTAAAGGCTACTTTTATATTATGTTTGGAAAGAGTATTAGCTATGTTTTCTGATAGGGTACCACAGTATGACAAAGATATATAAGATGAACTATTTTTATCATTTTATATTTTGGGATATATTGAATTAAATGCTAGTTGTTTTTGTTTTTTAGTTATTAATTTCTTTATGGTTTGTTGGATATTGCAATTATTTCAATGATATTTAGTTCCTCTCGAAGATTTTCTTTAGAGAGAGGCAAAGAGAATGTTCTATGTATCATTGAATTGTATGCAGCCATTTTGTGTTGTGAGGGGTGAAAAGAGTCATTAGATATAGTATAAAATTTATTTTATGGTTATTTTCAGTTTCCAGAGTAAATTGAATTTTTGGATGGTAATTATTAATGTATTGTAAGAATTTTTGAAGCTATCTAGTGCCTTTAAAACATGTTAGAGCATCATCCACATATCTGTACCAAAATTGAACATGGTTTTTGCATAAAGGGGAATTAAGAATTTTGTTTTCTATGTTTGACATGAAATTGTCTGCTAGGAGAGGGCTAAGAGGAGAACCCATTGGTAGGTCTGAATTTTATAAATAAAATTTGTTATTAAACTGGAAATAGGTTTGTGATAGGCAAAGTTCAAAAGTGGACAAGATTTCAGTAGTAACTATTGGATTTATATTTCGTTCCTGTAACATTTCTTGGATAAGTATAAAACATTCATCTGTTGGAATATTAGAAAACATGCTTTTTATGTCAAAAAAAAACTAGTATGGAGATATCTGGGGTTTTTGTTTTTTAGTTTTTGGACGAAATCTACTTAATTATTTAAACTGTGACTTGGTTTAACTACCACATAGTAACGGCTACCAGCATCAATTTCATTTTCTTTACTTTCTTTTTCATACCGTGGCTTTTCAAAGGATCCAAAAAACCTACTTTTCTGCATTTTACGGTTGTCAGCAATTCACGAGTGGCATTTGCCCGATCTAAAACTGCCATATTAGCTCCCTCATAGCTACCCAGAATATTCAAAGCATTCGCCTATGCAACCACATCCAAAATGCCTCCAAACGATTCCTCGTGGCAGCCTTCAATATCCACACCTCCGCCCCATACAATACTGACCAAATGTAACATTTAACCATCCTTTGGAGAAGTTTTAAATTTAGATTGTCATTGTAGACAAGCGATCTCATTTTTGGAAAAGTTGTCCTGGCTGATTCGATTCTGAATTTAACTTCTTTATCTGGGTCAAGCTGTTCAATAATATAACATCCAAGGTACTTGAAGTGGGAGACTCTTTCTACGATTTGTCCATTTATCAGAAGCGAAATGTCTGGATATGGTAGACGAATGAAAACCATGAATTTAGTTTTTGCAACATTTATGTTGAGTCCCATTTCTTTCCCAACTCTATTGACAGAATCTGAGTTGTTGTAGACTCTGAAGGCTATCACTTATGACAACCGTATCATCGGCATAACGATTCGTGTTTATTAGCTCGTCGGTGATTTTAATCCCAAATACTTTTGGTATACAAGCCATCAACAGAATTTCCGGATCAACTTTCTTTTGAGCGATAACTTGTGAAATGCTTCAGACAATTATGCCATAAATCCTCGTGAACATCAGCTGCGGCTGCGTGGGTGGGTGGAGCAGCGGCAGCCTCCCACTCACGGAAAAAAAATGTTTTTAATCATTTCCCCCGACTGAAAATTTCTTAAATGATAGTTAACACAATTATTTAAAGATAAAAAAAAATCAGCTGGCTGTACGATGGTGGATTATACGTCAGCTGATCACACGAACATACAAAAAAAAATTTCTTCAGTGATTTCCTCTAAGTTAAAAATTTGTCGCTGCGGAGCTGTCTGCCGCCACCGCATCTTCTTTATCGTCATCTATAAGAAGATAAAAAAATAAGTATATACGTTGAACGTAATAAATCAATATGAATAAAATTAAAAATAGTAATTTCAGTACTCGATGTTGGTAACTGGTTTCCAGAAAACCACGTGAAGTTATACTTGTCGTCGACTTCTCCCAGCCATAGTCTGAAGGTACATCAGTGGTCCGAACTTTCAGGTGTGCGTGCGACCAAATTTGCGCTATGAAACATGCTCTCAAGTTGGTGTAATTCCGATTTGTATGGTGGTAGGGACGAGCCATCAATGCTTTTTTGGGCAACTGAAAAACATCATTTCTGTCGAGCAGTTTGTATGTTTTCTGAAACAACGCTATCCAACGTTGTCCAATCGTTTCAAGTCATGCATATAACAAATGAACTCCTCTATCTTGCCAAAAAGTTCTTATCGATTCTCCGATGGCTTTAATGAAGCAGTTGGTAAAATCATTTTCAGAATTAGTCATAATAGAAAACGGGCGCTTTTTGTCTTTTCTAAAAAAGGCCGGGTTGAAATCGTATCCTGTGAGGGCGTGAAATGCTGGAAGTGCTGCGCTCTTGTCCTTCCCTAGAGCTTCGTACAATTGTGTTACGTTGATAAATCGTTTATTGTTTCCGACACCGACTTCCGTACGTATCTGAAGATTTTTTTTGAAATTTTATCCATAGTAGCTAACATAATAATCAACACGTCGCTGTCAGAACAACGAATCGTCACATTTGCATCGAAATCTAGCTGACAAATTTTTAACTGAGAGGAAATCACTGAACAATTTTTTTTTTTTGCATTTTCGTATGACCAGCTGACGTGTAATCTACTATGGTACAGCTAGCGGACTTTTTTTTATCTTCAAATAATTGTGTTAACTATCATTTGATAAATTTTCGGTCGGGAGGATATGATTAACAACAATTTTTTTTACGTGAGTGGGAGGCTATCGCTGCTCCACCCACCTACGCAGCCGCAGCTGACGTTCACGAGGCTTCATGGCACAACTGTCTGAAGCATTTCACGAGTTAGCGCTTGAGAGGAAATGATCGACAAAATATGCTACCTGGCTTGCATACTATTTATTATGTAGGGTTTCCTTAAAAACGAATATAAATTGAACAGCAGTGGAGAGAGAATACATCTCTGTCTAACGCCTCATTGAATTTAGCATTCTTTAGTAAGTTTATATATATATATATATATATATATATATATATATATATATATATATATATATATATATATGTTTATGCGGCTTTCACGGATTCCTCCGTGTGAGATGCAATAGCAGTGGATATATCCACATTATGCCGTTGTAGTGCTGAAATCACATTCAGCAAACGTACAACTATATGCAGCTCCGGATATGAATGAAGTAAAATGCGAACAGTAAATGCAAACTCCTCTCCATCATATCCTTTCTGTGTTAGAGGGTGCACAGTTAGAATAAATTGTTATAGAACGCAATTTATCCTATTCCACCACCATCGAGATGATGGCCTACCTGTACCACCATACCGAGAAGAAAGTCAAAACTTACCCTCCCCGCCACAGTGATACGGCAGAGGTACATGTTTCGTCTCTACTAGACTCATCAGGGTACCGACATGCACCTGGCTGTGCAAAGAACAGATCGGAAGGGAACATGCAAATACTGAACGCGGCTTCGCCGACCTCCCGCCGGATGGCGTATATATGTTTATGCGGCTTTCACGGATTCCTCCGTGTGAGATGCAATAGCAGTGGATATATCCACATTATGTTCATGTTCCCTTCCGATCTGTCCTTTGCACAGCCAGGTGCATGTCGGTACCCTGATGAGTCTAGTAGAGACCAAACATGTACCTCTGCCGTATCACTGTGGCGGGGAGGGTAAGTTTTGACTTTCTTCTCGGTATGGTGGTACAGGTAGGCCATCATCTCGATGGTGGTGGAATAGGATAAATTGCGTTCTATAACAATTTATTCTAACTGTGCACCCTCTAACACAGAAAGGATATGATGGAGAGGAGTTTGCATTTACTGTATATACATATATATATATATATATATATATATATATATATATATATATATATATATATATATATGTATATAGAATAAAATACATATTTTCATAGATTTTTGAGTAAAATTCACTAACTTTGAGTTATTACAGAAGTATGAATTTTTTATTCATACTTTTGTAATTCCATTCTCTAGGGCCATAGAATGCACAAAGTTTTCTAAAAAAATGTTTTACTGTCACACACATAAGTCATTTTTTTCTTGCTTCATCTTCAAATTCGTCACTTATAGTAAAATATGCTCATGTTACAGTTCTTTAATATTTTTTTGCATAAAATTAGCATTAAAGAAACTATGGAAAGATCTTGATCTTCAATAAGACTAAGAAATACTCTCAGTTTGTAGATAACTCTTATTTTTGCATTTACCTACTACTATGAAAGCTCACAACAGAAAACATCTATCACGAAATACGGCGTTGTCACGTTGAGGTAGTTTTTAAATTCCATTTGCATACATTCATCCATAATATAGTAGCATGAAATGTCAAAAACAACGCTGACAGTGATATTGCTTAAATTTGTGAAACTTTTAGTGTGGTGACCTTGAAATTGATAGAAATGTTCTAAAATTTCGCTGGATATTTAGTCAAACATGTACAATTATAAATACGTGCCTGGTTAGTTCAAATTTATACAGTATATATTTAGATATGTATAAATAGCTTGTAGATAAAATAAAAACAATAACATAAAAAAATTGATCAGCAGCAGGTGGCGTCAGTTTTTTTCTACAATTTCATTGCATGCCTGTCTTTAAGTTAATTGCAAAGCATACTCCTGTAAATTTTCAACTGTAAGGAGATAGTTACAAACTTGAATATTGCGAAAACAAAGGTATAAAACATATTGGATACTAATAAGTACCATCCTCTAAAAATGCAAGTCGTTTAAAAACTTATTGGTAATATCGTTAGAGGGCAATATTTTTTTATGAAAATTTAACTAATGGAAGATATTTACAATCTTTACAAGAAAATCTTAGTGTCTCCTGCTCTTTCCACACTTTTTTTCTGAAGAAGTGAATCCAGATTTACCCTATCGAAATATTTGGTTTCAACAAGACAGTGCCAGACAGTGTAAATTTTCAACTGTAAAGAGATAGCTACAAACTTGAATATTGCGAAAACAAAGGTATAAAACATATTGGATACTAATAAGTACCATCCTCTAAAAATGCAAGTCGTTTAAAAACTTATTGGTAATATCGTTAGAGGGCAATATTTTTTTATGAAAATTTAACTGATGGAAGATATTTACAATCTTTACAAGAAAATCTTAGTGCCTCCTGCTCTTTCCACACTTTTTTCTGAAGAAGTGAATCCAGATTTACCCTATCGAAATATTTGGCTTCAACAAGACAGTGTCTCGCTGCATCACGCAGCAGAATTTTACGTCTTACTTAACGAAGTTTTCGCTAACAGGTGTATTGAAGAAAGCGGATATGTTCAGTGGCAGCCGAGGTCTCCAGACTGATATCTTCTTGACTTCTTTTTGTAGAATCACCTTAAAGGTAATAGTTTCCTAACTAGGCCAAATGACATATACATAGACGACTTAAAGAATTGGATTATTCAAGAAACACGGTTTCTGAAGTCGTTAGAAATTTTCAGAATAAATTTATGAATCGATTAGGTTACTATGAATTAACCAATAGTGGTTATTTTCAACATTTAATAAAATAATAAGTTATTAATACTTCATTTAGCGTTTTAACTATCGACAAATCAAAACCAGTTACATTTAGGTATAAGACGTGAAATAAAAAAAATGTTCAGAATTTTGCAAGGAGTCTAAAAATCTGAAAAAATGTGGGGTTGCTATCTAAAAAATCAAAGTTGATTACAGCACAGCTTCTTCCAAGTCATTCTGTATGAAGTGTCAGAATGCGTTTTCAAGAGGACCAGCTTTTTTTCTATTATAAATTTATCCCTGACTTTACGGCCTTACTGTACGTAAAAATTACAATTAATGCAATAAAGAAAATTTATAAGTCTAGTTTACGATAAATAAACATATATAAGTAAAACAATCAATAAAAAAACAAAACTAAATAGATTTCTACAGAGCATTTCAGTATTGGCTACAATGTGATTCGTAAAAATAAAATTAGAACTGGAATCAATAATAAACGACCAAATGATAGCTATTTATTTGCAAATCATTAAAAAAAATCGAGAAAGTGTAAACTAACAACTTTTAACCGTTTATATTAGCCATTGTTTAATTAGAACTTAAGAAACAATTACGCCTATCAATTGTTTTGCTGTCAATCACCTAAGATCTATTTATTTGCATGTTGCAGTCATCTATCATTTTTCATTTTACGGATTTGCGTAAAATAACTAATATGTGGCAAAATTGATAACGAACAGTTATAACATATTTATATTATGTTGCAATAGGAAATATTGCTTACAGTGATATTTGTAAATATTTAATGTAGGACGCGCGAAATGTTGTTTGCCATTCTTATTTCTGCTTAAAAAAAGAGACATTTCAAATAGGTAGTCACAATCGTTGAGTCAATTAACACACATAAACGGGTCGAAGGCATGTCAGACATGCATCTTCTTATAGTTCTATAGAAGTTAAATGTGTTCTTGGATTTTTTTGTAGATTCGTTTAAAATCTGTCTTTGAGTCAAATCAAAGAATGTGTCTAAAAAATTGTACATCAAAGGACGAAGTTTGTAAGCAAAATCATAATGAAACCTGTTAGATTAAATATTAGTAAGCTTGACTCCTCCAATTTTTATTGAAAATATATACTGAGCTCTGTTTTGATATATTTTCGGATTTTCAAAATCTACTTACCTAAATATCAGACTTTAATCTAAAACAAATTGAGATAGAATGATATAATACAATTTTTATTAAAAAATGCTTAAAGTGCTATTTGTAAATATTTATTTAACGACGTACGAAATGTCGTTTGCTATTCTTATTTTTACTTAAAAAAAAGGATTTCAGATGGTTAGTTACAATCGTTAAGTCGATTAACACATATAAACTAGTCAAATGCGTCCCGGATACCCATTGTATTATTATGGTTCTATAGAAGTTAATGGTATTTTTAGATTTTTATGTAGATTCGTTTCAAGTCAATCTTTGAGTTAATTAAAGAAATATGCCAGCAAAACTTTTAAGCAAAAGATGCAGTATGTAACGGAAACCATATTGAAATATGCTAGATTAAATATTTAAAGAGTTTAATTTTAGTTCTTAAATTACATTTAAAAAGGAAATGCATTAAATTTGAGGTAAATGTGCTGAAAGCAAATTTCATAAATGTTTGGTATTGGTTGTTGCATTTAATGTAATATATTAATGTAAATTAATTTATTCCATTAAATCTAATGTAATCGTACATTAGATTTAAACTTTTGATCAATACTTTTTAAGATGACCATGTACATTACATATACAGCCAGTGTTCATTCAATTTAAGATATGTTATCACATATTTTATGCACCAATGTTGATATGAGATCAACAAATTCTACTAGCTGGAAAAGGTGGAAATTTTTCCCATAGGTACTGTACCGTAATCTGTAGAAAGGTTTCGAACTCATTTGTTTCCTGTATTACTAGCAGACATCATAAGAAAATTGAGTCCTTTAAGCAGCTTATATCATACTAAACAAGAAGTTCAATACAGGTTGCGCCATCTTCCGGAATATCACGCAATGTATCATGAATATTAATGAAAATTCTTGTAATATTAAGGTACGTGTGAATTGATTTTAATGTAAGGATATTTGAAATATCTTTTCAGTTACTTTATTGAAATCTAAGATATAATGTAATCAAATTTATTGAACATTGAACTGATGTTTGATTGAATTGCTTCAGATTTAAAGTAAATATAAATTACTCCCGATTTTAGGTGTAAAATCATTAAATCTAGTGTAGAATGGGCATTAAATTTGCATTAAATTTAGGGTTATCTTAAACAATGTAGCTAAAAGAACTTTACACCACCAATTTTCATTGAGTCCTGTTTTGACATTTTTTCGAATTTTTAAAATCTACTTATCTAAATATTAGATATATATCTAAAACATATTATGATATTGTAATACAAATCTTATAAAAAATGCTTAAAATGATATTTGTAAATATTTATTTCAGGTCGTGCGATATATCGTTTTATATTTTATTTTTACTTCAGATAAATAGATACAATCGTTTAGTCGAATAATACACATAAACTAGCCAAATTCGTCTCGGACACGCATTATGTTACAGTTCTGTAGAAGTTAATTGTGTTGTTAGATTTTTCTGCAGATTTGTTTCAAGTCTGACTTTCAGTTAATTAAAAGAATATGCCTACAAGATTTTTTAGCTAAAGACGAAGTATGTAACAGAAAAAAAATTAAAACATGCTGAATTAAACATTTAAATAATTTAATTTTAGTTCTTAAATTAGCAAACTTATCTTAACTATATCAGTTTTCATTGGAAATATTTAAAGAGTTCTGTTTCCATATTTTTTCGAAAATTCTTAAAATTTACCTATCTAAATATCAGATTTAAATCTAAAGCAAATTGAGATAGAACGTTATAATATAATTTTTATAATTATATATATATATATATATATATATATATATATATATATATTATATATATATATATATATATATATATATATATATATATATATATATATATATATATATATATGAAGTAAAATGCGAACAGCAAATGCAAACTTCGTTCCATCATATCCTTTCCGTGTTGTAGATTGCACAATTTGAATAAATTGCTACACAACACAATTCATCCCATTCCACCACCATCGAGATGATGGCCTACCTGTACCACCATATCGAGAAGAAAGTTAAAACTCACCTTCCCCGCCACAATGGTACGGTAGAGGTACACGTTTCGTCTCTACTAGACTTATCAGGGTACCGACATGCATCCGTTTGTACAAAGGACAGATCGGAAGGAAATATGCAATACCAAATGCGGTTTCGCCGACTTCCCGCCGGATGGCGAATATATGTTTATGAGGCTTTCACGAATTCCACCGTGTGAGATGCAATAGCGGTAGAACATTATGCTGTTGTAGTGCTGAAATCACATTCAGCCAACAATATGGTGGTACAGGTAGGCCATCATCTCGATGGTGGTGGAATAGGATGAATTGTGTTGTGTAGCAATTTATTCAAATTCTGCAATCTCCAACACGGAAAGGATATGATGGAACGAAGTTTGCATTTACTGTTCGCATTTTACATAATTTATATACGGAGTTGCATATAGTTGTACGTTTGCTGAATGTGATTTCAGCACTACAACGGCATAATGTGAATATATCCACTGCTATTGCATCTCACACGGAGGAATCCATGAAAGCCTCATAAACATATATACGCCATCCGGCGGGAGGTCGGCGAAACCGCGTTTAGTGTTGCATACTTCCTTTCGATCTGTCGTTTGCACAAACAGGTGCATGCCGGTACCCTGACAAGTCTAGTAGAGCGAAACATGTACCTCTGCCGTATCACTGTGGCCGGGAGGATAAGTTTTGACTTTCTTTTCGATATGGTGGTACTGGTAGACCATCATCTCGATGGTGGTGGAATAGGATGAATGGTGTGGTGTAACAGTGTGATTTCAGCACTACAACGGCATAATGTGATTATATTCATTGCTATTGCTTCTTACACGGAGGAATCCGTGAAAGCCTCATAAACATATATATATATATATATATATATATATATATATATATATATATATATATATATATATATATATATATATATATATATATCATTTTCTTTACTTTGTTTTTTCAATACTCATTGCTATTGCATCTTACACGGAGGAATCCGTGAAAGCCTCATAAACATATATATATATATATATATATATATATATATATATATATATATATATAATATATATATCATTTTCTTTACTTTGTTTTTTCTTGGGTTTAGGTTCTTTATTTAACAACGCAAAAAAGCAAACAATTGACGTTTCGCTCTTTATATAAGGCATTTTCAAAATTTTTGGTTTATTTTCCTTCCTAAATATATTTTTCATATAATTTAAACATTCGGAAAAAGAAAACATATTAATAACTTTAAAAAACAAACACTTTAAAACAGTATTTATTTTTTTAAATATTACATTTTACCAGTACACACCTTGACATGTTTATTAATCAATAATGAATTTCAACCCTTACATCGCCTATTTAGGTACTGAGGATACATGAAAATGTCAGTGTGATTTATTTTTTATATATTTTTTATATTTCACAATGCACGAAAAAACAAAAAAAGAACGCATACATTTAATTTTATGTTTAAGAGTATATTCAATTTTTGTCACTTATTAACAGGATCGAATACTTTATATTTTTGTTTAAATTACGCTGGTGTAAATGTGGCTCTAATTTCCTATATTCGTTCTGTCGTTAACAGTGTTTTTATCTTTTTTAATTTCTATCATGGCCTTTATCTGCAATTTTTGGTAATTCACATCTTTGTTTTTAATTATGGTACTCTTATAATCAAAAGTATGTTTTTTGTCCTGTGTGTGTTTGTTTAACGCTGTTGAGGTGTTTTTCATATATTTATGGCCATTCAATCTGTTTTTTAGCGATTGGCTCGTCATGCCTATATATTTTTTGGGACAATTTGTGCATGAGAGGAGTTTTACTTTTAAAATTAGTGAGCAGTGTATTTAATTTATTATGAAACCTGTGACATACGATAAGATCATGCTTTTTTAAAATGTGTTTTATTTTTTCTGACAACTCACCTGTGTAAGGTAATGCTACATATTTTTGCTGTTCATGTTCTATGTTTCTTGTTATTAGGTTATTATAAAATTTATATGTTCGTTTATTAATTATTTTCATGATAGTTTTCTTATTGAAATTATTATTTATTAGTGTCTTTTTCACTTTTTGCAGTATTCTTGGTCGGAATTCTGGAGACGCTAAAGAGATAGCACGATCAGACAGACCGATTATAACACTATTTTTTGAGTTTTTGAATTATTAGAGAAACAGTTTAGATACCTGACCACGTTGGTTTAGTGTTCCATTCGCTTAAAATTTCATTTTTTCTGCGTATAAGTGTCATATCCAGAAAATTTATTTTATTATGATTTTCTGTTTCGGACGTGAATCGTAATTTTTCTTTGAAACTGTTAAACTTTTGAAGAATTTCATTTATTTTATTTTGTGTTATGGCTTCTATGCAATCATCGACAAATCGTTTGAAAAATGTTATATTAAAATTTTATTTTCTTAAAACTTTTTCCTCTAAATATTCCATTACTAACTGAGCAATGGTAGATGGAATTGGTGATCTCATAGCACATCCATCGACTTGTTTGTAAAAGGTGCTTTCGTACTTAAAGTAATTCGTATTTAGAACGAGGTCAACCGCATCCATAAAATTATTTTTTGATAGAGATGTATGTTTCTTTAAAATCTCCCATTTTTCTGCTAAAATAGGGTATACAGGTTAATTTGGTATGTTTGTATATAAAGATATAACATCTAATGAAATGAGTTTGTAATTTTCGGGTAGGTTTATTGTATCAATAAATTTTTTAAAGGCAAATGAATCTTTAATAAAAAAATTGTTTTTCCTGTTATATTTGAAATGCAATCCGATAAGAATTTTGATAAACGATAGAATGGCGATTGTACACAAGAAACAATAGGTCTTAGTTGTATATCATGTTTATGTAATTTTGGTAGACCGTATATTTTTGGTGGAATAGCATTGTGAATGGTTAACATTTTTGCATCTTTTTCAGATAGTTCTTTTACATTGAGTAATTTTTTTATGAAGGTATTAATTTTCTTTTGATATAAGTTAGTTGGATCACCATTAATATTTTTATATGTATTTTCATTCTTTAGAAATTTGTTCGTTTTTGTCTCGTAATCTGCCTTGTTCATAACTACTGTTTTATTGCTTTTTTCAGGCCTTAGAATAATAATTTGTGGATTGTCTTTTACAAATTTTTTTGTTCGGTTCAATTTCTTTTTTAATTTTTTTTTGGAGAATGTTACTTTTTGTTGTTTGGTGTCTTATTTTGATTTTATAATTAGTTATAACATTAGTTACAACATTAGTTACTTCAGCTCTAAGTGTGTCTTTCTTGTCATCTGGTTCATTGCTAATAGCAGTATATATATATATATATATATATATATATATATATATATATATATATATATATATATATATATATATATATATATAGTTAGCCTGGAATTGACTGTATTTTTTTTTGCTGTATATGAACTATGTCCATTGAAACGTGACTTTGGACTATGTTATCCAGTGCTTCATCCATCGATATGTTCGGAAGGGATTTTACGTCAAAGCTTGCAATGAAGTTATCCTTGCCAATTCTTGAGAAGTGTAGACTTGTTAAGAATTATTCCGAGAATTTTACGTAAAATGATACCTTCTTCACAAGTGCTTGCATGAGGCCATATAGGTATTTTTCTAGTTTTTGGGTGAGAGAATTGTAAATGCTAACGATAAGTCTTAAAAGGAGCTGATTCCAGTGAGTCCATGATTTTAGTTTTAGTTGTTTTGTCAAGATATGTGGTAGCATCCAGTGATACACGTTTGTAAGCAAGGTCTTTCAGGTTATTTTTTATTTGTGTGGTATAGTCTTCGGTATCCATGATGACGGTTCCATTGAATTTATCTGCTGGTAATATAATGATGTTATTACTTTTTTTTAGGTCTTTTTAGGCTTTAAATTCTGCTCCACTCCAGTTCTGTTTCAGAGGATCCGATGCTCTGCCAATTCTTGTCGGTAGTTCCGTGTATGTAAGGCAAGACAACATTGTCAATAGATGATAAATTTATAATATTCTGTTGAGTAGTTGGGCTTTTATATTTATTAATCGAACGTCTAATATCTTCTGCGCAATATCCGTTGCATCTCAGAGAGTTAGTTCGTTTTTCCCTTCCTAATTTGAGTGATTTTTCGTCACATATTGAAATAGCTCTATGTACCAAAGAGTTAATTATGGATTGTTTTTGAGAAGGATGATGGTGTGACGTTGCATTGAGATATCGATTTCTATGTGTCCGTTTTTTGTATACAGAATGTCCTAATTTGCCATTATCTCTCCTTTCTACTAGTACATCGAGAAAAGGAAGGACACCCCTTGATTCAGTTCCTATAGTGAATTTTATGCTAGAGTGTTGTTGGTTTAGATGATACAGGAAATGATGGAGGTTATCTGCGCCATGCGGCCAATTACGAAAGTATCATTTACATATCTGCATCAAAATTTAAGTTTTAGAGGAACAGAATACAAAGCGTTTTCTTCGAAAGCTTCCATGGAGATGTTCGCTACCACGGGTGACAGCGGAGATCCAATGGTCACTCTCGAAGTCTGCTCGTAGAAATTCCCTTGAAAAGTAAAATAAGTGGAAATCAAACATGCTTTAATTAATTATAGTAGGCTGAAATATATGTTGTTATTTCGTAATATGTCCGAAGTTATGGAAACTGAATCATTTATAGGAACTTTGGCATACTCGTACAGATATTTTACATCAAAACTGACCAATATGTCTACATGCTCTAATTGGATGGTTTTTATTCTCTGAAGGAAGTATCTAGAATTTTAGCAAATGATTCAGTTTATCCTGTAAACGAATATAAATATGTGGCAGATATTTACCTATTTTGTAGGTTGGTGAATATATTGCTCTGACGATTGGGCATAAAAGTACATTTTCATTATGTATTTTAGGCGATCCATAGGGGCGTGGAATCTTGGAGCTGCTTGGTTTAACAGATTTGTTTTCTTCTGGAGTAAAGATCTCTGAAGATGTCTCGTACAATCATAGGCAAAACATCGGGTAATATTTTCAAATTGACACGGCCTAAACGTAAGAACAGTGGTATTCAAATTTCTTATTTGTTTATATTCGTTTTTCGATGTTTCAATTCTGCTTTTTTATATTTACATATTGTATCCTTTTTTAATTTTCTCATTAATTTAAGATTATCTGTTAGCTAGTGTTCTGAGGTCTTTGTAAATCTGGTTGTTTCAAATAGAGCACGAACATTAAAAAGGTGGTCTAAATTTGTGTTAAAAATTGCAGCGTACATAATATCACAATTTATATTATAGTGATCATTCAGAAAAGTGTTGAAAACAAAACTATTAAAATTCAATTAGGTACGGAACCTAATCTCTTTATGTGGCTTTTCCAATTTTAAACTGCACACAAGGGAATGATCTGATATATTATCCATATCAATAACACCAGTATCATAAACCAGAGACGGAAGGGGCGTAATTAATAAATCAATCAAGTTTGAGAAGTCTGTGTTGAACGAGTTGGTTTTGAACTAATTTGAGAGATGCCATATTTATTGAGAAATCCATAAAAGAGTGTACAGGCATCCGTATTTTTCAAGACGTCAACATTAAATCATCTCCAATAAAACATGACCAAATTGTGGAAAAAATTCAATAATACTATTTTTTAGTTCCTCTAAACACAGTTTTAGTTTAGTATTTGGTGGACAATAAAGATACCCAAAGCACAATTTTTTGCCATTAATCTTTAAGCCAATTTATACTTAATCAATTCCGCTATTCCCGTGGGGAATATTTACGGTATTGAATTTGAAAGATTTTTTTCAATGGATTGCCACACCGCCTCCCCGACAATCCCTAACCTTCCTTACTAAATTATACCCAGGTATATTTGTGCACTAGATATTAGTTTTTCCTACAGTTTTTAAAAACCATTTTCTTTACACTTTAGTTTGTTAATGACAAATTTTCCCACAACTTTCCTTGTGATACACAGATAGCCACTTATCATCATCATTGTCCCGATTACATTCCACTTTTCAAATCTATGTCTATGCAACTTGATTACATTGTAATTAAGAAATATTTTCTCAACGAAAATGAGTTTTTTTTATTTTAAATATTTTTTTTATATTGTCTTGTCACAGTAGTACTAAATAAGGTACTGAAACATCAAGAAAGTATTATTTATAATATTTGATGTAATATAATCGAGAGAAAATAAATTTGAAGTCGATAATTATATATTGGGCAGTATTCTAGTTGCTAATTTAGTATTTTACACATTATTCAACTTTTTAACTCAAGGTGGTATCCCGCTTTTCTAATAAGCATTATTTGATTAGAACTCATTAATTTGTATAAAAATAAAATAGTACAATAAAGGTAATATTACTCACCAGTAAATCAAAAGGAATTATCACCTCAAATTTCTCCTTTCTTTACTTAAACGTCACATTTTTTATGCCCGACGACGCGATAGGTTCATTATTTTACTCTGTATTATTAAATGAGACAAAAAAACTCACTATTACATCAGAAAGCAATTCCAAGAAAAATTACAATTAATTATAACTCTACTACTTGTTTAACCAAAAATAAATATCGGAGATATGCAGTAGATTACGCTTTAATACCTATAAATTTTTTGATAAATATTCTAATCAATAAGGCAATTTGTTTACTTCAAATCGGTTAAAAGTCAATGTTCTTGCTGTTATCAGTAACATCACTTACAGGATAAAAGACATTTTTCCTGCTCCATTACTCTAAATGTCAGAGATAATTTCGGAAACCACGAAATTAATTTTGGTATAGTTTTTACCGTTGATTGAGCCTTTTTATGATATTAATAATACATCGATATAATATAAGGAGTTCAATATTGAAACATAATTAAAAGTCAGCTTTTTATTAATTTTATTGAAATAATATTTTTTTACGTAGTTTGGAAATTTGGAAATAAATAGAAATGGCGGCTTATTGCAATGCAAGCATTCTAAAAGACATGTAAAACTTGACTCTTTACAGGACCCCACAAAAAAAAATTAAGCGAAGTAATGTTTATCAACAATCTTATGTCCGCACAGCTGAGAAAACGTAACTCTTTTTTATATACTTGTTTGCCTAAAAAATACGGAACGGCCCTCAGAGGGAGATGGTTGGTGACACACCTTGCTTAAAACACGGAACTCGTGTTTAGTTTACTCGCAAGTGCCGAATAATACGAACTCTATCCTTTGGGTAGTATTTTCCGTGTATCAAGTTTTGATGTATTTCTTTTCGAATTTACGATCTCACCATCACATGGTGGTCTTATACCGTGTGATGATACAGTGATCCGACGAAATATCGTCATTCGTCTTCTTATAGGGCACAATTCAGAGATGGATTATACTTGACACAATAACCTGATGAATCTCATACAATGAAATAGTGCTGTCGTAATATTTCGGACTTGGAGCTTCTCCATTACCTTGGAGCACTTTTTAACCCGAGAGTAATGTTTATCAACAATCTCATATCCGCACAGCCGAAAACTTAATTTTATGTCTTAAAATTACACAGACGAAAAGTAAAATTGAGTGTGATGTGTAATCGAAGGTTTTTGGGTATTCCGTGCATGCGTTGAGTCCTTCTCAAGACTGTAGGGCGGCTGACATTTCGGCTTGCGACTCGGGTGCGGTCGGTTTTGTTTATACGTGTTCTGGCCAGTCAGGTTGCGAGATCTGCTGTGTCGGGCGTGTTGCCAATATTTATGGTAGTGGTGCCAAGTTATGATCCATTTCGGTACTACCTACCACTGCTTGATATTTCGTTAGCTGGTTTTTGCCAAGTATTAGGCAAGCAATCACTGTCGCCTTTGCTATCTAAGTTGTTGGACTTTTCGCAATTTCGATGGCTTCCTTTATAACTTTTGTGGACAGGTTTTTACTTCTGGATAGACTTTTTGTTCCTGAGAAGTTGATCTTATGTCCTGTGTTTAACAAGTGCCTAGGCCAGTGTAGAAGAAATTGTTTTTTGCTTAACAGCGGGTATATATTCATCTCTTCTGACGCTTATTTTATTGTTGGTTTGACCTATGTAAGATGAGCGGCATTCTCCGCATGGAATTTCGTATACTCCCTGGTCTTCTAGAAAGATTTTTCCTTTAGGTGTTGGCAGGAGTTCCTTTACTTTACGGTTTGTATTGAAAATGGTTGCAATGTTGTGTCTCTTGACAATTGTTGCGATTTTGTCTATGGTGCTTCTGACATAAGAAACAAAAGCTTTGGAGTCCTTTTCTTGGCTTTTGCGAGTTTTCGGTGCCAAGCGTTTCCCATATGTTCTTTTTTGTAATCATTTTTTGTTAGGGCCTCATGCAGTATATTTCTGTCCCATTCGCTCTTGCAACTCAACTTTGTGCTGAAGTTTTTTCGTTTCCGCTGTGTAATGGATATAAATCTAGCTGTGCGTAGGTTAGGCAGCACTAACTCCACTTGCATATTTGCTCCATAACGGACATCAGTCTAGCTATGCGTGGGGTACGAGGTTTTGGGGATCTGAGTTTCGGCTCAAAAACTTGATATGCTTGCTTGTCTGCTATATAACCGATATTGATCTAGCCGCCAGCAGATTTTCTTCTTTTGCAGATTTATTTAGTAGATTTTTTCAATTTGACCGTGGTTAATCTTGAGTTATTAAACAAACTACGAATTCAGACTCAAAGTCCTTAAAAGTCTAACTATCTTGTTTTACAAATCTACTTAGTAGATCAATTTGACATTGAAATGACGTCGAAATGACCTCTGGTTGATACTAAGGGATTAAACAAATCACGAATTTGTATTCAGAAACCCCAAAAATCTATATATCTTCTTTTAGAGGTTTATTTAGTGGAATTTTCACAATTTGCCGTTATAATGACCCAAAAATGACCTCTAGTTGACCTTGGAGGATGAAACAGACCACGAATTCAGACTCAGCGACCTCAAAAATGTACGTATCTATTTCTTCAGATTTATTTAATGGATTTTACTCCATTTGACTTTGAAATGACCTTTAACCTAACGTGATAGAGGTTAGAAGACCTAACATTTAGACTAAGGACGTTTTTTAAGGATCTTTGTTCATATTTCAGATTCCTCAAATAGTTTTTGAGATGTTTGTAAAAAACCAAAGTACTTTTTTTTACTAATTTGTTTATAACTTTTGCAATTTTCGCCGACCCTTCTCCGAAATTTTCATAAACTTTCTAGATATCATTATGAATGGAGTGACACCTCAACCATAATTTTCGAACTTGGAAGACTGGTTTTCAGTAAAATGACACTTGTGAGTTAGACTACCTTACGGAAAATTATATTAATAATAAACGCCAAAAGTTTTAAGAAAATATATAAAAACTCGTTTAGCCCATGAACTACCTTAAAGGAAATTGTTAATATTAACAAGAAAGTAAAGAAGCTCAAAGATATTTTAAAAAATGTTATCTATTTACGGCTACACAGGGGCGGATCCAGCCTCTCTCTTGCGGGGGCGAGTGGTATCACAAACGTACAGTATGGCAAGCGAAAGCAAGTTTTTGACAGGACGGAGGGAGACGCCAGCAACATCCACATTCCTAATGTAGGGGGCAGGGTCGAGTCTAATTTTCTGAATTTAAAGCTCTTGGGGGGAGCGATCGCCAAGCGAAAACGAGTTTTCGACGGGGGGAGGGGGGGGAAGATGCCAATAGCATACACATTCATATTATAAGAGGCAGAATCGGATCTATTTTTCCTGAATTCAAAATCCTTGGAGGGGCAATGGCCCCCACCGCCCCCTTCCCTTTGCTCGCGCTTGCCCTTACAATATATTTTCGGATTTGTCAAAAATATCTATTATATTCTGGTTTTCGATAGTTATTATAATTTATAACATATTTTGTTTATTTAAAAAAAAAGATAGAAATAATTTTAATGTGTAATATCGATTCTAATATAAAGTATTACAAAAAAAACTTTTATTGTCAATTATGGTTACAATGCCCTTTAAAATCTACATTTTTATCAGACTACTGGAAAAAGAAAGACTTTTATCATTGTTGCATTTTTTACCGGTGACCATATAGTTAGGTACGTTAGCTACATGAAAAGAATTTAATTAAAAATATTTTCCGAACCAGCGAAATATTCTACTGGTTTGAGACACACAATACGAACTTTTGTAAACAATGCTTTATTGGCTAGAAAGCTTTGAAAGTAGTACAATTTTTAATTTTGTAGCCGATTAGGAATGTTACCTTTATCTTTAGTAAAAAATTGGAACGCAATGTGACATTGTGGAACTTAGGGGAAAATAGTTCCTGCCAGTAAAATAATTCTGATGAATTTAGCAATTTTGATATGGAGCTATTTCCTGAAATCATACGTACATTATGATTTCTGTATACGAGAGTAAACAAAATCAAATATTTATCATTAACAGTGGATTATTACGGTTTAGTTTTTCAGATTTATTATTAATTGTAACCAAAATACTTTTACATGAGTTTGAACTAATTCGAAAACCTTTTTGCTACTGTGAAGGTAATATCCTCAAAAAATTGTTTTGAACGCATCATCCGCCACTTCGTTGGCTAAAAAGCTTGTTCTTCATGTGCAGGAGCAACAAAAATCACATTAGGTACCAAATCAGGGCTGTATGGTGAATAACCCATCAATCTTACCTCTTAAGTACTCAAAAAGTCGATGTTTGAGAACTCACATACTGATGGCAGATGATTCGTCATATCCAATTTGTGTTTTATGATTCACCGATGACTTTCGGCAAACAAACGATTGTATACCATTCAAAACTGACTGCTCTACGATTTGGATATGGCCAGTTTTTCTGAAAAAGAAAACAGGCAATCATTTGCTGCGAACAACAATAGTTATTTTTGACTAATCTTGGAAGACTCATAGAGTCAACTGCAATTTACTTTCGAGTACAAGCATCTAGGTGCACTCTCATGAATATTCGTTGTAAAGCTACACTCATGCCTAATATGGCTCTATTTGATAGTGGACAGCACAGCGGTTCTCGGTTTTTTTATTAACATTTTCAGTTCGATGTTTATTAATATTTTTAGTTCGAATTTTTTTTTTGTTTTTGCTTTTCATTTTGTTGGTATCATGTTACTAATAATGAGCGGTTAAATATTTTTCCCCAATGAATATCGACTGCAAAACTTCGCCTATTCCCAATAAGGCTTTTTTGATAGGACTGTTAATTGCTGTTCATTTTATGCGTGCCTTGTTACTACATTAATAGTTAAATAATTTTCTAGTAGATAACTACTTTTGTGTAAGTAGTATATATCAAGTAATCTAAATTTTGTGCTACACTTTAACAAGGCGATTTGTGAATTTTTTCAATAATTGAAACCGAAGGGCCCATATTAAAGAAACCATCTGGGTAGGTACATGATCTTTTGTTCTTAAGAATACAATATTAAGTGCTGTTAAATAATCAGAAACTTTCTTTTTTATAACATGAAATTATCATCTTATAACAGCTCTCACACATGATATGTGGAACCCAGCTTTTATCCTAGTTCGATATATAATCATTTAGATCAGGGCTTATCTGTTTTTAGATGGATGTGAAATAGAACATGAAGATTTTAACGAAAAACAAAACGTTCTTTTTTTCAACTTTTCTCTCTTGTAATTTTGAAGGTATTCATTTTAGAGGAAAGTTGAAGAGGAAAAAAAGTTTCTTAATTAAATTGCTATGAGATAGAGTTAGTCAGAAATCTCAAAATATATTTCCCTTATTGCAAAATAGCAACAATTTAAAAAAAAAAAGGTAAAAAAGCAGGTTTTTAATCAATTTTTTTCGACCATTTACATTTCTCTGAGGAGCTTCATATTACAGCAAAGAAAACTTTATGCCATGTTAATAACGCACTAAAATTCGTTAAGATCGAATTGATAGTTTTGCAGAATAATTTTGCAATCCGATTTCGCTTACAAAAATTGAACATTTTTTAAGTTTGAGTCCCAAATATCACGTTAACGCATTTAAATTTATTTTCAATATATACTAGGGAACTCAAGTTTTCCAACGTTTTTTTCAGAATTAAAATCGGATGATTTGGACGCCCTCAGGAATTGTTTATAGACATTTTTGATATTTTTGCTTATAAACAAATAGATTTTCAAGGCGGATTTTCATTGGATTCTTTTTGCAATACATGGTTTGAAAGTACTTGGCAAGATGCTTTTTTTCGTGAAAAAAAATTTCAAATCCGTCAGTTGGAGTTTGAGATACAAACTGTCAAAGTTGACAGCCTGTTACGGCGAATCTATAAACAATACCAACCTGATTCTTAAACCAAATACTTTGCATTGCCGAGCTTTTTTTTGATACAAATATTTAAATGTTTATGTTATCGGAAACTTTAATAAAAAATGAAGAGAATATCGCTGATCCGCACGAAAATGAAAAAAAGAAGGGTGGGGAGCTCTCATTTTAAAATTGAAATCGAAGATTCAAAAAACATATCTGAAGAAAATTTTCATTTTCTCGGCTTCCAATGGAGCGATTTTGATTATCTTTTTTAAACTGATGCACCGCGAATAATGGAACTCAAATATCATAATGCCATATGCCGATCATGCATTCATTTTGTTATAAACAAATGACGTTATTTATGTATCATACTTACAACATACTGCACCCTATAGACTTTCCAAACGAATCATTGTTTATTAATATAATTAAGCATACTATAATGATATATATTTACTTTAATTACCAAAATTGTATGAACAAATATTGTTTAAACAAATTGGTTTTAAATTATTTTATTCGTAAAATACAGATAAAAATAACATAATTATTTTATATAAATCAATATGAAAACTTAATAGTTTTAAGTTATAAGTAATACAATATTTCTACAAATATTTGGACATATAATATTTTCGGAGATGAGAGCCTGATGCCTTAAAATGTAGTTGTTAACATGAGAGTAGTGGGGTGGAAGTAAGAAACATCTGCTCAAACTGGCATTCTAAAGGTATTAAATAGGTATTAAAGAGAGTTAGTCTGTAGTTATTATGTGTCCCTGTTTGTGGAAAGATACTGGTTACAGTGTTACCACAAATTGTATTTTATAAATGTGCACGACATGGTATGTATAATTAACATATAAATAAATTCAATTTGGAAACAAGTTTTTCTATTCGAATTAATGTCGTTTTCACCATTATATTTACTTATTAATCAAATATTTTTCTTAATTTTTTCGTATAGGTGAATATTATAAAACAATTCATTTTTACCGAAAGGAATGGTAACTGGGAATTGCATATAAAAAATTGGCGTAGAATGTTGCCATATTTAAATGCCAGTGGTCATTTTCTTTATGCCAAATCTTTGGAAATGTATATGCAGAATATGCACAATCTTCCAACCATAAAGAACCCCACTGAATATGACAAATTCGTCAATCAGGTTATTTTACTGTTAGAAGATCTGGAAAATTTTGGTGTGGCATTTGGACAGATATGTGTATAGAGCAGTTTGAAATATAATATTTAGTGTTAAGAGTGCTTTATTGAACTCTCTGAAGATAATTTGTAAAGAATAACCATTTTATTTTATCTGTATTTTACGAATAAAATAATTTAAAACCAAATTTATTTTTAATTTCTATAAATAATGATTATTTAAACAATTTTGATAATTAAAGTAAATATATATATATATATATATATATATATATATATATATATATATATATATATATATATATATATATATATATATATATATATATATGTCGTTATAGTATGCTTAATTATATTAATAAACAAAGATTCGCTTGGAAAGTCCAATACTATAAGGTGCAGTGTGCTGTAAGTCTGATGCATAAATAACGTCATTTGTTATGTCAAAATGAATACATGATGGGCACATGACATTATGATATTTGAGTTCCATTATTCGTGGTACATCGGTTTAAAAAAAAATGATCAAAATCGCTCCATTAGAAGCTGAGAATATGAAACTTTTTTTCAGATATGTATTTGAATCTTCGAATTCAATTTTAAAATGAGAGCTCCCCACCTTTCTTCTTTTCATTTTTCACGCACGTGGACGATATTCTTTTCATTTTTTATTAAAGTTTCCGATAACATAAACATTTAAATATTTGTATCAAAAAAAGCTCGGAAAGACAAAGTTTTTGGTTCAAGGCTCAGGTCTGTATTGTTTATAGATTCACCGTAACAAGCAGTCAACTTTGACAGTTTGTATCTCGGAAACCAATTGACGGATTCAAAATTTTTTTCACGAAATGAAGCGTTTTTCCAAGTGCTTTCAAACCACATAATGCAAAAAAAATTCAATGAAAATCCGCCGAGATAATCTATTTGTTTATAAGCAAAAATATCAACAATGTCTTTAAACAATTCCTCGTCCAATTCAACCGATTTTGATTCTCAAAAAAGCGTTGGAAAACTTGAGTTCCCTGGTAATATTTTGGACTCAGACAAACTTGAAAAATGGTCAGTTTTCGTAAACGAAACCGGATTGCAAAATTATTGTTCAAAAACTCTCAATTCGATCCTAAAGAATTTTAGCGTGTTATTTTATCATGGCATAAAGTTTTCTTTGCTCTAATAGGAAGATCCTCAAAGAAATTTAAACGCTCCAAAAAAATTGACTAAAAACCTGCTCAAAGTTACACGAAAGAAATTAGAAAAAAAAAACGTTTTTTTTTCGTTAATTTTATATTTTTATTAATAAAAACAATGTTGCCCAACTTTTTGAAGGAACGCATATCAAATTTATCGTTATTCAGATTATTCTGAAGGCTCTCATGCAAAAATCTCCATGTTCCATTTCACATCCACGAAATCCCTATATTTTACAGATAAGCCCTGGTCTAATTTGCAAAACAGTAACCATAAGCAGTACAAACAACAAAAGTGATGTTTTTTCCGAATATTTGGTAGTGCATATATAACACAAATATAACAAAATTTAATCCTGTTTATTGTGATCATCATGTTCGTGTTGTCTAGGAGTTCTTTTGGCTGTGTAACGTTTTGAAGATGTAAACTCTGTAGGGGCCAAGGTATTCACTTCCACAAAGCTACGGTCACATGATGACGACGCCTGACCAGCCGTCAATACTGGGTATCCGACTGCCTGCATCGTGAATTTTTTACGTGTATTTTCCATGGCGGCATGAACGTCGTAATACAAGGGATCTGCCGGATCACAGAATAACTCCGTTACCCACCGTCAACCACGTGGAAGTACCCTGAATTGCAAACATATGAAAAGTTTTTTTTTAACACTGATAGAAGGGATCCTTTTGACTCGTTATCTATGGAGTTATGGGGTTATAAGGTTATGGGGTCTTTGAGGTTATGATGTTTTAGGATTATGGGGTTTTAAGGTTACATGATAGTGGAGTTAAAGGGCCTAGCTGTTTCAAACATATTAATTTTCACTTCTTGAACGCACATTAGTCCCTTTTTCTCTAGGTTATAGGATTTTAAGGATATGGGGTTATAGGGTTATGGGGTTTTAGGGCTCAGGGCTATGGCGTGTTAAGGTAGTGGGGTTGATGAGGTAAATGATTATAGAGCTTAGCTCAAGTTTTTATTCAATTTTATGATTTTTAGCTTGTTTATTGAAGTTAGGAAATAACCTGATGCGTTGAGGTTATTCGGATTTGTTTACATATAGTAAGGTGGATCAAGTCCCCGCAAACAACATTTCGATTTTTTTTGTGTAGCTTTGCTATCATCGTTTGTATGATATTCCAAAATTTGGTAAAAATGAAACTTAAATTTAAACTTATTTAAAGATAAATAAATCAATTACCTGAAAAGAAATTGCAGAAAAATTTCTTATTGAATTTATCTGAGTTGGCAATTTGTCGAATATCTAGAACACTAGAATGAAAGTAAAGCTAATAATTAACTTGTATACCTCTCCTCAACAAATTTCAGTATCAATATAACGTTCTTCTGTATAATTTATTACATTTTGTTATTTTTAATTTAATATTAAAAAATATTTGATATAACACATATTTTACTTTTATTAAAAATAACAGCGACAAATATGTAACGTTAAATATTTATTATAATCTTAAGTTGTTAAAATTGCCGAAATATTTTAATAAAGAAAAATGTCCTCCTTGTTTATATAATAAAAAAATTATCATGTCGTGCAAACAACCCCAATGTTTAACCATCTGACAAGCATGTAAATCCTTAAATGCCATTTCACTAAAAGTTTCAGACATAAACAAGCTTTGTTTTAAGTGTGTTTTATACAATATAAATGTTTTTCTGTCAAATAAATTATTCAAACCTATGACGACAAAATGAGACCACACAGAAAAATATTTATACATAGTATTTCTTTGTAGCGAAAGAAAAAAAGTTTTATACAGGGTTATCGTTATTTTTATAAATAGTCAATTATTTCCTAAACCGTCTGATCTAGCGGAAAATAATATGGTGATCTTAACAATCTTATAAATAACAATCACACGTTCTATATTATTCTAGTTCTGGGAAATCTCCCATATATGAAAAAAACACGTGAAAGAAACAAGTTCATATAAAAACTTTTTTCGTATATTCCTCCTCTTCGAGGATATGGGCTCCCAAAGAGCTGCAATGGAGTCAACTTTTTTACATATAATTATTTAACCAACAAGTATGTTTCAATATTTTTAATATGATGTATGCCAGGTAAAACCATTCAAATTACCATCTAAGAAAGTTTTGTGAATTACTCACAGCTGCAGAGACGGACTAGCTGTGACACTTATGACCCCATTTTTTTACGCTCTGTATGATAAAAACTTTGGACAGTGTTTTTTACATACCTTTAACTACTAACTAATGTCGCTAATCCTAACTGTTTTCGAAAAAATGCTTTAGACAGCTGGCCCCCTAACTCCTGAATATGGAAAAAAGGAATTTTCCCATGTCACCATAGTTCAAAAAAAAAGTTACACTTTAGTTAAAAACTTCGTTAATGGATTCAACATGGACTCCGTGAATATACTCGCAAGCACGACGAAATGAGGACTGCTGTACCCGCCACATTAACTCAGCATTGTTCTTGATTTGATTACAATGAAATGTAATTCTCCGTAGAAGTTCCTACCTAATATCGACCGGAATGGAATATACCAAGGTTTTGAGGTATCCCCACGGGTAAAAAGCCAGTGGCGTTAGGTTGAGAGATCGAGGAGGCAAAGCAATAGGTCCTCATCTACCTATCCAATGGTTTGGATAGATGTTATGCAGGTGCTCTCGCACAGCAACGCTGAAATAATGTGATGTCCCATCGTGCATGTAGTGGATGTTTCGGCGAGTTTCAAGTGGTAAGTGCTCTTCTAAATCGTGAGAAGCATCCTGGAGGAACTTTAAATAAAGTTCTCCATTCAATTGTGCCGGCAATACAAATGCTTCTATCAAAAAATTGCCAAGATTCCTACCCAGACAGTAATTGATTGGAACTTGTTGATGATGCGAAACTATAGTTGCATGAGGATTTTCATCAGTCTATACATCTGAGTTATGTTATGTATGTTATGCTTCATCCATGAATGCTAATGAAGTTTACATTATTTCGTTGCTGATCCAATAGCGAGTTTGCAAACTGTATTCTACGAAAAAATATTCTGAAATCAGTAAATGCACTTTTTTCAAATGATATGGATATAACAGCTCTTCTTGAAGAACTCCATCTACTGTTGTTTTCGACATATTAAACTGCGCTGATAATTTTCGAGTGCTCGTTGAGTATCATCTACACCATTTGAAATATTTTCCTCTAATTGCGGTGTACGTACTGTTCTTTCCCGATCAGCATCAGTACTTCTTTTCCCAAAATTTCCTAAAATTATGAAGAAATTTAGTAACATTGGCGTTGGTCAACTCGTTGAAATGTTTTCTGATCTGGAAGATTACGATTAGGATATCTGTCGTGATATAAACTGCTGGCTTCCAAAGGATTGCAAGTTGCAATATATTCCTATCTGCATATTCAGTAACCGTGTATTCAATATTTTGAATTATTTAACAATTAATTTCGCCACGAAACCCAAAAATGAGTAAATTAATATCTAAGTAAAGAATCATTGTATTAGCGATGTAAAAATTGACAAGTCCTAAAATGCAGAATATTTATTTCCTTTGTACTTCGCAACGTTTGCAACAACAATACTTTGTTTTTGGTACAGATAAAATAAAACGCACATTTTTTGCGAACATAGATCGAACTACAATTCACAGAATTAGACGTTTTTAACTAAAGAGGTGAACTCTAATTTTGGATCGAATTTTTTTATCATAAGGTTGAAGATTGAATATTTGATAGGAACAAAGATGTGTCCTTTATCGAAATACGCCAAATGCATGATGAAAATAAAATGATATTATTTTAGAAAACCGTTATTATTAGCGACATGATTGAAGTACTTAATTTTTCGTTAATAATTAAAGGTATGTAAGAAACCTTGTCCAAATTTCTTATCATAGAGGGCGTAAAAAAATGGGGTCATGAGTGTCACAGTTAATCTATCCTTGCAGCTGTGGGTAATTCACAACACTTTCGTAGATAATAATTTGAAGGGTCATACCTGAAATACATTATATTAAAAAAATTTTAAATATACCTGGTAGTTCAATAATTATATGTAAAAAACTTAAATCCATTGCAGCTATTTGGAAGCTCATATCTCCGAAGAGGAGGCCTGTAAGAAAAAAGTGTATATGAACTTGTAGTATTCCTTGCACCTAGTTTTTTCATATCCGGGAGATTTCCCACATTTTCCCGGACACTCTGTACGTGTAAGTTCGAAATTTTGTGAGATATTTATTTCGGCAACTTTACCCTTTAGTCATTATTATGGAAACCTACAAGTTAGTGATAAGGATGAAAAGTTTTTAAAGATAAAAGTTCCATATTAGAATAGATGTATACCCATATTCATTACTGAATCCTACCCAACAGATACTTAACCTATTAGGCACCTTTCAGAAAAATATGAAGAATGAAACGACTTTTGTTTCTTTTTTTGGTAGCTCTAAAAAGAATCATTTCAAATATTTACAAAACGGGTATGATACCCTATTTAAAAATGCTCAGCATCAACTCTTTGTCAATAATATGATTCTCCGAACTGCAAGGTGTACAATAATGTTCCATATCTTGAGATATGTCAACATAAATTTTTTTTTTATTGACGCCATAAAAATAACCGAGGAGATTCATGCCTGAAGGTTTAATAGGGTCCTCGACCACTCTTCTCTTCCCTACCCATCTTCTTGGTGAAGATTCGTCCAAACAATTACACACGTGTCATTTAAGGCAATCATATAATTCATATTAGAGCAAAGAAAACTTTATGCCATTATAAAATAAGACGCTAAAATTCGTTAAGATCGAATCGAGAGTTTTTGCATAATAATTTTGCAATCCGATTTCGTTTGCGAAAATTGACCATTTTTCGAGTTTGTCTGAGTCCAAAATATCATGTTAACGTATTTAAATTTATTTTTGACATATAATAGGGAACTCAAGTTTTCCAACGCTTTTTTCAGAATTAAAATCGGATAATTTGGATGCCCTCAGGAATTGTAAAGGCTTTGTTAATATTTTTGCTTATAAACAAATAGATGATCTCGGCGGATTTTCATTGGATTTTTTTTGCAATACATAATTAGAAAGTATTTGGAAAGGCGCTTCTTTTTGTAAAAAACAAATTCAAATCCCTTAATTGGTTTCGAAGATACAAACTGTCAAAGTTGACAGCCTGTTGCGGTGAATCTATAAACAATACAGACCTGATTCTTGAACCAAAACTTTGTCTTGCCGAATTATTTTTTGTTACAAATATTTAAATGTTTATGTTATCGGAAACTTTAACAAAAAATGAAACGAATATCTCCCACGCGCGTGAAAAATGAAAAAAAGAGGGGTGGGGAGCTCTGATTTTAAAATTGAATTCGAAGATTCGAAATACATATCTGAAAAAAAAATTAAAACTGGGGTTGGGAAGTGCAGGAGTCATGTTTGGAACCAGTTGAAACCACAGATATACTATTGAATGGGAGTCTATTGAAAAAAATTAGCTGTAAATATATAAAAGAGTGTTCCAAATTTTTTGGCTGTATTAAGCATGGATTAAAATGTACTGATTACTGCTCAAACTGGAACGTACAAACTTGCAAAAATGCACAAAACAAATATATTGACATAGAAGAAATTTCTGAAAATGTAATTGATTTTGAAGAAGTTGTTAGAGAAATAGAAAATGACTGTTTCGATATCGATATACGATTAGATGACAAAGATTTCAATGAAAATGATGATCTGAACATTCTACAGCCTAAGAGAGCCCGATTCGTATGCAAAAAAATTCAATGTAAAAACAAAACGTTTTTCTCTACTCTGTAAAGTTCATAATATAATATTTAGTGTTAAGAGTGCTTTATTGAACCGCTTTAACATAATTTATAAATAATAACTATTTATTTTTATCTGTATTTTACGAATAAAATAATTTAAAACCAAAATTTTTTTCAATTTGTTTAAACAATGATTATTTAAACAATTTTGATAATTAATGAAAATATATATCGTTATAGTATGCTTAATTATATTAATAAATAAAGAATCGCTTGGAAATTCCAATATTATAGTGCGCAGTATGCTGTAAGTATGATGCATAAATAACGTCATTTGGTTATAACGAAATTAATGCATGATGGGCATATGGCATTATGATATTTGAGCTCCATGATTCTCGGTACATCGGTTTAAAAAAATGATCAGAATCGCCCCATTAGAAGCTGAGAAAATGAAAATTTTTTTCAAATATGTATTTTGAATCTTTAAATTCAATTTTAAAATGAGAGCTCTCCACCTCTCTTTTTTTAATTTTCCACGCGCGTGGGCGATATTCTTTTAATTTTTTATTAAAGTCTCCGATAACATAAACATTTAAGTATTTGTATCATAAAAGAATTCGGTAAGACAAAATTTTTGGTTCAAGAATCAGATCTGTATTGTTTATAGATTCACCGTAACAGGCTGTCAAATTTGACAGTTTGTATCTCGGAAGCCAATTGACGGATATGATTTTTTTTTCTCGAAAAGAAGCGTCTTTCCAAGTACTTTTAAAACATGTATGGCAAAAAAAATCCAGTGAAAATTCGCCGAGATAATCTATTTATTTATAAACAAAAATATCAACAATGTTTTTAAACAATTCCGATTTTGATTCTGAAAAGAGCGTTGGAAGACTTGAGTTCTCTATTATACGTCAAAAATAAATTTATATACTTTAATGTGATATTTTGGACTCAGACAAACTTGAAACATGGTCAATTTTTGTAAACGAAATCGGATCGCAAAATTATTGTGCAAAAACTGTCGATTCGATCCTACCGAATTTTAGCGTGTTATTTTATCATGCCATAAAGTTTTCTTTGCTTTTTTTACCTTTTTTTAATTATTGCTATTTTACAATAAGGGAAATATATTTTGAAATTTCCGACTAACTCTATCTTATGGCAAATTTAATTGCGAAACTTTTTTCCTTTCTATATTTATGAACTTGCCATTATGGTCCATCCCGTTCTTTATTGTTTTACAAAGTTCACCTATTAAACAAAAAAAAAATATTCATTCAATTCTTAGGGACATAAATTCTGTAGTAACCGAAATTCCCATGTTTGTTGTAGTATATATTTCCTATTTTCTATTTCTTATCTAACCCGATATCAAAATAACTTTATTCATTCCTAGCAGAAACCGATATTTCAAATTCTGGTCGATCTTGAACGCCACTATTATTGGCAATTATCATTATTGTAGAAATTGTGGATTTGGAGATTGGATTCCTCTCTGCATATAGTTCATTGAAAATACTAACTACCTTGCAAAACTTCGTTTTCTTTTACCATGTCAAATAAATCATTAAATTTTTTATTTGTTCCATTTTGCCTAACGAGTTATTGCTATAAATAAATTTTTGAGATCATGATATGTCCTGAAACCATGAAATTTTTAGTATTTCAAAGAATAAATATTTTTTAGGTCAACTATACTATAGTATTTTATAGTATTATTAAAAAACTATTCCTCCATCACCAATTAAACAATTCACTTTTATAAGTTAAAATGAGAAGTTATGCATACCCAAGTCCAGGGTTCTTTTTAACCTACTTCTAAAAGAAGGAGGTTCTCAATTCGTCGACTATGTAATTTTTTTTTTGTATGTACACCGATTACTCCGGAACGGCGGCACCGATTTGAATGAAATTTTTTACGTTACGGTCAGAAATTTGCTGCGGTGGTACCATATTTTTTTGGATGAAATTGGTGCAGTAAAATCCAAGATGCAGCTGACAATATATCGGCCAAAAACTTTGCAGGATTTTCTCCAAAATTGGTATGGGGGAATTTTTCGGGTTGTACACACCAAATCTGAAATTATTTTTAAAAAATTCAAAATGGCGGATCCAATATGGCGGACAAAAAAATTTGATTTTGTCCGATTTTCTCCAAAATTGGTGTGGGGAAATTTTCATAGTCGCACATAACGAATCTGAAATTATTTTTAAAAAATTCAATATGGCGAATCCAATATGGCGGACGAAAAAATCAATTTTAACCAATTTTCTCCAAAATTGGTATGGGGGAGTTTTCGGGGTCGCACATAACGAATCTAAAATTATTAAAAAAAAATCAATATGGCATATCCAATATGGTAGATAAAAAATTAATTTTTTCCGATTTCTTTCAAAATTGATATGGGAGAGATTTTGGAGTCGCACATTACGAATCTGGACTTATTTTTTTTTATTAAATATGGAGGATCCAAAATGGCGGATTAAAGATTCTACATGTCTCGATTTTGTCTAAAATCAGTATTGGAGGATTTTTGTTAGTGTTAATTAAGAATTTGAAATATTTCTTGAAAAACTCATATAGGGGGTTTTTGAGGGTGTAAATTATGAATTTTTCCTGGATTTCTTATGGCGAATCCAATTAAGTGGACTAAAATTTTCACATTTTTCTACTTTGTTCAAAGACGGGACTAAATCGTTTTTGAAGATGTAAATAGCGAATATAAAATTATTTTAAGAAAATCTAATATATTAGATGCAATATGACGCTCTAGAAATTTTAAATTTCCAGATTTCATCCAAAATTAATACTAGGGCACTTTAAAGGGTTTAGACTTCGATTAGAATTAAACTTATTTTTTTGAAATTCAATATGGCAGATCCAATATGGTGGGTTGAAAATTTTACCTTATTCGCATTTTTTCAGATTTGGTTTTCGAGGTCGTGTATAGTGAATACGAAGTTAATTTTTTACAACTGTTAGATTGATAAGATACAATGTGAGGGACTGAAAATTTTATATGTTCTAATTTTCTCTAAAATTGAATTGCGGGGTTCTTAGAGTGTATAAACACTCAATATTCAGAATAAAATATATTGGGCTAAGAAAATTAGAAATCAAGTTTTTAAATATCGGTATTGGAAGGTTTTTGTGCCTATATCACCCAGGTGAAATTTCACTGGTATTTGAAGAGTCAAAGAAATTTTAGTGGCCCATTTTAGGGTGATTTACAACTTTGGATAAAATGTGTACTTTTTTGCCATCTTGGAGTTACTGCGAGGTACACTAATTTCGATTAATACTTAGTTCAAATTATTTATGGATATCATAATGAATTTAAACCTAAAAATCTAAAAATAAAATTTTTATAAAAAAATTGAACCAACTTCTAAAAGCGCGCTAAAAAGTGAAAAATAACTATAGGTTTTTATAAGACATTGAAATTTTTGAAGTCGGCACCGAATTATTTTTAAATGAAATAAATAAATACTAATATATAAAAATTATGGTAAGAAAGCATTTACAAATAAAGTATTTTTAATCTGTTTATGTGAATCACAAATTGTCAGGTATTAATTTGGCGCCGATTTCAAAAATTTCAATGTCTTAAAAAAATTTATAGTTATTTTTCGCTTTTTAGCGTACTTTTAGAAGTCGGTTCAATTTTTTTATAAAAATTTTATCAAGTTAAATTCACGTCATTACAGGGTAACAATATAAACAAATGCATACTGGAAAACATACCAAGCGAATAAGAAAAAGAACTACAGAATTACACCAGTAATATAATTGATGATTTAAATATAAAATATCATAATATATCATGTAGATAACTAGAAATAAAGCCAGAAGCTTTGAAAAAAAAATTAACTTCATTTAGAAACGTAAAAACTTATCAACACGAACGCGAATAAAGTAGAACTGAACTAAACAATTAAAGACGTAATCAGAAATATTATAACACAATATTTTAACAGCCAATTCAAACAAGATGGAAAAAAGACTGCAACGTATCAATAATGGAAGAAAAACCTTTGCAAATAACCGACTCTTATAAAATCAAAAAATAACAATAGGCTTCTTTATATATATCTGAATATCAAAGCAATAAAAATAACAGCAGATAAAATAACATTTATTTACTCACCAATATACATAATGGTGTTTAGATACGTCATTTTTTACGGGGTGGTGCAGAGCAACTTGTTTATTTAAAAATTCAATTTTAAAAAGAGTAATGCACATATATACTTAGTTCTTTGAATAGCATCAAGTATAACATTTCAATTCTTTGTTTTAACGATGTCAGACAGATGATATTCATTATTCTCAATATACTGCGCTAATTGAACTGAATTGTTCTTCAGGTGAGCCAGGGTCCTAAATCGATCGTTGTAAACAAGCAACGTGTCTGATCGGTGCAGATCGCCTTTCAAGAGGATGAGGCGTTCTGGGAAGTGTTGTCGCAAAACAGTCATTGAGATATGCACTGTGTGTGCCGTGGCACGGTCTAGCGGGAACCATACAACATCCACATCTATGTCGTTGAGGGTTGGCAAAAAAAACTGCTGAGTCATGTGAACAAAATGATCAAAAGTCTCCGAAACTGCCTGTTTATTTTCTTCAAAAAACCGTAGACCAATTATTCCAACGTATGATCCTGCACACCAAACAATTACATGTTAAGAATGTAGGGGACACTGGTGGGGTTGTCTGGGGTTGTCAGGGCTCCAATATTTTTTTTTCACTTGGTTACAGATCCCAAAAGATAAAAGTAAGCCTCTTCACTGAAAAATACAAGCGTATCGTGGGGCATGTCTCACATACATTTTCTCGAGCAACAAAATCGTGTGGATTAAGTTACTGCACCATAGCCAATTTATAGGGATAAAATTTTAGTTCCTCATGGAGAATTTGCTTTACAGAATGAGCAGAGAACTGAATAGCAGCTATATGTTTGCAGGTAGAGCACTGAGGACATTGCAAAACAGAAAGCCTTACCATGCCAATGTTTTGGGGTGACTTTGCTGTTCGTAGGAGGCCAGGTTTTTTTTTTCACATCACCAGTTCGCCTGAAGCTGTTTACTCATGAAACCATGGACTGGCGGCTAGGAATGGGTACATAATGCATATTGATTGGCGATGATTAAAAAACCGTTAGAAAGGTATATCTCGAGAGCGAACGCGCGCTTCTGCTTCGTCCCCTCCATGATGATAACTAAATCCAGCGGAGCCAGTAAGTTGCTCTGTCCCACCCTATGCTAAAGCATACCAACTACTAAATTAACAATACTGCACTATTCAGTTCACACATAAGTAAAAAATCATTTAAAGAATAAGGGAATTTAGGTATTGAGTAACGTTTGCGAACATTTTTTAACTTACACATTTGTACAAAATTTCTAATTTCCCCTGGAATGTAGTTACAAATTTTTACACATGTTTATGAACTTGATTTTTCAAAAGCCGTTGTTCGATGTTATTGTATAAGTAAGTTATTTCCATGGCGTGTCAATTAATCGTCATTGGTGGACCTACTCTAAAACCACTCTGATTATTTCTGACATTCGAAAGTATATACCCCTAATAGAGTTAATTCTTTATAAAGAGAGGCCTACAAGATTATCTTTTTTTTAAACGTTAAAAATTAATCTTAATACATCTTTTTGGATGAAAAAGATTGTGTTAATTCCAACAGCACCATTCCATACTACAATATGATACAGACCATCTAGTGTTATACCTGGAGGAATATGGCTCTATCAAAATCATAACGAAGTTGCAACATTGCCCAGTCAAACTTATTAAGCTTTGTACAAGCATCAGACCAATGTCATCATTTCAGGCTATCCCTGGTCCATTACCAGTCCTAAGAAGCTAAACTTGTTAAGATTTAAGACTAATACCAAAAAAAGAAAGAAAGTAAGAGTTCGTGTCCTCGACATCAAATTCATTAGAATTAGAGAACTAACAAGAGAGGAAATAAAAATTTCACTATAAAAATGCAAGACCATGCCACTGCTGTGGTAATGCTGTTCTTTAAAAAAGGACACGAAATGAAAAAGATGTATCTAGACTGGTAAATCTACTACCAGTGTTCATCAGAATAGTTACTGAAAAATTGATAAACAAACGGACTTCTACCAATCATGCGAGAAGCTGAACTCAAGAAAAGTTTTGGTACTTTTCTATTTTTTCCCCGTCTAAATACTCATAGAAAACCCGAGTAAATATAACGTCGATATTTTATGCATGAGAAAACATTTGACTCCATCGAAATGTATGCTGCTTTATCCACGAATACACCAAGAAACTGTAGAATGAATACCAGATATAAAATGGTAATTCAGAATAGTTGTAACAAAGAAACTTTGCGGACCATTTTCAAAGTTAATAAAAACGTTAGTTAGGGAGACACCATATTACCCAATTTTTTTCAGCTGCACTAAAAAATATGTAGAAATGGGATGAAAAAAATAAACATCAGTGGAAATAATTTGCGTTTTAAGAATTCAGACGATGATATATCGCTAGCAGACATTTCACATTAAAATTGTATTTATTGTAAAACGGAAACAGGTATTTCAACATATATATCATTACAATAAAAAAGACAGACATATTTAGGAAAGTCCAATGAACTGTTTAAAAAAGAATTAAAAAGCACACTCGCAGAAATGAATATCTTTGGCATGGGAGGCATTTGGCACGCGTAAATACACATTCAATTTAGATTTACTAAATACATTAACAGAATGAACGTTTGATCAATGCAGATACGTAAAATAGAAACCTGGACAATAAGTGGAAAAATGAGGAAAAAACGGCAAGTTGCTCAGAGATTAAAGGTAAGCAGAAGACTTAATGTTATTGTGCGGGACCACATATCTACCGAAGAAATAACGCTTCTTCTTCCTCTTTTATTTAAGACGACGTCTTATTTTTCTGCTATATTAAGCCTCCTGTGATGTTGATGTCCAACATTCGTGCCATCGTTTTGGAGGTCGACCAGTGGGTTTTCTAGTGTTTGGTATCTCGTTCTTAGCCCATTTCGCCCATCGATCGTCACCTATTCTGTTAACATGGTCCCTCCAATATCTGCGCCTTAACTTTATGAACCATACCACATCAGGAACCTTGAGATCTTCCCTTATTTCGGAACTTCTTATTTGATCTCTTAGGGTTACTCCTTTGATTGTTCTTAACGTTTTCATTTCAGCCGTTCGTAGCATACTTTTTGTTTTAGATGTTTAGCATCGAGTTTCCGATGCATAAGTTAGTACTGGTCTTATCACAGTTCTGTAGATGCATACTTTGCTCTCTGTGGACATATACTTATTTTTCCAGATTATGTCCCTCAGGCTTCCTGATATCTTTGAGACCTTGTTAGTCTGTGCTCTGACTTCCTGGTATAGATTTTTATTGCTTGATACATCAACTCCCAAGTATCTTCAAAACATGTTTTGTCTGATATAATGGTTCTTCACCACCAATTTGCATCTGACAGGATCTTTTGAAATTACCATCGTTTCGGTCTTTTCTGTAGATATTTCCATATTTAAATTTTTTGATGTGGTCTGGAATCGGTATAGTAGTCGTTGCAGATCGTCTTCATTTTCTGCTAACAGTAAGGCATCGTCGGCAAAACATGAGATTTATGAAGATTTTCGTCCCGTTTTGTATCCTCCATTGACTTCTTTTACATTTTGAATTATCTTATTCATAATTAAATTAAAGAGAAATGGAGTCTATTACTCTCGCCTTGTCGTACTCCCGTCATGATAGGTATTTCCTCTCTTACTCCTTGTTGTGTCTTTATGCGTGTCTTATTGTTTTTATTTATCTCTTCAATTACCGTAATATAGTTGTGGATAACGCCATTTTCCTGAAGTATTTGCAAGACGTATTTAAGTTGAACTCTATTAAACGATTTTTTAAGGTCCACTAGGCAGATGAAAAGAGGTTTATTGTATTCTATCGATTTTTCAATAGTCTGTCGGATAATGAAAATCGCATCAACTGTCGATCTGTTCTGTCTAAACCCGTGTTGTTCTTCGCTTATTGCAATTTTACTCGTTAATTTTGAAGTCATGATTTTTGTTAATAATTTGCTTGTACTGTTTAGTAGTATTATTGTTCTATAATTGTTGGGGTCATTCTTATTTCCCTTTTTGAAGATGGGTATAGTCAGGCTGTTCCTCTACTGTTCTGAAATACTGCAGTTTGATAGAATTTTGTCGAATAGTATTTCGTGCATTTTTAGTTCAAGGCCCCCATATTTAAGCATTTCATTGGAAATATCGTCGGTTCCCGGAAATTTTCTATTTTTCAGTTTGGTCAGCATTTTGTGTATGTCTTCTATTTTTATGTTCTCGTCTTCCATCATCGGTTTTACCTTATCTAAATCTATTTGGATGTCCTCACTATTATACTCCTGGTTATTATAAAGGCTCTGCATGTATTCCTTCCAGTTTTCTGCTGTTATAGAATTGATTACCACTTCTTCGTTGACCCATTTCTTCCTATTTCTTATTACGTTCCACACTTTCCTTTGCCCTCCGTATAAATTTCTTTCTATTTCGGTGGAAAACCTTTCCCAGTATGTTTCCTTTAGGTCTTTAATCGCGTTATTAATTCTATTTCTCCCGGCTTTGTATGCTGAGTATTCTTCTTGCGTTCTTATATTTTTGTCTTTTAAGTATGCTTCCTTCTTTTATTGTGCCAATGCCTTTACTTCTAAAGTGAACCAAGGTTTGTTATTTCTTCTCCTATTTATGTTTATTGTTCTAGTACCGAGTGCTTCTTTTGCACTATCAATTATACTTATCTTGATTTTGTTCCATGCATCACTAGTACTATCTTCCTTTATTATTGGATCTATGGCTAGTTTCTCTTTCAGCCTATTTTGGTATAGCATTTTGTTCAAGTTTCCTTGAACAATTTTATGTTAAACTTTTCGATGTATATCGGAGGCTTTTTCTTTTGGAAGTTGGTTTTGATTCGATATTTGCACAGTACTAAGCCATGTTCTGTTCCGACGTTCGCAAAGGTTAGGGTTCTTACATCTAGAATTTGGTTTGGAAAGATTTCCCTATTAGTTATGAAGTAATCGATTGTCGAATTGAATCCTCTTGTGTTGCCAAAAGTATACTTGTGCTGTTGTTTGTGATTATAAAAGGTGTTATTTATACGGAGCTCGTTATGTGCGCATATATTTATTAGCATTTCTCCGTTGTTATATTGTTGTTATATAATAACAACGGAAGAAATAATGCCTAGCAGTAAAGTTACAGATAGTGGAGACTAAATTGGCAAACGGCGATTCGGAAGGGGAGGGGGGTTATATAAAAAGCTTTAAACAAGGATAAATAACGAAGTCAAAGGGAGGTTTATATTTGACAATGAGTATTTAATGGTGAAAATGACATTTATAAGCAAAATTTATTCAGAATACTCACTAATTAAGAGAAGATTTGTTAAAGTGGCAGATTCTATGCCTCTTTGAAGGCCTGGCTAAAATAGTGCGTTGAAGAGTGGACCAATATGATCACTTATGTGCAAAGCCAAGGCAAAGTTAGGTGCGGTACCACGACGGATGCTAGGTACTAGGTATGGTACTGTGTACAATGCGTCGTTGTGCTCAGACTTTAAGTTCGATATTCTGTGTGAGGCTGTGGTATCAGGTTATATGCGAAGTGAGAGGGAATGTGCCGATGTAGCCACGCCCATTTACGGCAATCCATATAATTATTCAATTTTATAGCTAGAATACCATACTATGATCTTGGCGATAGTTTGGGGCTAAGGGCCGTGCGCTGTTATGGACACCTACTTAAATGGCATAACTGAAATTTGAACAACGATGATCGGACAAAGAAGTTCTTATTCCATTTTAGTTAACTTGGTATAAATAATATTATAATTTTTCAAGTTTTCAAATACTCCACAATGTTCATATTTGATATTTTGCTAACTTATACGTTTCCAACTTTAATTTTTCAAAATATTTTGAAGTTGAGAGTAAGACAGGCGTTGATCCAAGGGAAGTGATTGTCCTCCCAAAGAGCGTTGAATTCAGAAAAATAGAATCACTTCTGCCTGCTTTATTAGATACGTGAATGTCTCTGACATTTCCCTCAAGAACTCATTTTTGCTTGTCATGCTGTACCCTTGTAATATCGCGGTCCCCCTCCCCCCTTTCTCTAAAGAAAGAGGTTGTATCCGCTCCTGAAGTGGAGTATATGAATTATTAAAATATATTGAACATTTCATTAATAAAATGCATTCTCTCAATCATGTATATAACAAAGTCAGAGATTTTATCATCTTACAGGTGCAATGGCTTTGGCGGTGTCTTTAAAGTTGAGTGATACAATTTTCGTGACATTGCTTGCTTGGGGACCAACAATATTATTTTGAGAAAAATGTTAAAATTAAAAAAAAATACCGTGATAACACTAATATTAATGATTATAATACAAAATAAATACCACAGAATATAATTCTCAATTGACAAAAGAAAAAATATAGGCCCAGATAAGTGTTAAAACACAAAACGCCTTTTGTCGCATATTAAGTTAAGATGAAATAATTTGTGACAATGTCACTATATCTTGCTTGAAAAATAAAATTTATTTTAACTGAGGTATTAGTAACAAATACATAGATTCTTCAAAAACAATATTGTTAGTACATATCCAGAGAAAATATGCTACAACTCTTATTTTACTTATTTATAGAAATCTAAATAATGAATGGTAAGAATACGGAAATAGTGAAATTACAGTTAGGCTCTGAAATGTGTTGCATTACTTTGCCCTTAATCAATCAGTTCTTTGTGGCAGCTATGGCGATCTCCTTATATGAATTTGTTGAATCCTGTATAAATCGAAAACGAACAAATTCATATTTTTGGACCATGTGTTATTCTATGATCATTTTTCCGCAAAATATTTACCCCAATCTTAGATCCTTATAGGCTCCATTCTTGGAAAATTACATTGCATTTTATTCCCAGAATCCGACCCTGTAGATATCATAGAATTTATTGAAAGGTATTTTAAATTGATTTGTAATTACGCAGTGAGTTACACCTCCAAAAACTCGTATATGTTTTGTTATTGTGTATTTCGAGTAGTTATTTTGTGCGTTGAATCAACCCTGTCGGAAATATTAGGGTTTAAAATTGAAAAATAGGTCATCGAACAAAACGGGATTCTCAAAATCTATTAGCAGAAAAAGAGAAAATTGTATCACCCGTTTTTCCACGAAATATATATGGGTAAAAATGATAGAATATCAATACTTTTTCGTTTACCGATTTTAGTCAAAAAATGTGACTTTGATAAGAAAAAAATTGCTCGAATATATGAACATATTTCCCAAAAATAGAAATTTTTTTCCGAGGATAGCCCTTTATATTTCGGCAAGTGACAACACTAGTGCTAGTAGGTATTATCTGATATTTCCTTTGTATAGTTTATGACGCGTTTTTCGTAGGCGGGGAGCAGAGGAGCAAGGCTCTTCTTCGTTCACGGCAGCGAAACATCGGTCAGTGGATATTTCTCGTGCAGACAGTCATCGGTCAAATGCTCAGCGCAGGGGTATCGGGTCAGCTTTATCTCCGTATCTTCGGGATATCCCTGCTCTCTCAGCTGATCAACGGTTTGACTGCCTGAAGGTCAAAACATCCACTCGGTGATCGGTTCTCGGGCGCCACCCTCGGGATTTAATGAGGTCGAGGGCCCACTTTATGCACCGGACAGCTTGTTACAGTGGAGAAACGGCAAGCCAGGGGTCAATTGCGTGTATTAGTGCTGGCTGCCGGCTGCCAATTGTTACATGTAATGGTAAAAATGGGACTAGGTAATAAAACAGACGGTTATAAAATATCCTGTATCCTGTATTCCATTCTTTTATACAAAGACATGGCCTAAAACTAACTTAAAATCTAAGATATACAACAATAATGTAAACAAATAAACGGTCTGGAGGGCAAGAGTATGTTTTGAGAGCCGTTCACGGTGGCTCATACTCTTCGGTTGCGCTAAAGACGGTAACCCGGCGGTATCATTCTCGACGCTATTCACGTACCTCGTATTATACGGTTGCGATGCTATTCACGACGGCTTGTACGCAAATTATCGCATTTTGTATCTAAAATCCGCGTTCACGGTTCACGGCGCTTCGTATTAAAATTCGACCGGCGGCGGTATACGCGGTATGTAACTATAACACGGCATCGATCGGCGATAGGCGGCGTCTCTACACGGCGACGGTCTTTACACGCGGTGGCAGCAATAGGCGTCGGGGCGGCAGTTGTTTAGCGCCCTTGTCAACGGACGTCGGAGGGCACCTGGGGGTAAACACATTCCTGGTCATTACGGAAACCATAACAAACTTACGGCATCAGTGCGTGTGTGTATCGGTGACGGTAGGAAGGAGCCAAAGGAACTGACGCTGCCCGTTCTTATAAGGGTCCTCGACAGCGTCAGCAGGATGGAGCGACATTGCCCGTTCTTATAAGGGTCCTCGACAATGCCGACTAATAACGGTAGAAAATTAGGAAAGGAACCGTCACTGCCCGTTCTTATAAGGGTCCTCGACAGTCACGGTAGGATGACACAACATTGCCCGTTTTTATAAGGGTCCTCGGCAACGCTGGCCATTAGAGGGGTAGGACGTAAGGAAGGAAGTGTATGATAAACACCATATACACACAAGCCTAGCCTCACCTACATTACTAGACCAGGAAGGCGCGGCCCAGCAGGCGACCCAGTCCAGTCCGTTTGGACTGTTGACCCGGGTGGAGAACGTGTAGTTCTCCGCGAAATAATGGTCTGCTCGGACTTAAATAGACGGCTCGAGCTCCCACTACGCTGACATGTGACGGTGTGCGGTGATCGCGCATACGATACTGCTGTATGCGGCGCGCGATTACTATGGTCGGCCGCTCTGAAACTCTCGGAAAATTATATTTCCCGGTATAGCGCGGTCAATCTAATTATATTCCGGTAATATTTAAACTTTAAGCATTCATTTCCCGCAAAATTTAGTAACTTCGTTACAAGTTTGACATTTTTGACATTACGCTTACTCAAGATGCTTTGACGCACGGACGCTATTTGTGTTGTTTTCAGTAACTTTAAAATTGACCGTGTCTCGTTCACAACGAGTCGCGTGAATATCGTTTAAAATTGGTTGTAGTGCAAGAAAACATCGATGCTCTTCCTAAATTGATAATGATAGATCTTTATGTGGTTAACCATTAGACTGAGGAATCTCAAGGCATTAGTAATACCAACGCACATAATAAATTACATTAACATTTGACGGTGAAGAAGCCATATTCGTGTATCGATTGGTGCAAAAAATACTCACAAAATATCGTGGCGGTGCTTCAAAACACATTTAGAAAATTGTGACAGGTGACGAGGATCTAAGCATATGAACCCCAAAGTAAAGAGCACTTGGTCGTATAGGTATTCCATGATGAGCCAAAACAAAAAAAGTTGCTTGCAGGTGCAAGGAAATTACTCAAACGATCTGACGATACGAATATTTTACCGTCCAAAAAATGACGAATGTTCACCAAAATAACCAAACTTGCCGAGTTTAGTGCCATTTTATAAAAGGGTGTTTTATCTAGCAGATATTCAAAAGCGAGTGAAATCATTTTTTAAAATTAAATGTGTTAACGCAAATTGAACACCATTTACCAAGTTAATTTCCGAATTATCTAAAAAAAAAACAGAGACTATTTTGCATTGAAAAAGCCGAGATAAAAAATTTAAAGAAATAGATGAAATTCTAATTCAAAATGGTAGGTGTTGATTAAAACAAATTTCATTACATAAAGGCCATACAAATTATGAATATTTTGAAGGATTTAATGATTTATTTAAAACGATTGGTTTAGTGCAGATGTTTCCAAACTTTTTTGAAATGAACGTCGGCAAATTTTTCCTGTTTTCCGTAGCTACCTCTGTATCTAACATTGAATTTTTACAATTTTGTGTTTTTTGACAGCTGAAGTAAGGCTGGTGATGTAAATAGAATGCGATGAATCGGAAAGAGTATGAAAAAAGTCAATGTAACAAGAGACGGACCTTTTTTATAATATCTCCGAGATGTCACACAACTTGCACCTCTGTGTTTCCTATTTGCCATAACCTTAATAGTTATACAGAACTTTTAATTCAAGGGATCAACTTGATGCTTTGGTAACAAATTTTTAATATTTGCATTCAAATTAGTAAGGTTTAATCTTAAATTTCCTCGGTCAGTGATTTTAAAACGGCCTCACAATGTAAGGGACAAATGTAAACTAATTTGTTATCCTTTCAGGCAGAGAAAAGGAAAAAATATATACAAATAGTTTACTTCCTGCAAATATTACTCTGGTTCTGCCTCAATACTCGTCTCGACTACCTTATGCTCTCATCAATGGAGCTGTATCGAGCCGAAAGCAACATTCGCAGGAAACAAATGCTAAAAGAAATATAAATTCCAAGGTATGTCGACAGATGGCAGGTTTTTAATATCCTAACGAGATACCTTGGAAATTATATTTCGTATACCTGTTTCGAACCGAGAGTAACATTCGCAGCAAACAATTGCTATACGAAATATAAATTCCAAGATATGTCAGTAGGATATTAAAAACCTGCCACTGCCGATATACCTTGGAATTTAAATTTCTTTTTGCATCTGTCTCCTGCGAATGTTGCTCTCGGTTCGATACTTATTAAATTGTTAGGCGCCAGACACAAATAACTATACCTAAGTATAATTGATTTGTAATAATTTTTTTTATTTTTAATAAATTACACATGTGCTGTATTTCTCACTGTACTCCGTTTTAAGTGATTTAACATTTAAAACGTTGATGTCAATTTTCTCTCTCAAGTGAGTTCAGATGAAAATATAATTATTATCGGAAAAAGTCAAACCAATGATTCAAAAAAAAATACAAATTTTATTTAGAAAAATACAATCATATCAGTGGGTGCAGTTTTTTTATGTAAAATTTATAAATCACCTTATTTAAACCTAATTAAAGTACCAAATATTATTCAATATGCACTGTATTCTTTTCTGGGATTTAGAATAATTAAATCTGGCAATATTTTATAAATGCCTAAATGGTTACAAATGATTAGCGTCTTAAAATAAATGATTTTATTTTAAACAATCTAAAAATAATTTAATGTGTGCCATTATTAATAAAAAATGAACTTGATACAGTGAAAATTAAACAATTAACTTTTATTATTAACTATAATTATTCATAAGGTTAGTATAAATCTATTTTTTATCAATTTATCTTCAGACAAGTCAAAAATTTTTATATCTTACACAATAAATAAATTCCTTTTAAACCTCCAGAAAATTTTTTTTATATCCACGTTTTATATTTTTTCCTTAATTGTTTTATTAAAGAAAAATTTACAAATCCTTCCTCCCTTGTCAGTTATTTAAATATTTTCACAGCTGCTTGCTTATTGACATAATATATTTACTAATTTATTAAACTTCTTTTTCTTCTTTTAAAATTGACTTTCAATCTCCAGATATTGTTATATCTAAGCTCTATGTTTCTTCCTTTTACTTTTTTGAAAAAAATTTATTGAATGAGACCAGTAATGTTTTCTTTACCACAGATTAATCTGCACTGTCTTCCTTTTAATTTATTTATGAAATAGCAAATGAAAAACTTTTAAGTTATGGTACCGTTAATAAAAAAGTCTAGCGAATTTTACACTATAATCGATTAATAACCACTCCTTTTACTCTTCAAATAACAAGTGAAAATTTTTGAGGTTATGTTACTTTTTAATAATTAAACTAACGATGTTTAATGTATAAATGATAAACCTGTAGTCTTGTAAAAAAAATTAATTTTTGCTTTTACAGTAAGTGGTCACGTGAAATAAATTTTTGTTTTTTTTTTCTGATTGGTCGGCCATCTGACGTGAATTGGCAACTAGATGAAATTTTAAGCTTTGAAACACAAAATCAAAATTGATTCCAAATTGTCAATTTATGATAAAATTTTGTTATTTTATTGATATTATGTAACAAATATTCTATTTGATAACAATAAATTATGATTTATGTAAATATTGAACTTCTCCTGACATTCTGATATATCTAAACTTTACTTTTGGTTATTATTTACCACATAAAATTGATAAATAAATTTGTATTCTATCTAAGAAAATTTTATCAATACATTTATATTTTAATTATAACTTTCTAAAATTGATAACTCTTGTTTTATTAATATTATCATCTTATTTAACAAAGTTTTATCTATAATTAGGTACCCTTTTATCCTAGTTTTTATTAAAATAAACTTCTAATCTAGATTTTCTTATGCTATTATTACACATTTACAATATTTTAACAAAGTTTTAGCAAATACTGTTGTTGTTATACAAAGAAATTAATATGTTATAAATAACCATTGATAAATAGTGTCTATGTTTCACTAAATAATTATTATTGGACGCTTATTTTCACTAATATTATATATACCCGCACTGTTTATAAAATGGGTGATTAAAATTTTCATTTTTGTGGATTTCACTATACTGTTTTAAAATTACTTTTTCAATCACTATTTCTGGACCACAACATTTCACTCCTTATACAAAATAGCACTTATTTATTAGTTTATAAGATTCATGTCTTTCTGAGTCAAATATATTTATAATTCTTAATTTATATCCATTAATGTCCAAGCTTTCACACTTATTTTTATACATTTTATCATGTTATTATACAATTATTGGCATTTTATGTCCTTTAAAAACATGACTCAAATATAAATTTTTACATACTATTAACTAGTGCCTATTCTACCACCTACAGTTATCACATAAATGCATTTATTAATTATTTATATCCATTTTTGTTTGAGATTTTCATAATATATATATATATATATATATATATATATATATATATATATATATATATATATATATATATATATATATATATATATATATTGTATAGGTAGACACCTTTTCTCGGGTGTGATAAGTTTTTGATTATGAAAATCTCAAACAAAAATGGATATAAATAATTAATAAATGCATTTATGTGATAACTGTAGATGGTAGAATATATATGTATATATATTTTTTAGTGAAATTTTGATTTTCTATAAATATAAACTGCGTTAGAGTGGCGAGGCGACGATTCTCAGAATATTATTCCTCACCACCCTCACAGGCGGTCTTGTAAGGCGATTGGACCGTAGTGGTATTTTAGAATATTTAAAAAGGTCTTCTAATTGTTTTTTCTCTAACATTTTTTATCAACGAAAGTAAGAAATTACACCAACTAATTTAACTAAGTGTGGTAAAAAACGTCTTTAGTCATCCAATTTTCTTCAGTAAATTTAATTTTCTAAATCATAATCAATCACAAAACAAACGCAAAAAAGGCAGCAGTTTTTTGTCGCACAGAGCCATTAGCCAAGTTAACGACTTTCAGCTGACGAAATAATAAATATTAAAAGTTAGGAAATAAAATTTAATTTTTAAAGAAATTTAATAAAATTTTCTTTGTAATATTGTAATTCGCAAAAGCAGATTATAAGATTCTTAGAAAAAAACTGGTTTAAAGCTTTCCCACAATTAAAAAAAATCAACAGAACTGCGTTTTAAGCCTATATTAAATTTTTTCTGATAAAAAAGTTAGATACCTTGATATATTTACATACAGGGTGGCGCAATCGTGTACACTATCTTCCTTATTTTTCAAAAATTTGAAAATATGTGTTAATAAAACTTATATAATAAAAAAATTTCTACAATTGAAAAATATTTTCAATTATACATGACAGCGTGGAGCTAAACAAATAGTTTTTTTTTAATGGGATACCATATACAAGGTGTCCGATAAGTACCTCCTAATTTCTAGAAAGAATACAGGGGAGATCAAAATAACCCTACTTTGTCATAGAAAAAAATTCCTAAAGTGCCCCTTAACAGAAATATAGAGCCCTAAAGGGTACCTAGCGATTTACCTTATCGGCTCTAAGTTTTGGACCGACTTGTATAATTTAATAAAATTTTAATATTTTATAGAAGCTATAAAGACTAATTAAACCATATAACAGAGAAGCCAGGAACGGACTTGCAGCCACAATCGTTGCGCAAGGCCCTCTGAATTTATTTGAATAAAACTGCCAGTTTTTATGCGGAAAAACTAAACGCTAACAGGTAAAAATAAAGTACGCAGGGTGTGTTCATGTGCTTTAATTGATGGGGAAGGCCTGTCTTACTCTTCGAAGGCAAAAATATGAAAAGATTTTCAGCTCAGACATTGTCAAATCCAGAACCCTTTCAAAGGGTTCATCGAAGCCTAAGAGAAACAGGTAAAAGATGGTTACAAAATAGTTATTAGTACTAACTAATTAATTTTTTACATGTTTCACTGACGTGGCTATGAGGGCCCTCTCAGAAGAGCTCGGGACCCTCACGTAGAGAAACAAATTTTGCAGCATCTTGCTGGCAACCCTTAAAACAGCATTAGAGATCTCGAGACATAAAATAATGTTACAAAATGGATAGTACATGAAACTCTAACAAAACAGATACTTTACCCTACCATGTTGAAAAGTACACGCCATGTCTCCGGATGATTATCGCGCAAGATTTCAATACTCCAACTAGTTCGTACAGCAACATAACCAAAATTTAAATATTTCTAACCTTATTTTGTTTACCGATAAGGCCGGTTTTACAAGAGATGGCATAATAAACTCACAAAATTTACATTTTTGGGCTTATGAAAACGCCGCACACTGTAATTCAAAACAAACACCAACAAAGGTTTATTGTAAATATGTGGGCTGTCATCATCGGAAATAATCTTATAGGTCCATTTGGTTTGGAAGGAAGACTCAATGGTGAGATTTATTTACAATTTATGCAGCAAAATTTAAATGATTTATTGGAAGGCATATCTCTTGATGGAAAAATACAAATGTGGTACATGTATAATGGTGCTCCACCCCATTTTAACTAAGTAGTACGTCAATACTTAACTACCGTTTTTGTCCCTCAACGGATAGGTCGAGCTAGCTTGTTTTATGACCACCTGTGTCTTTAGATCTAAATCCCTTTGACTTTTACTTCTGGGAACATCTAAAAACCTAGTTTATTCAACACCAGTAAATACTAGATTTAATAATGAAAACCTGCCCAACGGCCGCCATGGAAGTAATCCTAAACTTCACACCACTACATAAAGTTGTAGACAGTTGGGCAGAGGATAATTTATAGGGTTATGAGAGATGAGGTCATAAAACGAAGGCCCAATATCTTATCCAGAAATTAACAAATCTGGGACATGCCCCAAGATGATTTAAAAAAAAATCAACTTTGTGAAAAACTTCAGCACAAAGTTGAGTCGCAAAAGAAAATGGGACAGGAACACCATTAAAAAACTCATCAAGAAAGCTATTATATGGTATAGAGATGGCTCCTAAACAACGGAGTAAACCAGACACCCAGACACTAAGAAAGCTTGGGTAAGTCACTAAACATTTTCCAGGCAGAAATATGTCATTAGACAATGTATTCATTTCACCAAAGAAAAAAGTATCAGGGCTAAGAGATTGTCATCATATCGGATAGTCAAGCAGCCATCAGTGCGCTGAGCTCTCAAAGATGATCGGAGCATGCCTAGAGGAATTAAGTGATTTGAGTAACAATAATAAAGTCACTCTCATGCAGGCACCGGGACACACCGCGATAGAGTAAGACACCATTTCTGGGGCCAGAGCCCTTCTGTGGAATCAATAGCAGCGTAATGCTGGAAGAACCAAAGATAGAAAGGAAACGCAGGAGATCCAATTATTGAACGGACCTGCAAGGATTGAGACAACCGAGGATTTTTCTTGGGAACTACGGCTAGAAGAGTTTTAAAGAATGCATAAGCTTAAGAAAAAACCAACTCAGAGTTCTGACAGGGATCCTGATGGGGCATTGTCACCTGAAGGGACACCTCAAGAAACTCGGACTGGTAGAAGAAGAAGAGTGCAGATTCTGTAAATAGGAGGACGAAACCTCTATTCATATCCTTTCAGAGTGCAGTGCTCTAGAAAACCCTAGGACGCCGTTCTTGGGAACACACCAAATCGAAGAAAGAAAGCTACCCACCTTGAAGCCGTCCAAAATCTTTAAGTTCCTGATGGAAATAGGACTGGAGAATCTGCTCTAGCCGATAAGGTAACTTTTACAACTTGGTAGCAGTAGAGGGGCACAACAAATCTACCAGGTCGAAGTGTATAGACCCCAATTCTACGCATATACATACCTCTTTAGTTAATACTATAAATACTATAAAAATACAAAACTAATAAAAATGAATTTACCGAAAAAATTAGCGCTAATAAATATAGGAAAACTGATATAGAAAAGTGGTAGGGAAACTATAACTTTACAAAATAATGTAGGTACATACAAAATGTCCCAGTTAAAAAATCAAAGAAAAATTAATATACAATTTCATGAAATCGGCAAAATTTTGGCAACCCCTGTATGGAATAATTGCATTGGCGCTATATTAGAGCTTAAAAAATACGTCTATCTTTCTCAATGTCATTTTTGTGTACTATAGTTGATGTAGATTGAAAGATATAGTACAATATAGAGAACCATATTTTTTTTTCAAAATTAGGTAATTCTTTGAAAAAAATGGCAACTTCTCAATAAAATTTAAAACGGGATGTGTTAACACAGTATAAGGGAATCCAAATATGCAAATATATACAGGGTATTCCTTCAAAAATCTATTTTAAGTGCCACGCTGTCATGAAACACCATGAATAATTGAAAATATTTCTTTTATTGAAATATTTGTTCAAATTTTTTAACAATGAAGGTTAATTTGTCATATTATTGCACCAATCTGAATGTACATTACCTGCTTAAAAATTATATGGTATTCATCTTTTAACTATAGTATTAGACGATATTATTTAACAAACACTCTTTGCACACACATTACTTTAAATAGAATGAAACTGAGCTTTTCCAAAGACGTTAAACATCTGGGAGTAATAACACGTTAAAAAATAAAATTTTACAAATGGCAATAAAGCAAGCTCGACATGACGTAGAATCTTTGGAAAAACCTATTATTTAAGAACGAAAATAATAGGTTCATATGAAACTATCATCAAATCCATGGTCACAGATGCTTCTGTTAATACGGTGGTCATAGCAAGTAGCAGCTCAAAGAATGCTGCAAAAATTGCAGAGATAAGCCTGTGTAGAAGTCACGGTGGTTATGCCATGACACCTCACAATGGCAATAAAAATCAAGCAGAATCTCCTTTTACTATATATATATATATATATATATATATATATATATATATATATATATATATATATATATATATATATATATATGCACTATTAAATAGTAACTTATGAATGTCAAGTGAACGGAGAGATATTATTTCGACTCGTATAGGATTCAGTGGTATGGTTTAATGATGAGTGCAAGATGAAAAAGGGGATTGGAATGGGAATATCAGGCTCAGTCTTTAATGTTGCTAAATCCCTGGAAGATATCCCTATCATCTTTCAAGCAGAACCACCATAAACTTGGGCCTAAAGTAATTGAAAGTAACAACAGAACAATCCTGATGTTGTTGCGCGGGCCCAAGGTAATCAAGTATAATAAGGAAGTGGACAGGATTACACAAGAAAGCGTAAAAACCTCTGTTCTCGGAGCTTTCCAGTGGATTACAAAATTGGTATAATTTCCAAATGTAGAACATAATTAGATAAAATTAAAGTGGAAGAATACGCCTGGTCCTCAAGAAGCAAATAAATTACAAAAGAACGCAAAAATCTTTCTCGTTCTTCCAAAAGAGGACATTTGAGTAATAAGAAAGTTTTTAACAGGACAGTGTCCTCAGGGATATTATTAAAATAATGGATGGAGTTGAGGATTAGCGAAACACCTGCTATGTGGATATGTTTATCCCTAGAAAAATGATGGATTTCGTGAAAAGTCTTTTTATCCCGAACTTAAATTAAGGTAACATACAGAAGTTCTTATTGGGAAAACCTAGTGGAGTTGTGACAAAGCAGAGTTGTCAATTTTTGGAAGCCTATGATCGTTAATGAGCTAGCAACAACGCTCACTAGTTACTTTTTTGACTCACTATAGGATGCAGTTCACACCGGCGTCTTACAAGTGGCTGTGTGTGTACATCTTCTACTTAAAAAAATCGACAAAAGCAAGTTTTGGATTAATAATTTAATAGCCCTTTATTTATTAAGTATAACGTTGCTGATGTAATGAAATTGGCTACAATACTCTCAAACTGTTCAGTTTTCGGTACTGAATAGGTATGGCTAGTAAAGAAATATATGAACTGGCTTATTAAGTAATGACGATAAGGGACAGAGTCTCAGAAGTGCTGCATCATCGTACGTAGATCTAATTATCTATCTTCGCCTCGGTATATGAAGAAAACGAAAGATTAAGAAGCTAATTTAGTTTATCAGCCCCCAACTGTCGGCTATTCCAGCCCAACAGTATTTATGACTAAAGAAGAGAATATCTTATGTAAATATATTTTGACTTGTGCCGCCACCAATTATAGGCTTAGAACGAAGAAGGTAACACAGTTGGCTTATAATCAAGAATTTTCCTGCATCGTGGGTTGAACCTGAATTGTGAGGGGAAGTATGACTCCAACTGTTAATGAAGCGCCACCCTAATTTGTCGTTAAGTTTGCCTCAGCCTACATGTATAGCTTGCTCCACAATCTTCAATATAACCATTTTTTTGACATCTATAATGGTGTCTTAAGCAAATATTCCTTTGATGTCAAGGATATTTGGAACGTGAACGAGACGGGCATAACATCGGTCCAAAGACCGGAGAGGGTGATCGCACGATGGGGAGAAAAGCAGGTCACTGCCATGACATCGGCAGAGAGGGGGCGCCTTAGTGACTCTGGCTTTGGCTGAAAACGCAATAGGACCGTCTACGTTTATATTTATGTGTAAAAGATTTCAAGAATATTTCATTGGAGATGGCTCTCTTGGATCAGTGGGAACTGTTAATTGGTCTGGATGGATGCATGAGTCTGTACACTGCGATCCGGTAGATCTATTGTGCCCCCTTACTGCTGCCAGGTCATAAGAGTTACCTTATCAGCTAGAACAGGTCCTCTAGTATTAATTTCCATAGGAATTTTAGGATGTTGGACGGCTTCAAGGTAGGTAGCTCATCTTCTTCGATTTGGTGTGTTCCCAAAAACTACATCCTAGAGTTTTCTAGAGCGCTGTACTCTGAAAAGATAGGAATAGAGCTTTCGTCCTCCTCATCACAGAATTTACAGTCTTCTACTTCTACTTGTCCGAGTTTTTTGAGGTGTTCCTTTAGGAGGCAATGCCTTGTCAGGATCTCTGTCAGAAATCTGAGTTGGTTTTTATTCGGGCTTATGCATTCTTTGAATCTCTCCCGGGCGTAGTTCCCAAGAAGTATCTTCGCTTAAATCCTTGCAGCTCTGTCCAATAAATGAATCGCCTGCTTTCTTCTTCTATTTTTAGTTCTTCTAGCATTACGCTACTACTGATTTCTCAGAAAGGCTCTGGCCCCAGAAATTTTGTCTCAGCCCCTTTCCTCGCGAATCTGTCTACTATTCCATTTCCTTCTATCCCGGTGTGTCCCAGTATCGACATTAGGGTGACTTTATTATTCTCACTCAAATCATTCAATTCCTCTAAGTATTCCCAAATCTTCTTGGAGCTAATAACTTGAGAGCACAGCGCATTGATCGCTGCTTGAAAACTCATGTAAGACCATCGAAAAATTACAGAACTTTATTACCCTTGGATAACCATTCGTCGCACAAAGATTGAGTTTTGCAGAGAAAATGGAATCATTTTACTCACATTCCCTCCGCATTGCACATACACAACTTGCAGCCAATAAACAGAAGAGTTTTCAGTCATCTCAAAAAAGTTATTAATACCGCCAGTGATAATTCAAACTAATTCAAATTCATCTGATCATAGAACTAATAATGAAGATCATAACACTATATCTCCCACCAGTGTCATCTATTCTGACCAACATCGACAATAGGAGCGCAATTGATAAATAATCTCAATGTAGAATGAAACCTGTAGCCTCTACGCCAAAAGCCCGCAGTCCACTCACTATAACCTCGGTTGTGTTCTCACCAGAAGCATTCAAATATTTACCAAAAGCATCACTTAGACAGAGGAAGCAAAATAATAGACGTAAAATTAAATCTGCTGTTCTACCAGATACTTCTGGGAATAACAAATACGAAAAGACTAAAAAGTAAGACAATAATCGTCACGATGATGATGTAGAAAAGGATTATTTTACTTGTGTTGCTACCAATCATTTTTCAATGGCAAATATAAAGAGACTTGGCTCCAGTGCGCCGAACGCAAGGGATAGTCACATAATGCTTGCACTGGAGGAGAGCCCCAATATATATCTGTCATAACTGTAAAACTAGATTCTAAGCAGAATTTAATTTTAGACTTGATTTCGATCTCAGGTGGATGCCATATTATACCTTGGTAATTAATATGACATTAGTATTTAGCATGTTGTCCGATTAAACTTAATAGAAAATTTATTATATCGTGTACCAAATATCGTATCTAATTATTAGTCTTTTTGGTTGCACTTATATTCCAAATGCAAATTAAGACAGTTAAATTTTAAAAATATATGTATTATTTTTATAATAAAGATACTTTATTGACTAGTGGCATTATTTTCATTAAATTATTCTTTTTCAAATCCTCAAATATTCATTTGTCACAATTTACCTCGACCTATGTCACAATATATCTTGGTACTAGGAGTGTTGGACATAAGGAGTATTTTTGGTTTTTGTCAATATACTCATTGAATCTGTATAATTAAAATTTTTTTACGGTTACTTCATACAGTGTAAAGAAATATTTATTTTAAGTTGTAAGTTTTGTAGACATATGTATGTTAGAAAGAGTAAAAATTATCACAAACCTCCCCCAAGTCAAAGTGCTCTACAGAGGCAAGGAGAGCCCTTACAACCAACTTCCAATCTACAATATTGTCTACTCTGTCTCATTTTACATTCTCATTGTATTATTCGTATATTTTAATATTTTGTTATAATTAATGGCGTCAGCATGGCTACGTCCTTGTAATCTGGACATACCGTTACTCTCCCAGACGAATACTTAACACGTTTAATAATTCCGAGTAAAACGTGAAATGTTCTAGAATGAACTACTAAAATGTAGTAATACACATTTAACAAAATAACTTCCAGTTGTATAATGAGATAAGTAACAACATTATTTAAATGTTTATCTGAAATATATCGCGCAAATATTGTGTTTTCATGAACCAAAAAGGTTTACTATTCTAATGAAGGCTAAAATATGTAACGAACCAAAGTCACCTCTACAACTTAAAATTATTTAATTCATGTCTTCAACAATTTCAACTTTTTTAACCAAAAAACTGCTGTAAATGCCTTCTGTAATCTCGGCCAATGGAACACAAAACATTTCAACTAAAATATAAAATATTTTTTTTAACAATGTTATTTATATAAATTAGAGAAATGCCGTAGAAATAATATTTTTGGATGAAACTTCTTTTATTATCCAATTACTTGCTCTTTGATTCAGTTAGCAATTGGGTCTGATATTTTTAGAGACATAGCATATTCTACGATTTCTGCTTTAGGGCAAAGATTTAAAGAACTTCTAAAATAGCTTTTACTTGTGTAACAAGGGCTTTATAGGTCCTTTATTATTAGAAGGAAATGGTCGAAGCTGAAATTGCATTCGTTAGGGTTGTGTAATTTTTAAACTTGACTATGAAATATATTTACTATACAGGGTGTTTCTAAATAAGTGCGAGAAATTTTAAAGAGTTATTATTGAGCTAATTTTAAGCATAAAAATTCATATAAACATATGTCCGATAATGTCTAATTTTTAAAATGAAGGGTGTTAAATTTTATTATCTTTGAGATTTTGTGAGCGTTTGTACGTGCATCTTTTCTTGGTTAAAGTGGTTGTTGCATCGGAAATTTCATTTTCAAGTTTGCTTAGATCTATTTCATTTATTTTATGTTTTTAGTATTTGCTTTAGCCCGTGTTAGTATTGCTTTTCCTTAGGCTTTCGAACTTCTCCGCTTGGGAACCGCTGTTTTTTAAGAAGTTTGTTTCCGTTAGCAAGTTTTCACTTATTTCCAGGTGATTGCAAAATTGCATAACACAGAGGTAAAAATGCAGCCCTCGAAGTACTATAAAAACATTATAAGCTGGACAATTTGGATAGTCACAATTCTGTAGAAGACTCAAAAAAATTATAAAAAAATAATAAACTAATACCTGACAAAATGTGATTTGCATAAACAGATTAAAAAAACTTTATTTGTAACTGCTTTCTTACCATAATTTGTATATATTAGTAAGTATTTATTTTATTTACAAATAATTTGGCGCCGACTTCAAAACGTTCAATTTCATATAAAAATGTATAGTTATTTTTTACTTTTTAGCGCACTTTAGAAGTCAGTTCGATTTTTTTATAAAAATTTTATTTTTCTATTTTTAGTTTTAGAATTCATTTTGAGATCCATGAATTATTTGAACTAAATACTAATCGAGATTAGTGTACCTCGCAATTACTCCAAGGTAGCAAGAAAGTACTCATTTTATCCAAAGTTGTAAATCACCTTAAAATAAACCACAAAGAATTTTTTGGTTCTTAGAGTTAATACTAAGTCTGTCATAGTAAATCCACTATCTTAAATTTCAAATTAATTTTAGATTGGTAATATGGGCCCCAAAATCTTCCAATATCGATGTTTAAAGAACCTGAGAGATAAATTTCTTAGCTCGATATATTTTATCATGCATATTGTGTTTATATACGCCTCAAGAACCCCACAATATCATCTTTAAATATTTAAAGAACCTGACATGTAAATTTCTTAGCTCGAGATATTTTACACTGCATATTGAGTTTGTATACGCCTCAAGAACCGCACAATACCAATTTTGGAAAAAATCGGAATATGTAAAATTTTCTATCCCTCATATTGTATCTTATCAATCTAATAGTTGTAAAAAAAATAATTTCATATTCGTAATACACGACCCCGACAACTCTCTAATACCAAATCTGACAAAATGCGAATAAGGTAAAATTTTCAATCCACCATATTGCATCCGCAATATTAAATTTCAAAAAAATTATTTTAAGTCTTAATGTAATCTAAATCTAAACCCTTCAAAGCCCCCTAGTACCAATTTTGTATGAAATCCGGAAATTTAAAATTTCTAGACTTATATTCGCTATTTACTTCCTCAAAAATGATTCAGTACCACCACAAAATCGAAAAATGTATAATTTTTAGTCCGCTATCTCCGATTTTCCATATTAAATCCTGAAAAAGTACTTTTAAATTCATAATTTACACCCTCAAGGACCCCCCTATATCAGTTTGGGAGAAAATCGAAAAATGTAAAATTTTTAGGACACCATATTGAATCTGCCAGATTGAGATTTTTAAAAAATATTCTAAATTCATAATTATTACTAACAAAAATACCCCAATACTGATTTTAGACAAAATCGGGAGATGTAGAATCTTTAATCCACCATCTTAGATCCGCCATATTGAATTTTTTAAAAATAATTTCAGATTCATTATGGGCTACCCCGAAAACTCTCCCGTACCAATTTTGGAGAAAATCAGACATAATTAAATTTTTTTGTTCGCCATATTGGATCCGCCATATTGAATTTTTTTTAAATAATTTCAAATTCGTTGTGTACGACCACAAAAATTCCCTCATAACAATTTTGGAGAAAATCAAACAAAATTATTTTTTTGGCCTCCATATTGTAAGCGCCATCTTGGATATTACTAAGCCAATTCCGTCGAAAAAAATATAGGAGTACCGCAGCGACTTGCTTTACATAACGTAAAAAATTTCATTCAAATCGGTGCTGCCATTCCGAAGTAATCGGTATACATACATAAAAAAAATATACATAGTTGACGAATTGAGAACCTCCTTCTTTCAGAAGTCGGTTAAAAATAGGTTTTATGTAAATACTACAAAAATTGCTTTCGGGATAGCTCACTCAATTTGTTAGTATCTTTTTTGTACATATACATTAGGTCTTTGACGGAAATTTTAACCGGTATAAAACATTTTAAACAAATTGTTTACCAGCTTTCACATACTATAAAAAATAACGATAGAAATATCGTAAAGTACAAATCAAGAAAAAAAGGTCTTCTTTTTAACTGACTCCTAAAAGAAGGAGGTTCTCAATTCGTCGACTATGTATTTTTTTATGTATTACTGTGAAACCTAACATCTCACCATTATCTGTCCACAAAATCTGACTAAATAGGATTCCAAATTTTGTAGAAAGCATGACTTAAAGGATGTCTGGGAAAAGGTGTCAGTCGGAATCCCACTGATGAGTCCTACGACTGGCACTGGGACTAAACATGCAGTCATACCTTTTACGGTGGTCAAAAAATGGATCGCTAGTCATATGTCCTTTCCATCAGGTTCATGACTATTTGCCACAGTATGTACACCGGATACTCCGGAACGGCTGTACTGATTTAAATGAAATTTTTTACCTTATATTCAGGAAGTTGCTGCGATGGTCCCATTTTTTTTTTTTGGATGAAATTGGTACAGTAAAATTCAAAATGGCGCTAACAATATAGCGGCAAAAAAATAATTTTGTCCGATTTTCTCCATAATTGGTATGGGGGGACTTTTCGGGGTCATACACAACGAATCTGAAATTATCTTTAAAAAATTCAGTATGGCGGATCCAATATGGCGGACAAAAATTTTAATTTTATCCGATTTTATCCAAAATTGGTGTGGAGGAGTTTTCGGGGTCGCACATAACGAATCCAGAATATTTTTAAAAAATTCAATGTGGCGGATAAAAAAATCAATGTTGCCCCATTTTCTTCAAAATTGATATGGGGTCGTACATAATGAATCTGAAATTAAATTTTCAATATGGCGTATACTATATGGCGGATAAAAAATTAATTTTGTCCGATTTTCTTCAAACTTGATACGGAGAAGTTTTTGGGATTGCAGATTATGAATCTGAAATTATTTTTAAAAAATTAAATATGGCGGATCCAAGATAGTGCATTAAAGATTCTATATCTCTCGATTTTGTCTAAAATCAGTATTGGGCGGTTTTTGTTAGTTTTAATTACGAATTTAAAATATTTTTCGAAAAACTTCATCTAGCAGATTCAATATAGCGTCCTAAAAATTTTACATTTTTCGATTTTCTCCAAAACTAATATAGTGGGTTCTTGAGGGTGTAAATTATGAATTTCAAAGTATTTTTTCAGGACTCAATATGGCGAGTCCCATATAGCGAACTAAAAATTTTACATTTTCGGTTTTTTTCAAAGGTGGGATTCGTTTTTGACGATGCATATAGCGAATATAACTTTATTTTAAGACAATCTAATATGTCAGATGCAATATGACGGTCTAGAAATTTTAAATTTCTGGATTTTATTCAAAATTGATATTAGGGGCCTTTGAGGGTTTAGATTTAGATTATATTAAGACGTTAAAATTATTTTTTGAAATTTGATATGGCGGATTCAATTCGGTGGGTTAAAAATTTTACCTTATGCGAGTTTTTTCAGATTTGTTATTAGGGGTTTTTCGGGGTGGTGTATTATGAATATGAAGTTGATTTTTTACAACTATTAGGTTGATAAGATACAATATGAAGAAGTGAAAATTTTACATTTTCCGATTTTATCTAAAATTGATATTGTGAGGTTTTTGGGCGTATACAAACTCAATATGCATTATGAATATATCGGGCTAAGGAACTTACGTCTCAAGTTCTTTAAATATCAATATTAGGTGATCTGGGGGCCTATATTACCAATCTAAAATTAATTTGAAACTTAAGATAGTTGATTTACTATGACAGACTAAACATTTGTTTGACACAATTTCACTGGTATTTGGACAACCCTAAGAACCAAAAAATTTTTAATGGTTCATTTTAGGGTGATTTACAACTTTGGATAAAATGGGTGCTTTTTTGCCACCTTGGAGTCATTGTGATGTACACTAATCTCGATTAGTACTTAGTTGAAATAATTTATGAATATCATAATGAATTCAAAACTAAAAATAGAAAAATAAACTTAAAAAAAAAATTGCATCGACTACTAAAAGTACGCTAAAAAGTGAAAAAAAAAAACTATAAATTTTTATTAAAACTTTATATGTAATTGCTTTCTTGCCATAATTTGTATATATTAGTAGTTATTTATTTCATTTAGAAATAATTTGGCGCCGACTTCAAAAATTTCAATTGCATATAAAAATGTATAGTTATTTTTCGCTTTTCAGCGTATTTTTAGAAGTCCGTTAAATTTTTTAAAAAATTTTTTATTAATAACACTATCAACATAAAAAAATCCATCTGTTTAATTTTCACACGTTGTATCATGATGTTATTTATTGTATTGTAATTACCTCTTTTATTCTGCACCATTTTATGAATATAATCTCGGCAAAAAGTTATAAAAATAAATTTTTGCTGAGTAAAATATTTGTTTTTCTATTTCGTATCTTTTACTTACGTCTTTAAGAGAGAAGTTATATTTGGAAACTTGTATGTCAAAAAGGTGATGCGAAAAAACAAAAATATCTTCATAAAACGTAAAATATTTAATTTGGTTGCCATGACGAAGCATTATTCTGACAGTGAAGTCCTCTGGGAAATATTAGTTTTTTTTTGCGATGAAATATCTTTTATGTTGACAAGAGTTTTATTGGAAAAATATTTTTTACATTTTTTGCTCGTCTTTGAACAAAATATATACTGGTATAAGAAATTAATTAATTAGTTAGAATTTAGACGTACAATAGCCAATTAAATATGGTACTACTCTTATTTTGATTTATGTTAATTTAATTATTTTACCCAGAAGAAAAATCTTTGTTAAATTTAAAATAATTATAGTTTTGAAAATGTGCCTTCAATCCTACTATAAAGTAATTATTTAAATTAAAACCATATATTTTTTCAAAAATGTTTCTATCTAAAAAATATTTTTAAATTATAGATTTCGGTACATTTTTGAGAAAATATGGATCATGCATAACGTAGTAATAACATTAATTAAATATTACACGAAATTATTTAAGCTCTTTGTTATCAACTAATTAAATTATAATAACTAAGGGAAATATAATAATAATGTAGTACCATCAAGTTACTTATAATAGTTATCAATTGAAACCAAAATATATAATATAATTTAGAGCAGCGGTTCGCAACCTTTTTCTTCCTGCGAACTCCTTCTAAAAACCTAAATAAATTGGCGAACCTCATGTGTATCCATTAGGAACTGTAAACAAAACAGTAAAATTAGATTATTACAATTTATTTTCTATATTGAATAAGAGTTCATAACGAAAAATACAAATGTAATCGTAAAAAATTTACATAAAAACATTACACTACATTTTTGTTTATTTGTTGTATCTTGTACGAAAAGTGCGTTTCTTGTTAACTTTGTGGCTCTGAACACAAAAACGACAATGAGGTTAAAAACTTAGTTGCAATTTTGAAGAAAAAGTCTTTTTATTTTATTTCTAACAAAGTAATTAATAATTCAAACTTTTTACTTTTCTTATGTGAATTGTTTCTGGAGCATCTCTTACAAGAGTCCAATAGTAGTCGGCAAGCATGGAAGCATTCCACTTTCCCTGGTACTTGTTCTCCATTATTTATATATCCTGATGGAAGCGTTCCAACTCCTAAGTTGTCAGGAAAAAAGTCTAGATGTGAGTGTAGGAAATGGATCTTTAGAGACATATTGCAACCCATTTTTTGACCCGATGACAGCATATTTTCAACAAGGGTAACGTAATTGCCAGTTTTTTATTTTCGAAGAAATTAGTGATCATTTCATGTCTTATTTTGAATATCTGATGGAGTACTGTCAAAATTTTTGTCTTTCAGAGTATTTCAAATTTGTGGCCCAACAAAAATACCTTCTTTAATTTTTGCTTCACTTAGCCTTGGAAATTTCTGACACAGATGCTGAAAAGCTGGACTATCTGTATTCAGTGTCTTAACAAAGTTTTTCATTAGACCCAGATTGATATACAGTGGTGGCAACAAAACTTTTTTGGGTTCTACCAATAGCATATCTTAGTAGTGGGAATAGGGGGCTTCTAGTTGACCCCCCCACCACTTTTTTGATTGGTCAGCCAAGAATGACCTTGTTTCTGATTGGCTGCCCAAGTTCGCCCCCTATTCCGATTGGTTTCATAAACTCCGCCTCTTTTTGCTCCACCTCCTACCTCCTTCCTAACCACCGCAGTAGTTGGAGGGGAGCTGGTAGCAGTTGGAGGGGAGCTGGTATTTTAAACGATCGAATCTGAGCGAACTTCAGTCATTCGTGCGCGATGTCAAATAGCGACCAACAACAACAACAATAGCAACTCATTGAACGTGTAGGCCAAGTAATAATTTCCTACCAAAATAACGGAAAAAATCTTGCCGATTTTGAAGATCAAGACTTGGCCTTCTTTCCCATCAACTACTTGAAAACATTCGTCGATTCACTTAGTTTACAACAAATTTGGAACAGGTTGCCGGAAAATTATAGAAGTGACGAAGAATTGCAGCTAAATTTGCCGTGTTTTAAACACTATCCACTATATCAACACCACATAGACGGCCCACCATTATCAATAAAAAAGTGTTGTAAAATTAAAAAATAGTGTGAACAAGTGAATCGAGTTTCATCGGACAGTCTTCGAAATGGATCAGACACATGTATATTTAGATTCTGCTTGCGATGAAACGATCCAGTCAATGTACAAAGATGAAACAACTCATTTTAACTTGGCTGGAAGAGGAAAGTTTCACGCAAGACAGGATTCTCTGATCACTATTGATCGAAATAATTTCGAAGACGACGATGAAGATGAAGAAGATGATGGGATAGAGGATAATGGCGTTCCAAACGGGTGTGGAGAAGAGGGGCTCGTGAAAGTGGCAAAAATAAATGCAAGTGATACATTGACACCAAATTACCTTACGCGAGAAGTGTGCGTTTTTCAATCTTATGTCGTAATTATTTCATCTTCTGGCGGTGCATATAATTTATGTTGTGAATGTTACTATATACATGCTCTAAATTGCCCAAATGGGAAAAATAATTTTGTTAATAGCCACTATAAACGATCCTTTATATGTTGCGAAAAAGATCTGCAATGCAACACGTGTGAAAACGATTTATTCATAACAACTCCTTCACAAGCATGTATAATATGTAACAAACCAGAACTAAAGAATATGCAAAACCATCTAATCGAAAAATCAAATTTTAAATAAATTTATTTCACTTGCACTTATTCATGCACTATGGCGTTTTTAATATTAAGTTTAAGTTTAAAATATTTTATAAGAATTTAGATTTTGTTCTGCTAAGTTAAATAAATATAAGAAACTATGTAAATAAATATAAGGGAATGATGTGAATAAATAAGAATTTGTATTTATTCCCATTGAAAGGAATTATAATTTTGTTCTTTCAGTGTAGAATAATTCTTTTCAAATAATATGCACAACAACCCTACCGATAAATCAAATTTAAATAAATGAATTTGATACTCCACTTGAATTTATTCATGCACCCTAGTAGTTTTTGAATATTAAGTTTAAAATGTCAACTAATTTAAATAAGATTTCATATAAAATATAAGTTGTAAGATATAAGTTATAAGATATATATTAAGTTTAAGTTAAATAAATATAAGGGTGCCATCTAAATAAATAGAAATTTGTTTATATTAAGATTCGAAGAACTAATGATTTTGTTCTTTCAGTGTAGAATAATTTTTTCTACATAATATGCACAATCAATCCTATCGATAAATTGAATTTTAAATAAATGAATTTGATACTGCACTTGAATTTATTCATTCACCCTAGTATTTTTTAATATTAAGTTTAAAATGTCAACTAAGACATTTAAATAAGATTTTATATATAAGATAAAGAACAATTAGGTTTAATTCCCTGACAACAGACTATGATTTATTCTTCCATGTTAAAAAAAAAACCTAGTTTTCATTACTATGCTTGTAAAAAAAATTCTATTCATCCTATTCATAATAATTCTTTCAAGTTAAAGAAACTTGGTTATTAGGTGTGATTCTGTATAAGAAATAGAAAAAAATAAAATATTTTCTTCAACGACTTTGTTTTTTATTATTCCTATATCCAAAATACAAATATACATATATACATAAATACATATTTATAATTTATACCATTTTGGGTTGCCAATTGCTGCTGTCTGCCAGAGGTTGCTGCTGCATGCCAGAGGTTGCTGCTGCATGCCAGAGGTTGCTGCTGCATGCCAGAGGTTGCTGCTGCATGCCAGAGGTTGCTGTTGTCTGCCATAGGTTGCTGCTTTGCCATCGGTTGTTGTTGTTGTCTGCCAGAGGTTGCTGCTCTGCAAGAGGCCAATTTATAATTTATAATTTATTGGCCTCTTGCATTTTCGAGGGTAACTCTGCCTTCGCTGCTGCTGCTGTTGTTGTTGCTGTTGTTGTGTCTGCTCCTGATGCTGTTGATGTTGCTGTTGATGTTGCTGTTGCTGCTGTGGCCTCTTGCATTTTCGAGGGTAACTCTGCCTTCGCTGCTGCTGCTGTTGTTGTTGCTGTTGTTGTGGCTGCTCCTGATGCTGTTGATGTTGCTGTTGATGTTGCTGTTGATGTTGCTGTTGCTGCTGTGGCCTCTTGCACTTTCGAGGGTAACTCTGCCTTCGCTGTTGCTGTTGTTGCTGTGGTTGTGGCTGCTCCTGCTGCTGCTGCTGTTGTTGCTGCTGTTGTTGTTGCTGCTGTTGTTGTGGCTGCTCCCGCTGCTGCTCCCGCTGCTGCTCCCGCTGCTGCTCCTGCTGCTGTGGCTGTTGCTGATAAACCGGCAGAGGCTGCATTCTCATTATTTCATCCAGAGCTCGGTCAAATTCGACGGGCTCTGGATCTAAGGAGGGCTCAAACATATTGAGGAATTCCTCACTTGGCAAATCATCCATGAGGAATTCATCGTTAAATTCCTCTTCCAAAAATTCAGCCTCTGACGGCGGCGGCCACATCACAGTGTCTTCTGAGTTCGGTGAAAGGCTTCTTAGGCTATCCATCAGGTTCGCCTGATGCTCTAAGAAGCCTATAAAATCTTCCAGAGTCAACACGATGAAGGTACTCATGTTATTCAATGAATGCTAAGTCAAGACGCTGTAAATCCTTATATACAATACTGAAATACCACTTTTCCTACCTCCAGCGGCAAAACCAGTCCGAAGAATGAGAAGAAGAAGAAGGCAAAGATAGCGTGAACTCGAGAGAGGTCGTTCAACGGTCGTAAGTTGTTTTGTTCTTAAGAAAATGACGAGTAAAGAGGAGAAGAAGAAAAAAAAAAGTTGTTTTTTGGAATAATATAAAAAACATTTTTTTTTTTTTAATTTTTTTTTTAAATTTTTTTTTTTTTTTTTTTTTTTTTTCGTTTTTTATATTATTCCAAAAAGCAACTTTTTTTTTTTTTCTTCTTCTCCTCTTTACTCGTCTTTTTCTTAAGAACAAAACAACTTACGACCGTTGAACGACCTCTCTCGAGTTCACGCTATCTTTGCCTTCTTCTTCTTCTCATTCTTCGGACTGGTTTTGCCGCTGGAGGTAGGAAAAGTGGTATTTCAGTATTGTATATAAGGATTTACAGCGTCTTGACTTAGCATTCATTGAATAACATGAGTACCTTCATCGTGTTGACTCTGGAAGATTTTATAGGCTTCTTAGAGCATCAGGCGAACCTGATGGATAGCCTAAGAAGCCTTTCACCGAACTCAGAAGACACTGTGATGTGGCCGCCGCCGTCAGAGGCTGAATTTTTGGAAGAGGAATTTAACGATGAATTCCTCATGGATGATTTGCCAAGTGAGGAATTCCTCAATATGTTTGAGCCCTCCTTAGATCCAGAGCCCGTCGAATTTGACCGAGCTCTGGATGAAATAATGAGAATGCAGCCTCTGCCGGTTTATCAGCAACAGCCACAGCAGCAGGAGCAGCAACAACAGCAGCAGGAGCAGCAGCGGGAGCAGCAGCGGGAGCAGCCACAACAACAGCAGCAACAACAGCAGCAGCAGCAGGAGCAGCCACAACCACAGCAACAACAGCAACAGCGAAGGCAGAGTTACCCTCGAAAGTGCAAGAGGCCACAGCAGCAACAGCAACATCAACAGCAACATCAACAGCAACATCAACAGCATCAGGAGCAGCCACAACAACAGCAACAACAACAGCAGCAGCAGCGAAGGCAGAGTTACCCTCGAAAATGCAAGAGGCCACAGCAGCAACAGCAACATCAACAGCAACATCAACAGCATCAGGAGCAGACACAACAACAGCAACAACAACAGCAGCAGCAGCGAAGGCAGAGTTACCCTCGAAAATGCAAGAGGCCAATAAATTATAAATTATAAATTTTCCTCTTGCAGAGCAGCAACCTCTGGCAGACAACAACAACAACCGATGGCAAAGCAGCAACCTATGGCAGACAACAGCAACCTCTGGCATGCAGCAGCAACCTCTGGCATGCAGCAGCAACCTCTGGCATGCAGCAGCAACCTCTGGCATGCAGCAGCAACCTCTGGCAGACAGCAGCAATTGGCAACCCAAAATGGTATAAATTATAAATATGTATTTATGTATATATGTATATTTGTATTTTGGATATAGGAATAATAAAAAACAAAGTCGTTGAAGAAAATATTTTATTTTTTTCTATTTCTTATACAGAATCACACCTAATAACCAAGTTTCTTTAACTTGAAAGAATTATTATGAATAGGATGAATAGAATTTTTTTTACAAGCATAGTAATGAAAACTAGGTTTTTTTTTTTAACATGGAAGAATAAATCATAGTCTGTTGTCAGGGAATTAAACCTAATTGTTCTTTATCTTATATATAAAATCTTATTTAAATGTCTTAGTTGACATTTTAAACTTAATATTAAAAAATACTAGGGTGAATGAATAAATTCAAGTGCAGTATCAAATTCATTTATTTAAAATTCAATTTATCGATAGGATTGATTGTGCATATTATGTAGAAAAAATTATTCTACACTGAAAGAACAAAATCATTAGTTCTTCGAATCTTAATATAAACAAATTTCTATTTATTTAGATGGCACCCTTATATTTATTTAACTTAAACTTAATATATATCTTATAACTTATATCTTACAACTTATATTTTATATGAAATCTTATTTAAATTAGTTGACATTTTAAACTTAATATTCAAAAACTACTAGGGTGCATGAATAAATTCAAGTGGAGTATCAAATTCATTTATTTAAATTTGATTTATCGGTAGGGTTGTTGTGCATATTATTTGAAAAGAATTATTCTACACTGAAAGAACAAAATTATAATTTCTTTCAATGGGAATAAATACAAATTCTTATTTATTCACATCATTCCCTTATATTTATTTACATAGTTTCTTATATTTATTTAACTTAGCAGAACAAAATCTAAATTCTTATAAAATATTTTAAACTTAAACTTAATATTAAAAACGCCATAGTGCATGAATAAGTGCAAGTGAAATAAATTTATTTAAAATTTGATTTTTCGATTAGATGGTTTTGCATATTCTTTAGTTCTGGTTTGTTACATATTATACATGCTTGTGAAGGAGTTGTTATGAATAAATCGTTTTCACACGTGTTGCATTGCAGATCTTTTTCGCAACATATAAAGGATCGTTTATAGTGGCTATTAACAAAATTATTTTTCCCACGGTTCCCGTCGTACCATGCAGTGCCACGCCGTACCAGCCGGTACCAGGCTCTTGGCTGCTTTAAAAGGCGGCTGGGTACGAAGCGTCTCTTCAGTTTACATCTCGCTATTAGCGTACGCTTGTAAAATTATCGAATCGATTTTAATATATCTTGATAGTCGGATTTATTTCGTGTGACGTAGTGACATATTATTAATTTTCATTTGGTTTGTATTGTTGATTTCATATTTTTGATTTAATATTTTTGACTTAATACTTTGGATTTTTAATTAATTTTTATTTCATCTTTTAAAAGCCAATCTTTGATTGATTTTTTCATTTTTGTGGATTTTTTTATTGATTTTTTATTGATTTTTTGATTTTTTTATTGATTCATAATTTTTTTATTTTTTAATTTATAATTTAAAATGTCATTTTTAAATGTAAAAATTGAAAACATCGACTTAACAGCCTTCGATTTAAACGACGCTTGCCTTGTGCATGATTTGATTGATTGTTCATTTTGTGGGCTAAGCGACGAGGAGCTAGATATTAAATTTAGGGAAATTGATATTAATACATTTAACAATTCATCTGAATCTGGCGATTCTTCCGAAATTGGTGAAAGCGATATTTTGACACAGCTCTTAAAAGTTTTGGATGAATCTATTATCCCTGATATTCCTCAAGAACCTCTTGAAACAATTAATTTCGATGATTTAAATAATGATATATTAAGGAAAAATTTAATTAACAATTCTGAAATAAATGAGGGATATAATTTGGAACAACTTTTAGATATATTAGAAGGGGGTGAAATTTGTGAAAATAGCTCAGGGCAAAATTTAATTAAGGGTGATGTGGAATATCAGGAGACTTTTGAGAGCTGTGAGGAACAAAATAATAAGGGGGTTTTAAACAATAATAATAATGGGGTTGGTAACGAGGGAGCTTTAAATAATGATAAGAGGATTGGCATTGGGGGTTTTTCGAAAAATAATATGGAAGAGGTCTATCGCCCCCACTATTCGCCAATTTCAGATGCATCGTCAGATTCATCAGAGGATTCCAACGACAGCGTTGAGACTGTTATAAACGTCTCAGCCAAAGCTCAGCATAATTTTATTAAAGTGTTGGATCAAAATTTAATTGAAGGGTTGGATCAAAATTTTATTCAGGGATTTGAACAACCATCCAAATTTGGCTATACCAGAAATTCAGTAAATTCGGTAGATGTTTTTGATTTGAGTTGTGGCGAAATTGTGGGGGACATTGAGGTATATACTTATACTGAAAATTTTGAAGATGAGCAGCCTCAATGTCCCTTAATTTCTTCCTGTAATCAAAATCAATTTTTGAAAAATCCTTCTGGCCTAAATTTAGAACAAAGTTCTGAAAATTTAATTGAAAAAAATTTACCCAAAAAACGTTCTTTATCAGAAACAAATGATTGTTCAGATTTAAAAAAGTCAAAATTGGACGGTGATATTTCTAGTTCCCAAACTTTAGGGGCACAAATTTCAAAAAATTTTTTACCAGTCGCTGTAACAACAGCTCCGAAAATCAATCCAACAAATAAAGTCGCTATTGGAGAATTAGATAAGTTTCTACATAAGAAAACTAAGCCGAGCTTAAATAGGAATGAAACAAGGTGTGCCACATCTAGATTTAAGTCAATGGTTTATTCCTATTTAAACTTAGATAATATATGTAATAATTTATCTAATTCGACTTTAAAAGACGTTAAAAATTGTATTCAACGACAAGGCGATCTTCTTTTAAATTTGGGAAATATATTTTTTAAAAAAAATCCATGTTTTTCTTCAAATTAAAAAGTGAATCCAAAAGTTAATTCAAAAGTAAATCCAAAAGTTTTCTAAATTGCGCGAGCTGAAAAAATTGCTAATTATTCTATGTCATTGGGTCTTGATAGATCGAAATTGTATTTATTTAAAAGCGACACGGCCCTAACCGATTCCATTTTAAAATGACTCTCCTTTGCACACACTGCTTAAGAGAATTTAAAAGAAAATCACATATTGTACGCCACCTTCGAGAAAATGTTGTTAATAACGAAAACACCTTTAACTTGGAAGATTATATAATTAATCGTAAGTATTTTTTTATAACATATTTAGCTATAATTTTCCTTTTAATTTTTCTTTTTATTATTAATAAAGGTTTACAGAGGAATTAAAAAATAATAATTGTTTCAGTTGATGAACTACTTTCAAGACCTCCAATGCGATTTTGCCAAGATTGTGAAGTAAATGTCAAATCTAATTCCTGGAGCACACACTTGAGGACAAATATTCATAAAAACAGGAGCTGCATAAAATATGGAAATGGAATTGACATTATCAGGAGTGCATTTAAATGTCGAATAGCTTCCTGCAGAATATATTCGCAGAATTATCACATCGACATCAAAAAGTTTCAGCAAGATATTGGTAATAAAGTGCAAACATTAATACGCCAGCGTCAACAAGAATTTACATGTGCTAAAGTAAATTTGGAATTATTTGGAATATATTATTCTCCAACTTTAACCTCTACTTCAATTAAGTCATTTAATACACCGTTCTTCATTGTAACCCATACAACTGATCTACAACAGCTTTACGATGATTTATTCAAGATTATTGAAACCAAAGCAGATGAATTGCCGGAAAGAGACTCAGGTAATTATTATTTAATCTCAAGAGCTAAGTTTTCTTAATCTCAAGAGCTAAGTTTTCTTAATATCACTTGTACATCTCTAACAAATATTATTCAGAACTAATTTTTTAATTCCTATTACAGGGTGGGCTCTACAAAGAATTCTGCATTTGGAAGTCAACATCAATAAGTACAACCCATTGAATGCCTCCTCCTACATTAAGATGCATCACTTTTCTAAATCAATAGTGAATGTGATGAATGAGGACAATTGCTGTTTCGCCTGGGCAGTGGTTTCAGCAGCATACCAGCCAACCGGTAATCCTCGAAAGACCTCATCATATCCAGACTTCAGAGACGCTTTCGATTTTACAGGTATTGAATTTCCAGTAAAATTATTAGATATAAAAAAGTTTGAGGAAAAAAATAATTTGTCCATAAATGTATATGGAGTTGAAAAATTTTTAAGGGATAATAAAAAGGCATATGAGATTGTCGGTCCTTTACATTATAATAATGAAAAGAAAAAATTACATATTAATTTGCTTTTAATAAGTTCTGATGATGGAAATAACCACTACTGTTGGATAAAGGATTTAGGTAGCTTGGTATACAAACAATTATCAAAAAAGAAAATAAAAAAATACTTATGTGATGGATGCCTTCAATATTTTGGAACATATGAAAAACTTAACACACATTTAGAACGTGATTGTAGTTTTGTTCGAATTGAGCTTCCTTCAGATAATTTGATTTTGGATAAATTTGGCAATTATATTCCTGCAAATATATTAAAGTTTCAAAATATTCAGAAACAGTATAAAGCTCCTTTTGTTATTTATGCCGATTTTGAATGTTATTTGAAAAACATTGAGTGCCAACAATCTACACCTGATTCGACAACCTCATATACTATTAAAACTGCTGAACATATACCCTATTCATTTGCTTATTATATTAAATCATCATTTGATGAGAATGTTGTGTGTCTTAAACTTTATAGAGGTACCGATTGTGCTATAAAATTTATTGAATACATTGAAAATGATGTAAAAGAAATTTATAAAAAATATTTAAAATATCAAGTACCATTGAAAGATTTATCATCTGTGGAACAGATTGAATATGAAAATTCTAGCATTTGTTATGTATGTGAAAAACCTTTTTCAAAAGGAAATTTCATAAAGTGTAGGGATCATTGTCATATTACAGGTAAATATCGAGGAGCCGCCCACTCAATATGTAATTTGCATTTTAAACCTCCAAAATATATACCAATAGTATTGCATAATTTAAAAAACTATGATTCTCACCTATTTATTAAATCGCTTTGCTATAATAAAGAAAATATTAGTGTTATAGCTCAAAATAAAGAAAAGTATATTTCTTTTAGTAAGGAAATTTTCGTTGATGTGTCAGAAAAGCGGAAACCAGTTGCTTTGCGACTACGCTTTATAGATTCTTTTCAATTTCTCCCAGAGTCTTTAGAGTCACTATCACAAACTCTACAAGATTCACAATGTTTTGAAATTAAAAAGTTTTTCTCAAATGCTGATGAATTTCGATACATTAGACAAAAAGGGGTATTTCCATACTCTTACATAGATTCCAACGAAAAATTAAATGAGAAATCTCTACCATCGATTGATAAATTTTATAATAACTTAACCGATGAAAATATCTCTCCTCAAGACTACAATCGTGCTGTAGAAGTGTGGAATCTATTTAAGTGTTCTACAATAGGGGCTTATTCCGATATTTACTTAAAATCTGATGTTTTACTTTTGGCTGATGTTTTTGAAAATTATAGATCCACATGTATTAAAACCTATAAGTTAGATCCTGTTAATTATGTCACCAGCCCTTCTATGTGCTGGGATGCAATGATGAAATTAACTAATGTAGAATTAGAATTATTAACGGAACCAGATATGCTTCATTTTTTCAAAAAAGGTGTTCGTGGTGGGGTTAGCACTTGTTCCAAACGCAAATCTGAAGCAAATAATCCATTCTTAGAAAATTTTAATCCTGAAAGACCTACAACATATATCGCTTACTTAGACGCCACAAATTTGTATGGTTATGCTATGAAACAATATTTGCCTGAAAAAAATTTTGCTTGGGTACCTAAGCTCGAAATAGAAACTTTAAATATATCCGAACTTTCAGATACATCATCTATAGGATACATATTTGAAGTTGATTTAGAATATCCAAATTATTTACATGATAGTCATAATGATTTCCCATTTTGTCCTGAACAATATACACCACCAATTTCAAACCACTCAAAATTAATTCCAAACTTACATAATAAATATAACTATATCATTCACTACCGATATCTGAAACAATGTCTACAATTTGGACTCAAAATCATAAAAATACACAGAGCAGTTAAGTTTACACAATCACCATGGTTAGCGGAATATATAGATTTAAATACAAATTTACGAAATTTATCTAAAAATAAATTTGATAAAAATTGTTATAAATTGGCAAATAATTCAATTTTCGGTAAAACCATGGAAAATGTTGATAGGCGAGCAGATATTAAATTAGTATCTCAATGGGAAAGACAGGGTAATAAATTTAGTGCCGAAAAACTTATTTCTAAACCTCAATTAAAGGATTTTAAAATTTTCTCTGAAAATCTAGTTGCTCTTCAACTTCAACAGGTTTGCATTGAATACAATAAACCAATTTATGTTGGGATGAGTATTCTGGATATTGCAAAAACTGTAATGTATAATTTTTATTATGGGTATTTAAAAGTAAAATATGGTAATAATTTAAATTTATTATATACGGATACTGATTCCTTAATTCTTGAATTTCAGACCCAAAACTTTTATGAAGATATGAAGCTAAATCTGGATAAATTTGATACTTCTAATTTTTCTGAACAAAATATTCATTGCATGCCTATTACAACATTAATTGTTGGTAAATTTAAAGATGAGTACAAAGGGATTCCCATTGAAAGTTTTTATGGAACTGGTGCTAAAGCATATTGTATAAAATCCAAAAATAGTGTAGATAAAAAAGCAAAAGGCGTTAGTAGATCATGTATAAAAAATCAATTAACATTATCAGATTATAAAGATGTTGTTGAGAAAGGTGACAAAATATTCTGCACCATGTATGTATTCAAGTCAGATATGCATAATATATACACTAATTTGTTAAATAAATTGGCATTAACAACTCATGATGATAAAAGAATTTCTACAAAAACTCTTGCATGGGGACATAAGGATATTTTGGAAACAGATTTTTTTGATAAAGATATGAAAATGATGTATGATACTCTAACTTTTTTAAGTTCTGGAAACGAAAATGGATCTAAAAATAAAAAACCGCGATTAGAATTAACTACTCCTAGTAATTTTTCATCTTTATAAAGACATCATTTTATATGATGATAAATTATGTAAGTCGTTTTTGAAGCTTTAAAAGTTGGAGGGGGAACTGAATCCAAAAACATATATATTGTATAGAAATACCATTATTTGTTAGTAATATTACAACAATGACTGCTGCATCTTTAATAGTTTTAGTTTCCCTTGTTGGAAATGTGATATATGTAAATTACATTCCTAATACAGTTAGGGCTGATATATGTATAAATGCCCTCAAAAATGAAACCGACTGCTACAAACAGATGAAAATGACATATCTTGTTGGAAATTCACACTTTTTTACCTATAATGTAACTGATTCTGCTTTGTGTGAAAATACATACATAAAAATTAAATATTCCATGACAAACAAACCATTACAATATTCAGATTGGATTCCTTTCAATAATAAAAAAGAAGAATCTTGTCATTGTGTCTGTTGTTATATATTTGTTATTATATTTACAGCAGCAATATTTATTTGTACATGTTTAATTTTATTGTATTTCATGAAAAAATATCTATAAAAATATTTAATAAATGTTAAAAAAATAATATAAATTTTGTTTTTTATTGATTCTCGTTAGTATAAAGACATTTAAAGTTTATCCCCTCCTCTTAAATGGAGAGGGAAAATAAGTTTACCCCTCCACTTGAGAGGAGAGGGAAAATGTATAAAATTTAGGAGCAAACGGATTGATAGTTAGTTTTTTGAGAGCAAGCAGATAGCCAGTTAGTTTTTGAAATACATCATTTAAAATGTTCAGTAATCAGAGTAAAAATATATTTGAAAATTCACCATTAAAAAAGAAAATAAAAAAAAACAATTATAAATTCTACAAAATATAATTTAAATAATTCTAACTCTAAATATGCTGTGATTGGTTTGTGGGTGGAAAGTGATTTTCTACCATGCATTGAACTTGGTGGTAAAAATGGTCAGTCTGTGATATTAAATGAAGATGATTGGAAGAACTTATTGCAATATCAAGGAGTTATAACAAATTATATGTTTTCACCAAATGTTTTCAATGAACCGATATATTTGCAAAATTTATCTATTCATTTTGAAAAGATTGGTGAATTACCAATAGTGAAGATTGTGAAAAGCTGTGATTTTATTTACTATGGAAATGAAACTGTGTGCAGACTATGGGAACAAATTCCACTTATAGAATATAGACTAAATGTTTTACAAAAACAAAACTTTCGACGTTATTTCAACGTTTTTAGAAATAACAATTTTTACGACGGAGATTCTTTTGACCAAATATATAATGTCCTTTCTCCAAAACAAAATCTAAATAGTGAAAATGTGTGCTCCATGCTGGAACTGCTGTTGAATCATCCCGAAGAACTAGAACAAAAATTAAAGTCTAAGCCCTATTATGAAGAAGACAGTATCTATTGATGAATCAAGAAACCAAATTCATCTGATGGTTGCTTGGAACTTCGCCTACAGAAAAGCTCGTATGACTTCTGAAGAGTTTATAAATCAAAAACATTTTAGAAGAAGGATTAAATTGACTGAGAAATTTTAAATCCCATATTAGACTCTGATTATAGGAATATTGTATTTAAAAAAATGTTTATGTAATAAGCTTATTTTTAAATAAAACAAATATATATAAAAAATCATTTTTTTTATTACAAACATCAATTATTATTACAGCATTAATTACTATTACATCACATCTCTCTTGAAGATCCAAGAGTTATAAGATTTATCTAATCCTAACCATTTTACAAATACTTTGTTTCCTTTCTTTCTTAACACTTTTTCCACCAGATATACATTTGGGTGTCTTACTTTTTGAAGTTCTTCTTCATAGAAACCTCCTTGAATATCTATCCCATTTCCATCTTGAATCAAATACGTTGTTGGATTAGTAAGCTGGATTTTTTTTATTTGAAAAATTTCGTTTGACCAGTTGGGCGTGTAACCTTTAGAAAATTGTTCGCGAATCTTGCTTATTCGTACTCTATCACTGACACGAAATTTTGGTGATCTGGGATCCACAGTTTTCCTATGAGTATAAGCTGATTTCAAGATTTCCATTTCATTCTTTTTGTTAACTTCGTTTGGTTTTTTTCCGATTGTTGAATGCTTAGTATTATTGTATTCTGTAATTATTTCTTTAAGAAAGCTGATCCATTTATAATTACCTAGTAAACTAAACTTTTTCCACATTTTGTTTTTTATCGTTCTATTTACTCTCTCTACAATACTAGCTTTCATATTAGAAAATGTGTTGTAATGATTAATTTTGAACTGCTCCATAAGTTTCTGAAAGTCTTGATTAAAGAATTCTTTACCCTGATCAGTATTCAGATTTGTTGGGGGAGTTTTTAAAGTTAATAGAATTTTTTTCATTGCAGCTGCTACATCTTTACCAGTTTTGGATTTTACAGGTTCTGCCCATACAAATTTAGAAAACACATTTATTACCATTAAAATATATCTTAAACCCCTATTAAATTTCGCATATGGCTGCATTTCTATCAGATCAGCTTGAAATAGATCATTAAGCCCTTTTACAATTGTTCGTCTCCTTCTATATCGCCTTCTCGCCGGTTTATGTAATTCATTTACAACGTCTTGCTTAATTTTACTCATTATTAATTTATACCTTACTCTCGAAAATAAATCCCACAAATAACTTTACCTCCTTCTAAACCGTTTATAAAAGCCCTTTATCGCTGATGTTGTAAAATATAAAAAAAATCATCTCAGTTTTTTTTAGTAAGTTCTTTAATTTTATTTTCCATTGCTTCAAATGATTTTTTATTTTCATTTATAATTTCTTTTATTGACGAATTTATTTGGGTGATGTTGTTAGTAAGATCAGAAATTTTTACATTAAATTTATTTTCCATTGTTTCAAATGATTTGTTATTTTCATTTCTAATTTCTTTTATTGACGAATTTATTTGGGTGATGTTGTTATTAAGATCAGACATTTTTACATTAAATTTAGTTTCCAAAAGAACATTTGATAACGTATAATCTTTTTTGAAACCACCTAATGTTGAATTCATTTCTTCTCTTGCATAATTCATTGTATCATTAAATTCTTTTCTAGAAACTTCAGCAGCTCTTTGAACTAATTCGTTTAAAGATTTTATTTCTTTTGTTAATTTATCTTCTACATTTTTTATATCTTTTCCTAATTGAAATTCTGCATTTGTAATATCTAATGTCATTTTCACAATTTTTTTTTCTATATTTTTTATGTCTGACGCTGTCTTTTCAGCTTTGTGTAGTATATCTGTATAAGATGTTTCAAGTTCTTTTATGAGTAAAGAAGTCTCCTCGATTTTTGAACTATTATTTTTAATTTTAATTAATACATCCTTTTTAGAAACTTCTATTATAGCTTGCACTACTTCTAGTAAGGATTCTAATTCTTTTTGTAATTTCTCATCGATTGCCTTTGTAAAATTTCCCTCGTCAAAAGACGTTTCAGATTTGGTTTTCAGATTGTTTAATTGCTTTAGTATATCCTCGATTTTTTCATTATCTTTTGTAATTTGATCTTTGAATTTTGTTTCAATTTTTTCATTTTCGTTTTGAAAATCCTCTTTCAATTTGTCTTCTAAATATTGTAAATTTGATTTATATGCATTGATTTTAATTTCAAATTCTTTAATTTGTTCTTTAAATTCATTAACTTTGTCGGTATCTTTTTTGTGAATTAGGAAATGAGTGTTCATTGATTTTTCAAGATTTTGTGTATTTTTATCCATAACGTCATGTATTTTCTTAAAATTCCTTACTTCTTCTGCTACTCTATCATTAAGCAAATTAGTAAAATTTTGAAACTTTGATGTAATTTCCTTGGAAATACTGTTCTTGACATTGTCAATTGCTGAAGTATCCTTAATTATTGATTTAATTGATGTAATTTCATTTTTTATTTCATTTTCAAAATCATCAACTTTATCATATTTTAACTTCACTACGTCAAAGTCATTTGCATATTTAGAAACTTTCTGAGAAAATTTTTCTACTACCTCATCATTTCCATCAACAGTATTTTTCAAATTAATTATCTTGTCATTATATTCAGGAATAACTTTATCCTCAAATAACTTAATCTTTTTTGCAATATTTTGTATATTGTTATCATATTCATTTATTCTCTTATTTAAATTATTAACATCGCTTTTCAACCTGGGATCTAAATTTTGAATTAATTTGTTTTCAATATATTTGACATCGCTTTTAAAAATTTTTATTATTTTCTCTTCAACATTTGATAATATTTTATTTTCTAGTGATAATAATGTGTTTAGAGCAGATTTTTTTGAAATATGACGACCAAATTTATCGATGGTCATTTTAGAAATGTTTAAAAGTATTCTATTATGTCCTTTTATATAATAATATTCGCTTCTCTTAGTTCTTCAATAATGGAAATAATTTCATTGTTATGACCAGTGTGTCCCGCAAGCATGGATGCTACCAATAGTCGAAGTCTCTCAACAAGTTCGTTTACATTATCCCAATATATGTAATCTGTATTAGGTTTATTAACTTTTAAAGTTATACCAAATCCGTTTTTTTTTGAAGACACTCGACTTTCTCTATATGGAGCTTTGCGTCTTTCAAAAAATCCCTGGACTGCTTGTTGAGATTCGGGATTTAGAGTTTTAGTTTTTGTAATTCCTTTGCTTTGCAAATAAGGTCCTATTATAGAAATATATTTATGTGATCCATTCCCCTGCACCTGCTCATTTGGATCATTATTTCTACGGTATGCATTGGTTCTTTTTAAAATATCCATATAATTTTCCAAATCTTGTTTTTTATACCCTATTGGTTCTTTTTTAAATAATAACTCATATAAACCTGGTGTACCTGTATAGGTTATTCCTTCAATTTTGATGTTTTTACCAATAATTTCGACAGGTTTTTGAGTTAAACCCAAAAAGAATTTCTCGGTTTCCAAATCATGAACTATTCCATATTGGTGATCAAACTCATGTTCAACATCTTTTACACCGCTATCAATATATTGGCGAGGTAATTCATCAAATCCTAATAAATATTCTTTATATAAATCTGTATCAACAAATGTTCTAACTGTTTGCCGTGTTTGTTCCAGTATATCTGAAAGATTTCCTATTGTGGAGTGTGAACCTGAAGAAGGGTTTGTTTCTGCAATAATACTTGTTTGTTGTATAGATGGCATTTGACTTGCTGAAGCTAAACTCGCGTCCCAGTCAATAATCGATGGTATTTCTGTAGGAAGGAGTGGAGTTTTTCCCGTCTTTCTTTTTTCTGGTGTTGATGTTCCATATTGTAATTTTCTCTTTGGTGTTAGTGTTTGAATTGATCTTCTCTGTGGTGTTTCATAAATTTTTTTAATTGGTGTGTGTAGCTCTTCCTTTATTTCAACAGGTTCAATTTTACCAATCGTTGAAATTAATTCTTGTAAGGGTTGAGTTATCGGTTTATATGTTTCCTCCAATTTAGTTTGCGCCTCAAATTCCGCATTTTTTAAACTCTGATATTTTTGTTTAACAGCTTTTCTTGATTTAACTAGCTCTCTTGCTAAACGTTCATCCATGATTGGTATACTTTACCATCAAACGTTTATTTTTATAAGTAAATATATGAATCAAATCCTTTTCGATATCGGCCAGATTTCACATTAGAGTCTTTGTCTATTACTAAAAATCCAAATTTATCTTTCCAACATATTAAGCACAACTCATTAAATTGGTTTAATGACATATCAACATTAACATGATCATCATAAATATGTTTTAAGTTTGTTCGATCTTGTTGAAATATAACAATTAAATTTGCATTGTCACGAATTAATTGTTTCGGAATAGAAGAATATGTTTGACATAAATAAAAACAATCAGTATTTTTGTGTCTTCCGAAACAAAAATAGTCCTTTACAACATTCTGATTACAACACACTATATCATCAAATATTATTATAGAGTTTGGTTTAACTTGTTTTGGTGAAACAATTGTTTCTTCATTTTCAGATTCATAGTATCCAATTTTTTTCAAAGGTTTAAAAAGTGTTCTCAAATATTTATACTTTGGTTGATATAAGGATTTTGAATAAACATACAGATTTTCAAATCGCAAACCATTCGGATCTTCAATCAAACTAATAATAACATTGGTTTTGCCACAGCCTGACGGGCCAATAATTAACCCTCTTTTACTATTTCCCTCAAACAGTTTTCCATGTTTTCTAAAACCATTCACTGAACTTTCATGATCCTTAATTGTTATAGAGTATGGTTGTTTCTCAACTCTCATTTTATATATAAAACAAACTATTAATATTCAGTATTGTGATGTAACTGGTTAGTTATCACTAGGATTGCAACTATATATAATGTTTCCATCACATAATAAACGAATCATTTACAAGACAAACAGCAAAAGGAAAGGAAGTGGTTTAGTAAACTCAATAATAAATAAATTACCCTTTGAATTGCATATTCCTGGTTATAATTTTTGTGAACCTGGAACAAAATTGGAAAAACGATTGTCAAGAGGTGATAAAGGTATAAATTTATTGGATGAGGCTTGTAAAGAACACGATATTGCTTACTCACAATCAAATGATATAAAATGAAGGCATTTAGCTGATAAAGTATTAGCTGACAAAGCTTTATCAAGGTTCAAAGCTAAAGATTCTAGTTTTGGGGAAAAAACTGCTGCACTAGGAATTACTGGTGCTATGAAAATTAAAAGAAAATTAGGTATGGGACTTCGAACGAGAAGAAAGTTCAAGCGAAAAACTCGAAAAGGACGAGGACTATCATTATCTCAGGTAATTTCAAAACCTAGAAAAGGAATTAAGGGGAAACTTTTTAAAGACCTAAATGAAAGTATTCAAACTGCTTTAAAAGCTATTAAAAAAACTGGTAAAGTGTTACCTCCAAAGAAAAGGGTAATTCCAATCCCAAAGACTGGCGGATTTCTTCCACTTATACCTTTATTTGCTGGTTTGTCTGCTCTTGGTGCTCTTGGAGGAGGGGCTGCAGGTATTGCTAAAGCAGTAAATGATGCAAAAGCAGCCAAAGCGAAATTAGAAGAATCTAAACGACACAATCAAATGATGGAGTCCATTGCGGTAGGAAAAAAAGGAAGTTGACTTTATTTAAAACCCTATAAAACAGGATGTGGATTATACTTGAAACCTTATTCAAAAAACTGCTAAAACATATACCTCGAAAAGCACTTACAAATTACGATTTACTTAAATACGCTAAATATTTACAAATTCCCAACTTTCGTGGTATTTTTATGAGGGATAAATTACCAAAAAAGATAAAGTTAATTGAAAGTGCAATTGTCAATCTAGATAATCACAGTGGTGTTGGTACTCACTGGATAGCATATACAAAAAAAGGAAAAAACATAATATATTTTGATAGTTATGGTAATTTGCGACCCCCTTCTGAATTAATTAAATATTTTTATAGCGACCAAAATAATAATATTGTTAATTATAATTATAACAGTTATCAAAACTTTAACAAAACAAATTGTGGTCAATTGTGTCTAAAATTTCTTTATAACCATATGTAACACCTAATTTTAGTTTATTATTAAACATATTTTTAAAGTAAAATGTCATATAGTTTTGTTCTTAGCGGCAATTCCGCTATTTTAACATCAGAGTTACATCCTCCAATATATTTAGATGAAGATGTTGAATATGTTATCGGTCTTGTAAATTTCGAAACATTTAATGCAATTCCCAATATTGATGTTGGGAATAATGTATTAATTCATGATGAAAATTTAGAAATAGCCATACCCCCAGGTAGCTACGAATTAGAAGACATAACAGATTTTTTAAAAAAACACTTGGATGAGGATAAAATTAGTTTTAGTCTTTATGCAAATAATAATACTTTACGTACACATCTTAAATGTTCAGCCCCCATAACTTTTCGTGAAGGAACTATTGGTAAATTATTAGGGTTTAAAAATGGGCGATTGGAAGCCAACATTGAACATATATCAGATTTTCCCGCGGAAATAATTAAAGTAAATTCAATAAATATAGACTGCAGTATTGCAGAGGGATCATATTTAAACGGGAAACCTGTTCATATAATACACCAATTTTTCCCGAGCGTTGCTCCAGGGTTCAAAATAATTGAGTCACCTCAAAACGTCATATATTTCCCAGTCACCGTTAAAGTAATTGATAAAATAGCCATTAAAATAATAGATCAGGAAGGTGATTTGGTTAATTTTAGAGAAGAAACCATAACCATCAGACTACATCTTAAAAAAGTAGATTAAAGATGGTAATATTATATAACAATAAATCTGCAAACTTTACTAGAAAATTTAATAATAAAAACATTAATAAGAAAAGAAAGAAACCAACTTCCTTTAGTAGGAAATCAAACTTCCAAAGGTTAACACCTTCCAATAGAAAATTTCTTCAAAGTTTGGGTTTTAAACTTAAATAAAAATGGATTATTTAAATGTAAGAGAAAATGTATTGGTTGATGAATCAATATTAAGCTGGGAAATTCTTTCTTTCGATCCTTTTAATCCTACAAAACTCGGACCAAATGATGAAATCAGAATTGCTTTGCAACAAACAGGAAAATATCCTTTACCTTGCAAAAGTGAAATTTATGTGGAATTGCAAGTAACTAAAGAAGATGATTCCCCTTTAGCTAATACTGTTTTAATTAATAATGCTCCGGCATTTTTATTTAAAGAATTACGCTATATTTTAAATGGTGTTACTATTGACTCCGTTCGGGATATTGGTATAACTTCAACTCTTAAGGGATATATTTCATTTAATCAAAATGAAAGTGCTAAATTGGAAAATGCCGGTTGGTATCCGAAAACAAAATCCAAAGAAAAAATTATGACTGATGACAAAGGTAATGTTTCATTATGTATACCATTAAAGATGTATTCAGGATTTTTTGAAGATTATAATAAGATTATTCTTAATTCACAACAAGAACTTATTCTAATAAGAAGTAATGATGATACAAATGCATTACTATCCAGTAATGAAGATGAAAAACCCAAAGTTAAAATTACCAAGTTGTGTTGGAGAGTTCCTCATCTTACTGTAGCGATTCCGCAAGAATTAGCACTTACCAAAATTATTGACAAAAATAGTGATATACTAATAACCTTCCGAAGCTGGGAATTAGTTGAATATCCAGAGTTATTGGAAACTACGAGGCACAACTGGCCCGTAAAAACATCTACAAAAGTCGAAACGCCACGTCATGTTCTAATTGCTTTTCAGAAAAATAGACGTGGTAATCTAAAAATGGATATGAGTAAATTTGATCATTGTAATTTAAGAAATATGAATGTCTTTTTAAATTCAGAAAGATATCCTTACAATGATCTTCAACTTGACTTTGAAAATAATAAATTTGCTACTCTGTATGAAACGTTTACAGACTTTCGTCAAGGGTATTATAACTCTCCAGTGGAACCAATTTTTAATCCGAAAGAATTTAAAGAAAATGCTCCTATAGTTTACATTAATTGTTCACATCAAAGAGATTTACTACAAACAGGTCCAGTAACCATGAGAATTGAATTTGAAACCAAGGAAAAAATTCCCCCTAAAACAGCGGCATATTGTGTTATAATTCATGATAAAGTTTTCAGTTACAATCCATTAACAAAAATTGTGAAACAGTTGTAATACAATTTCCTTAAGATAAAATACTCTTTTTAAACAAACCGCTACTTACGCTTAAGAGCGCACGCGTCAATTTTGATATTTATTAACGTAGCCAAACCAGAATTCTTCATTTATATAATGTCTTACGAGATTTCAGTTCGAATATTAGATTTTCAACTTCAGTTGCAGAAATTAAAAAAACAAATAAGTGAATATCAATTAAAAGTAGAAATGATCAAGAAATTCAAATATTTGAAAATATGAAACTTATTCTAGATCTTCAAGGATTCAAAATTGAAAATAATAAATTTATTGTAAAGGAATTAGCAGCGTACGATGGGCAAAAGACAAGTCATTTTATTTTCAAAGCTCCATTTCCGATGGGTCATTTACCATCCTATTTACACAAACAAGCTCTGTGGTTAATAAAAAATTACCATTGCATTGAATGGTGTGAAGGATTTACACCATTACACAAATGTGGAGATATCATAAGAGATTTAAGCGCTAAGGTGGACTATGTTTATGTAAAAGGGGAAGAAAAGGCAGATTTCGTAAAGAAGTATTCCATGAAACCAGTTATCGAGATTGATGAACAACCCACCCTAAAGAAAATGGATCCTTGCTGCTTTTATCATCAAAAAATACCATGTGTATGTGCATTATCAAATGTTTATTACCTTTACAACAATTTTTTTATGTAATAAAAGGCTTGATTACAAATTATGTGTTTTATTTTCTAACATTGTTTTAATACATGAAATATTATTATTTAATCCTAGTTCTTGAAGTTTACATATTAAAATATCTATATTTTTATTTTTTAAATATTCGCTACAACATTTAGCTGCTAGTAAACATAATTCCGCATGTTCCATATAATTTAAAAACAATATAATATTCTGCGCTTCACTTTCTTGACCTTCATATGCATAAAACTCGGAACAGGCTGCGGACATCAAAAACTCTTCATACATTTCTCTTATTAATAATTCCATAATAAATCCTACACTAAAAACCTCCCTGTTTCTCAATATCTCTTTATCTCTCTCTTCCTCTTCCACGATTTCTTTTAATATATCAGGATCTTTTATATAATCCTTCAATATCCTTAAAAAGTAACTGAATCCTATTTTCTTTATTTCATGAAAGAACTTCGGCAAATTTTGGGTTTTTCTATAATTTAAACAGGCTTCTGCAGCTAATTGGTATTGGAAGGCAGTCTCATAATATACCTGTGCCCACTCGGGGTGTGTTTTCCTTAGCATTGCATTCTTTAATTCGGAATTTTGAAGTTTAGTAAACTGTTTACCTAATTTGATTATTTCATTTTGCAAATCACTGTTCATAACTACCACTTATTTTTAATTTAACACTGTTCTTTATTAGTGGTGAATCTTCTATATAAGCTTAAGACTAGTTGTAAATGAATGTAGCTCGCTCAGATTCAGTCCTTTAAAATACCAGCTCCCCTCCAACTGCTACCAGCTCCCCTCCAACTACTGTGGTGGTTAGGAAGGAGGTAGGAGGTGGAGCAAAAAGAGGCGGAGTTTATGAAACCAATCAGAATAGGGGGCGAACTTGGGCAGCCAATCAGAAACAAGGTCATTCTTGGCTGACCAATCAAAAAAGTGGTGGGGGGGGGTCAACTAGAAGCCCCCTATTCCCACTACTTATCTTATATATTCTTTTCACATGGGTCTAATGATTTTCGAACGGACCAGTCTTTTTTCTTGTAATGAAGTGCCTTTGCCCGACTATTTCATTCATACAAAAAACAGCAAAACTTGGTGTGGCCTAGCTGTAACGCAAGTAAAAGTGCAATCACCTTTAAGTCGCCCCAGATCTACCATTAGTGCTCATCGTATTTTATACTTGTCGATACATACTTCATATTGTCGTATGATTCTTTCATGTGACTGCATATCCAACAGGAATAGACGGTAGAATATGTCTCATACGTCTATGAACAAACTTCATTCCTCTTGCTAGTATTTTATATTTAAAGCTAATGTTTTCGCAGAAAACCAAGTTCTTTTCCATGTTAAAAAATGGTGCTAGGCCTTTATGGCGTTTAGTAAACACATATACTGAAATATAGTCTTCTAATAAGTTCCACCGCTGCAATCTTGATCCTAGTAACTCTGTTTTACTTTTTGGAAGTTCGAAGTCACTCACAAGATCGTTCAATCCTGATTGGGTTATTTTGTGCGGTTGGCAATATAACGTGCTGGATATGAAATCAAAATCTCTTGATAGTTTGTTATATATGTAATTCTCCTTTCAGGCAGAGAATATGAAAAATATATGTACAAACAGTTTATTTCCTGCAAATATCGCTCTGGTCCTCTCTCCATACGCGTTTCGATCACCTCATGATCTCGCCAGTGGAGCTGTGTGCAGGTGTAATATCCTGCCGACATACCTTGAAATTTATGGTTCATATATCAGTTATTTCCTGCTAATGTTGCTCTCGGTTCGATACAGCTCCACTGGCGAGATCATGAGGTGATCGAAACGTGTATGGAGAGAGGACCAGAGCGATATTTGCAGAAAATAAACTGTTTGTACATATATTTTTCATATTCTCTGCCTGAAAGGAGAATTACATATATAACAAACTATTTAAATACGGCAGAAAGATTTCTTTATTTCTCACTGAAATTTTGATTGTTTAAGATCTCTTGATGTTGGTAACATAACTTTTTTTTGAGAAATCATTGTATCGTTATTATCTGATTTGTAAGTGAATGTTTCCGGGAGTTCTGGAATAGAAAGTTCGTCATTATGACGCATAAATCTCATGGTAAATGGTAAATTTGGATAGTTGATATCTGACTTTTTCTTCTTGGATATACCTGTGCTTTGCTCAACACAAGGTATGATGCAGAAATAGCAATTATTAACATCATTTGAAGGCTATCCCCAGATCATTGGTACAACAAACCGCATAGATAATTTTTTATTATTTAACTAGTTTCTCAGACTTGAAGCAGATACGTGGCGCACACTATTTGTTTTGATTATATTGCATACAAAATAAAGCTGGTATGCCTTTTTCTATCAATGCGGAAATAGATCGCTTCTGAGACGCAAAAATAATTTCATCATAAACATAACAGAAGTGATTTGGATTGTTAACACACTTTCGAGTTTTCTTACAATATCAACTATTCGATTCGACGCACTAACTTCGACTGACTAACCCCTCCGCTTTGTAGCTACTTGTATACCCAAATAAGCTCTCTACATTTTTAGAGAATATTCGAGAATATTCTATTCAATTCCGTAATATTCGAAATAGGGGCTGTTCAGTAGACGTAGATGTAAAAGTCGATTTACATGGGTTTATACGGCTATCTCCCTTATTTTAAGTCCTGGGAGGTTAAGACTTCATCGGGTCATCGCTAGAGATCGCCTATGCGATAATGCCAATTTGTTCAAGATTTGTTAACTTGAGAAAAAGTATATTTGGCAACTTTTCATCACTCTATTGTTGCGAAAATACAAATATACCACGTGCACTCTTGCAGTTATATTGTTAATATGTAGGGAAACATGATACATGCATCTCTAAAATTGGAACTAATTGCAAAGATAATTTTAATTTCTATTTTAGTACACCAAAAATGGTAAGATTTAGTCGATTTTGTTTTAGATACATTTTGATTGTTGTCCAACGTTATTAAAACTAAAATGATAGTTTAACCTACAAAAAAGAATTAATATAACATAAATACAATAATAAAGAACTTGTAAAATACTCTCAATAAGATATTTGTGCCTGTTTAGTGAAACAAAGAAATTTAAAACTTGGTTCGATGTGTGAACGTTTGAGTCTTAGATCAAGTTCTGCACCTACCCTATTTCTGTACTTATCTTCCTGATAAGTGTACGTTGAAAATATTTTCTACATATGTAGATATGTTGTACACAAGAGAAATAAAACGTTAAAGCTTTTTCCGCCAAAGCAGGATACTCGTTCCTTTCACTGACACAAAAATCAATTAGAGTCATCTTTAAAAACAGTTTTTAAGGAATTGTCACAGGATGTCTGTTTCCAGGAAAGTTAGAGAAGTATCCGAAGTTATATCTCCTTGAAAAGGATTATTTATCCAGTTGCTGAATCCAGATATAATAGGTTTATTAGGGAAACAGTCCTTGAACGTTAAATGAAGTTATTTGAGATGTTCAATGATATTTCTTTCAACATTTTCATTTAGCTGAATTTCATTTTCTAACAAAATGGTGCTTAGACAACCAAAATATTCGTAGTCGTTTATCTGCAGTCATTGAATCCAAAAGGTGAACTTCTTTAGCATGACTGCTACTTTATAAAGCATATTGAAAATAATAATATCTGAGTCTTGTAAAGACAGATTAAAGTCATTTAAGTTAGAAAAAATATCGGCTAATAACGTAAGTTTCTGCTGCCAAGGGTTATCAGATACACAATATGTCAAATAAAATAGATGGGAAAGAAATATATTTGACTTTTAGACTTTAATTCGAATAAGCGGATAAAAACCTTGCCACGAGAAAGCCACCAAACTTCTGTATGAAGGAGTAAGGAAACGTGAAGGCCTGCAAAGTCTTCACAAGGATGAGAGTTTTATAAAATTTATAGTTTTTACAACGTCGCTGGATAACTCTGCAGGGATGCGCTTACATGCCAGTGCTTGTCTATGAATACAGCAAGGAGGCCATTCAATATTCTCTTAAATCAAAAAGTGTTCCAGCTATTAACTTTGCACCATCAATGCACATAGCTAGCTTCTGTTATATCGATCGGTTCGTCCAGCTGAATAACGAAATAATACAATTTTATTCTATTTAAAAGTTCACTTCTCACGTCATTTCCTAAATCATTAATTTTTTCCCGACCTTATGTTATCTGATAACGGAACAGATTTAATTTTCTTTGCCAACTTTCCTCCAAGCATGCAGTTCGTCCTTTAGTACACGCTCCAAACAAATTTTCTGCCACTAGAAAAAAAGAAACACTGGACTTGTATTACTTGCCAGTTTTCTCTCAAATTACTCAACAGGTTTATCCATGTGATCCGGATATATTATTTTAAGGTCGCCACGAAGAAGAGATGGCTTTAAACTGCTATTGGCCAGGATTTCATTACAGATTACACAAATCAGTTTAAGTAGGGGTAGAGACCCCGATAAAATAAAGATCCATCTGTAAATAGTTAATGTCATATTTTCCCTTTTTTTCCACTCTGTTTGTTTATTTTTTCTTTGCTTCAATCTGGCTAAACGGTAGCTCACTACAACTGCTACTATGTCTTAGTTCCAAATCAGGGACTGAAATAGTAGGAGTAATTGAATGCTGGTCCAGCCTTTCGTCAGACTTCACAAAACTACTCATTTTTAATCAACGATCCATGTTCTTCTTTAGGTGCCGTCCTCATTCCGAAGTTTGGCTATCATCAAAGCTATGCGTATTTTTGACACTGCAGATCTAAACAGTTGGCAGTTGTTGCAATTGTACCATTCTCTTAAGTTATTTAACCATGAATGCTTTCTTCTTCCTATGGATTTTTGCCTATTATTTTTCCATGCATAATTAATTGCAGGTATTTATCTCCCCTCATAACATGTCTCAAGTAGTGCAGTTTGCGTTCTTTAATAGTAAGTACTAATTCTTTCTCTTTCCGCATTCTTCGCAAAACCTCCACATTTGTTACTCTCTCTGTCCACGATATTCTTAATATTCTACAGTACATTCACATCTCAAATGCTTCCATCCTCTTGGTATCCATCTTTTTCAATGTCCACGCTTCCATTCCGTAGTAAAGAACTGATAGCACGTAACATCTCACAAGGCGAATTTTAAGTTTAAGGCTTAAATCTCGTCCGTAGAACACCTTCTTCATTTTAATAAACGTAGCTCTAGCTTTTTCCACTCTGATTCTAATTTCTTCAGAGCTATCGTTATTTTCGTTGATAACAGTTTCCAGGTAATTATATTTTCTCACACGTTCAATTCTTTGATCATGCACGGTTATGGCAGGGAAGTTTTGTGGTGATTAAGATACCACCATTATTTTTGTTTTACTGATGTTAAGTGATAATCCATATTCTTCACTGCATTCTACTATTCTGTTAACTAGTATCTGAAGATTCTCCGAAGTTTCTGCAATTACAACCCTGTCATCGGCATATCTCAAGTTGTTTATTGGGATGCCATTTATTTTAATACCTATATTTTGTTCTAAAAGTGCTCTGTTTACGATGTCCTCTGAGTATAGGTTGAATAAGATTGGTGAAAGTATACATCCCTGTCTTACGCCTTTCTTAATTTCGAGATCCTCCGTTGTCTCTTGCTCTATTAGAATATTCCTATCTGGTTATAGTAAATCTTGGAAATAATCCTGACGTCTCTTTTATCCAAGTTCTTTTTCTACCAGCAGTCTCATTAGATGATCGTGACGTACTTTATCAAACGCTTTATTGTAGTCAATGAAGCACATATACATATCTTGGTTCATATCTAGACATCTTTGGCACATGTTAAGTGCAAATAATGCTTCTCTTGTTCCAAGCCCGTTCCGAAATCCGAATTGAGTATCACCAATATCCACATCTAGTTTTCTGTGAATTATTGTGTCAATCACTTTGAGGAATACTTTTAATGTGTGTCCCATTAGTCTTATTGTGCGATGGTCAGTGCACTGTTTTGCGTTTGCCTTTTTTGGTATGGTGACAAAAGTTGACAGGAGCCATTCTTGTGGTATTTCTCCTGTTTTGTAAATGCAGTTAAAAAGATCGACAAGAATATTCCTTCACGTTCCACAAGCTTGAGAAGTTCCGATGTAATCCTATCTAGACCCGGTGATTTAGCATTCTTCATTGTTTTTATAGCGTATAGTATTTCTTCTTTAGTTATGTCTGGTCTTTCGTTGCCTTGTATGTTATCTATATTAGATTCTTGTCTTTCATCGTCGAACAACTCTTCTACATAATTCTTTCAAGTCCTAAGCTTTTTTGTAGATCGGTTATTATTTCTCCATTTGCGTTGCATAATAGATTGGGATGTTTCCGTTTTTGTATACCTGCCAGTTCGTTTATCTTTTTATGTAAAAGTGTCATGTTTTAGTTGCAGTTCTTCAATTTCCTCTCATTTTCTTCAATAGAAAGTTTCTTTTGCTGTCCATATATGTACAGAGCAATAATTATTCACTTTCACGTTCGACGTGTGCACTATGCATTAACTACTAACTCATGTATCTTTTTGAAGACACTCGAGATTCTTAAGCTCATCGTATGAATCAGTTCTACTCCACTCTTCCCTATATGTGACCGCGGCCAACGTTAATCTGGTTCTTTCGTGCGCATTCAGGAAAAGTCTTGGTTCAACGAAGTATAAGTTGCCGGCTCGTTCGAAAATGTACTTGCATCGCCAGCGGCGTAGAGATTCGTTGTGATACAGATAGTTGCCTATTACGGTATTTAATTTAAAATTCCGCCATTCCAACGTTTTTTTCACGAGCCCCCTCTATAAAGCTCGCGAACACCTGGGGTTTCGCGAACCCCCATTGGGAAACGCTGGTTTCTTCTTCTTCAGGTGCCATCTCTTATCGGAGGTTGGATATCATCATTGCCACTCTCAATTTATTTGCTGCTACTCGAAAAAGTTCCACCGAGCTACAATTGAACCACTCTCTCAAATTTCTCAACCATTAAATTCTTCTTCTTCCGATATTTCTTCTTCCTTCTATTTTACCCTGCATGATCAATCTAAGCAACTCGTCTCGCTGGCCTCTCATTATATGTCCAAAATATTGCAGTTTCTTTATTTTTATGTTGTTAGTTATTTCATAGTTTTTGTCCATCGCTAGCAATATTTCTACGTTTGTTTTTCTCTCCGTCCAAGATATTGTCAACTTCCTTCTGTAACACCACATTTCAAACGCTTGCAGTGTATTTATGTGTTCTTATTTTAATGTCCAGCCTTCCAATCTATACTGCAGCACTGAAAATACATAACATCTTAAAATTTTCATTCTTAATTCTAGAGTGATGTCTCTGCTGTACAAAATGGTTTTCAGTTTTACAAACGCACTTCTTGCCATTTCTATTCTCGTTCTTATTTCTGTTGTTTGCTCATTATTTGCTGTTGTCCATATGCCCAAGTATTTGTATTTTTGCACTTTTTCTAAATTCACACCTCGCAACTTTATGCTTGTTTGCATGTTTTGTTTTTTAGTTATTACCATATATTTAGTCTTTTTGGTGTTGCTCGCAAACGTTATTTGTTTCGTTCACTTATAGTTCTTCAACGGAGCTAGCTATGATAGCAGTGTCGTCTGCAAATCTTATGTTGTTTACAGCTCTTCCGTTTATTATTATTCCCTTATCTTTCGTTAACAGTGCTTCTTCGAAAATCGATTCACTGTACACATTGAATAGTAGGGGTGACAAAATGCTATGATAACAGTGTCGTCTGCAAATCTTATATTGTTTACAGCTATTGCGTTTATTATTATTTCCTTACCTTTCCTTAACAGTACTTCTTCGAAAATCGATTCACTGTACACATTGAATAGTAGGGGTGACAAAATGCATCCTTGTCTCACTCCTCTGGTTTAGAGTAATACTATCATTTTCCAGGCAAGAATAATTTAGGTTCAGAAATTTCCAGACCGAAAGTTATCGGAACGAAAAACATTAGAAAGGATTGATCGTATCTAAGGAGAAACAAAAATAGATAAAGCGTTACTAAACCTTTAACTAAAAAACATTTTTCTTTTTTGACTAAACACTACTTTCACTTTTTTGTGTTTAGTAGATCTTTAAAATGGACTCTTTGTACTTTATTATACTGAGAATTTTTACTGTACTGGAAGTAACATTTCAGGATCATCTCGAATAAGATTCTAGTAATGGATTATCTTGTCAAGCAATAAGTCCATTAAAATTCCACCAAAAAAATAAATCTAACGAATTTAAGTCTGGAGATCTTGGTGGCCTTTAAACGGGTCTACCTTTACTTATTCAACGATAAACAGAAGTATGTGAGAAATGGTGTCACACTAGATTGTTATAATGTGGAGTGGCATAATGCATTATCACATCTAACCTATAACACTTAAGAGCCCATCTACTAAAAGGTTACTTTTGAAAAACTGTAAATAGAATGCTTCACTTAATTTTTCTTTTAAAAGGGAAATCCAGCCAAATATTTCTCAATGATTCCCGCACAAACGTTAACCATAAATCTCTATTGGTACTTAGTCTGTATTAATACGTGGGGATTTTCTTTATGTTAAACGTGTAAATTGTAAGAATTTGTAACGTAGTTTCTTACAAAATAGCTTAATCGAAAACTGAAGCTACTATAGTAAAATGTGGACTTTCTTTAATATTTTTGAAGAACCAGTTTGAGTAATTAAATCTACCTTTTGAACATGAAAGGAATGAAGTAATTGTTCTTGGAAAGTTTAATGACAAATTTATTTTGTTGAGTCTATTTGAGCTGCCAGTTTTCAGTATTCACAGACACGATTATCTGCAATGCCATCCAGAGTGTGGAGTGTGCTCAGAATTACTTACTCGTCACAGATGCAAACAAATTTTTTCTCAAAAATCATTCATTTTCTTGAAAGGGACAGTGGATCAAAGAATTTATTTTTAAATAATTGTTCAAGTATCCTGAAAAAGGGAGCTCTGAAAATTGTGGGGCAAGGTCTATACATTAGTTCACGTACAAAAATGTTGTAGAACAAAATTTGAAAAAAATAAGCAAAAATTTGCTACTATCGAGAAAACTATCAAAGTTCGAGACGACATATCTCGGTTACTTTTGCTCGTATAGACTTCTGCTTGTTTTAACGTTCATAAAGTCAGCTTTCTTTTTCATAAAACAATGCATATACCTAACTTTACTTGGAAAAAATTAAGGGAAATAATTTTTGATTTGGTATTTGGCATGTATTTTTTTGAAAAATTATTTTTTTGGACAATCTCATAAAGCAATACTTCAATAGGAAATTTCTTTGCCTACAATTTTTCTATAAACATGTACCTGCGAAAAGGGCATAGTTTTCGAGTAACACTAAAAAAACTGAAAAATGGGCAAATCTACCTTAATCTCTTAATTTGGCACTTTGTAATTTTGTCACATTTAGAAATGAATTGAACATATGAAACAATGAAAATACTTTAACGTTTTCGGTTACTTTCTCAAGTCAAAATATCCTATATAGTGTATGACTCACGCTATTCTTGGTTATCGTAATAATGGCTCAACATAAGATTAAATTATTAATTTTGTCACAGGAAATATTATTTCATTCTGTTATTACAACGTTTCTTTAAAGAACATTTCATAAATGCCTATGAAATTTGAATCGGGACTGACAAGTGACATTTTCAGCAACAGAGAAGCAATAACGTTGCCAGTCTTATGCAAAAGACATTGATGAGTTTGAAACTCTTGTACAGTAATCGTGGGTGGCCAATATTGCTCATCTCATCATCTAGTACATATTTCGACAAAGGTGTTAAGTCCAGATTCTTGAGTTTCTTGGAGTCAATCAGATTTTTAACCCCTGTCACATGTTGGATCTTTTTTTAATCTTACTCGGGCATTTGATTGAATGACTCTGAGCGGCATCTTCGCTAAATTGGAGGCAATGGGAGTTCGGGGACCGTGCAGTGAATGAATAGGATAATTTCTGACGATACGTTTGATGATGATCTAGATCAATAATACCTTTCCTTCTACAAGGATACTTTCTCTTAGAGTTCCGCAGATCTCTACCCTCCATCTGTTATTGTTTCTGGTGTTCATGAATGATCTTGCTAACTATGTGACTAACTAATGATATTAGTGGTGGTGATGGGGGCTGCAAGCCTTGACTAATTACAAATTGTTGCTATGTGGAAACTCTCTGATTTTTAAACATGGTGCAAAAGGAACTAGCTCACGATATATGCATCCAAGACTACTTACATGGAAAGAAGTTAATGACCTTAATCTAACTTTTAAAGGAGAGACGAACTTTAGGTTGACTTGAGTAAAGTTCTTGGGTTGTTTTTTGCATGATAAACTGTATGGGTAAAGCCACATACCACATGTTACCGGTAAGGTGAACTCAGCTTACTTTGCTATACGAAATCTCTAAGCTAAAAAAACTTACCAATGCGTTTGCATATCCCAACCTAAAACTCTTAGTTTTCTTTTGATATTGATCTACTGATTGGGAGGGAGGCTTATCTTTCGGTTGGATCCTGTGAACAGTTATCGAGGGCTTTTTTCTGAGAACCTCCTTGTGACATTTCCTTCCATAGCTATCTTGGAAGCAGCAATTTTTTTAAAAGAAATCCCATCATCTCTCTTTCAAATGATCATGAACATAATACTAGGTATAACTCTAATATCTTAATTTACGCCCATCGAGTTTCAGCCTGCAAAAGTAAGCTCTAATACTTGCATAGTACTGTTTCTAACAAGTTACCCTAGAATATCAGAAAGCTACTGATACAGTAGTTTAAGAAACAAATAATTTCATTTCTTTGTGCTAAGACACTTGGAAAGTTAGCTGCTTTTTTGGGCCATTATATTGTATTCTGCTAGTTACTTTATATTTTATTGCTTCCCTCTTGACATATTCCTTTAATAGCCCTACAATCCGGGGTGGGTCTTGGCTGACTGCACAACTTGCTTCCATTTCACACGGTCGTCCATGATAGTTGGGTCAGTGGGTAACCCCATTGTTCTTATGTCTGACCATATGTTATCTCTCCATCGCATTCTTGGGCGTCCTAAGGGTTTTTTCTCTGTCGGGGCATCCTCCCAAATTTACTTAGTAAGGCGGTTATTAGGGAGCCTATGGACATGGCCAACCCATCTTAGGCGTTGGGATTTAATTTCTTGTACGATGTCGCTAGGATTTTATATCTGTTTGACCTCGGCATTTGTTCTTATTCGGTATTGATTAGTACTGGGGTCGTGATAGGGTCCGAAAATTCTTCTAAGGATTTTAATCTCAAAACATCTAAGTTTCATTTCCATTGCTTTTGTCAGCGTCCACGTCTCACAGCCATACATGAGCACTGGTCTAATCACTGTTATATATCCTGATTTTTAAGGTTCGTGTTAGATTCTTGGACTTGATGGTGTTGTTGAGACTATACATACATCAATTTGCAGCCTGAATTCTCCATTTTATCTCCTCTGTGATATCGTTATCTGCGGTGATTGTCGCTCCGAGGAATTTAAAACGCTCACTCTTTCAAAGCTATATGTGTCTATTGTTACATTTTGTCCTATTCTATCTTGATTCTTTTGTCTGTTTATGCACATGTATTTGGTTTTCTCCTCATTGACCATTAGACCAGTCTTCCCTGCCTCTATCTCTATTTTGTTGAAAGTTTCCTTTACATTGGTGACGGTGTTTCCAACAATATTATGTCGTCCGCGTATGCTAGTAGTAATTTTGGTCCGTTTACTGTAATTAGTTCTGTTCTAATTTGTGTTGTTCTCACTACTTTTTCCAGGATTATATTAAAGAGGAGGGGTGACAGTGCGTCTCCTTGTTTTAGGCCACTGTTTATTTCAAACGATTCTGAGAGTTGGTTACCTATTCGTACCCTGGATCTACAGCCATTTACGCATACTTTGGCGAGGTGGATTAGTTTTTTTGGAATCGAAAATTCTGCCATTGCATTCCACAGTTGACCCCTTTTAATGCTGTCGTATGCTTGTCGGAAGTCGATGAAAAGATTGTGGATAGTTCTATTGAATTCCCATCCTTTTTCAAGTTGCTGTCTTATAGTAAAGATCTGATCTATAGTCAATCTATTTTTCCTGAATCCGGCTTGGTATTCCCTTATTGAGAGAGCAGGGATATCCCGAATATACCCGATACCCCTGCGCTGAGCATTTGACCGATGACTGTCTGCACGAGAAATATTCACTGACCGATGTTCCTCTGCCGTAAACGAAGTAAATCCGTAGAGCACGGCCTGCTCCCCCTCCTACGTAAAACGCGTCACAAAATTCTACATACAAATTGATATTTTATTTGGGTCTGGCCCGTATTTCTTCAATTTATAAATATAATTAAATTATCCAACATGTTACTTCCTAGAAATGTTTTTTTTTATTTTGTACGCAAAGGATGTAGCTGTATAGTCCTGAGGATGATCTCGTAGAGGTCCAAATGTCAACAAATACAGCAAAGTGTTCCATAAGTTATTTTATTGACCTGGTCCAACTAAATTCCAGATTTATAACTAATCTTTTGCATAAAATAATTAATTAAACTAACGTAATAATTTGTGATAAGTATCTAATCAGAGCATAAAAGATTTTTCTTAATAGCGAACTCAGCATAAACTCTATAAGGATTAAATTTATCATCTAATCCAAACGTAGTACAAACTATGTACAAAACAATGTGACTGTTTTTTAGTCATAAAACTGAGAACTAATGTGTCATAAAAAATTTATTTTAAAGTCGCACGTAAGTTGAGAGTGAATATATCACTATAAATTCATGTAATATTGGTTTATATTCATGATGGAGTAAAAGTTTATGTTCTATCCACAAAGAAAACGTGAGCTGCATTAAAATGATGAGCATTTAAATATTTATTTTCTTTTAGTAAATTTAAACTCTATATCACTGACTGTATGTCGCAAGTTCTTGTTGGGAGATAAGTTATACTTCGAAAAAATTAAACTGCCAAATATTTATATATTAAGATTGTTATTTTGTTATATAACAAAAATGTGCTTAAAGTTGAACACGAGCTCTAATTCCTAGAATGATTGGAAGAAAACTGTACTTGCAACTGATATGGTTAAAACTGTGGAAAATAAAGATCTGATGAAAATTAATTCAGATTTGGAAAATTTCCTCTCTATTTTCTATGGATTTATTAAGATAAACACTATGCGTTAAAACCCACAGAAAAAAGTTAACGGGTGCTAAGTTAACCAAATGTGGTTAATATGTAATCTCGAATATTCTTGGAATTATTCATCTGGCGGTAATATTGAGCATTAGACAAGCTGAATTTGTTACGGAAATAAACCAAAATGCCTCATAATATACTGGATAGCTGTTTGACTCAACCTCAGTTTATTAGAATGATATCAAGCTGATGTTTCTGCTTCCATACTTGGTTATAGGTACAGAATATTTTGTTCTATAAAAGTGATTTACTGGTATGGGGTTTATCAGTAGCAGAATCCCGTGGTAGAAAATGCGGAATTATATTACAAATGCAATTATACAACAAAATAAAATTCAAACATGTCTTCATGTTAGTACATACTGAGTGACTTAAACTTTGAATCACTGCGGCACCAATATAAATTTGTCTCAAATAAATATAAAATAAAATATTAATTTATTTTTCAGAAATTTTTATTAAATTTAATGTAAATTTAAAAAAAAAATGATAAATTTGGTTTCTGTTAACTTCAAATGCGATTTATTCTGTGTTCTGAGAATGTGAAACATGTAAATTTTTTTCCATAAAAATATTTGCACACTTTTAAAACGTTAAAACTGAAATTAAAAAATTTTAACCGAAAATAAAATTTAATAGAATTGAAAAAAAAAACAGACATAACAAAAAAAAATTGTTTCAGTTTAGGCAAGTATACTGTGTATCAAAAAGTTAATCAATACCTTAAAATACATTTCTTTGTAGGAAGAGAAAAACCAGAAAATTATTTTTGCGTATTTTTTCGTAATAAATGCCTGCGGTATTTAATAAAAATATCTTTAAATAAAATAAAATAAAATTTTAAATAATTTCAGCGGTAAGGTTGGTCCATAATAAAATCATAGCGAATTTAAACAAGAAATAAATTAAAATAGAAAATGTATAGCCATGTATTTTTCTACGTACATGTCACCATTGTCATCAGCTTTTATAGACTAAAAGCTGGGGACCACTTCACAATCTCACTACTGTTGAATGTTTAACAATATATGTGTGTATAATGATGAATGAAATAGAAAGTAAACTCCCAGTCAGGATGCAACATAATTGTTGTTAATTTGTTGAAAAAATATGCAACTACGAATGAATAATTACCTTCGGACGGATGAGAATTATTTGATTTTTTAATTAAAAAAAAAACAACGTCAGACGATTTGAAAGGGTGGCAGTCTCAATATGTCATACTGAAATTGCCGATCTTTTCCAGATGGCGTCGTGATTCACTACTGTCTAAAATTTTAAAAGTTGCTTCAATCTTCATTAAAAATCTAATATTATATCTGCATGAATATGCCAGACCTAACTCGGTGTCTATACTTACCAAGAATAATGATGAACTCATAATCAACGAAGAGGAGATACTCCAAACATGGCAAGAATATTTCCAAAGTATACTAAACATACATCAAGAGGAAGAACATAGAGAGGATATATATATATATATATATATATATATATATATATATATATATATATATATATATATATATATATATATATATATATATATATATATATATATGGGGTGGAACCACACTCCAAACATGGCAAGAATCAAACATGGCAAGAATATTTCCAAAGTATACTAAACATACATCAAGAGGAAGAACATAGAGAGGATATATATATATATATATATATATATATATATATATATATATATATATATATTGGGGTGGACCCACCGGTAGAGGACCCAACAATAGAAGAAACAGTACAAGCAATTAACAAATTAAATCCCCAGGCTCCGACAATATACCGGCAGAATTTTTTAAGTACGGAGGGGAGGTTTTACATAGAAAATTACACACACTAATCACACTTATATGGAAAGAAGAGAAAATGCCAGCAGAATGACACGAAAGCATAATAATCCCTATCCATATAAAGGGAAACCAAACCAAGTGCTCCAAGTATAGAGGAATCTCCTTATGGCATACAAAATCTTATCGAATATCCTATTAAGTAGACTAACGCCATTTGTATAAAATTTCCTGCCGGCTGCCAATTGTTATATGTAATGTTAAAAATGGGACTAGGTAATAAAACAAGTGGTTATAAAACATCCTGTATCCTGTATACCATTCTTTTATACAAAGACGTGGCCTAAAACTAACTTAAAATCTAAGATGGACAATCATATAAACAAATAAACGGTCTGGAGGGCAAGAGTATGTTTTGAGAGCTGTTCACGGTAGCTCATACTGTTCGGTTGCGCTGAAGACGGTAACCCGGCGGTATCATTCACGACACTATTCACGTACCTCGTACTATACGGTTGCGACGCTATTCACGACGGCTTGTATGCAAATTATCGCGCCTCGTATCTAAAATTCGCGTTTACGGTTCACGGCGCTTCGTATTAAAATTCGACCGACGGCGGTATACGCGGTATGTAACAATAACACGGCATCGATCGGCGAAAGGCGGTATCTCTACACGGCGACGGTCTTTACACGCGGCGGCGGCGATAAGCGTCGGGGCGGTAGTTGTTTAGTGCCCTTATCAACGGACATCGGAGGGCACCTGGCGGTAAAACACATTTCTGGTCAATACAGCAACAAAGATAATATTGACGGCATTTAATGCGTGTGTGTATCGGTGACGGTAGGAAGGAATGAAAGGAACTGACGCAGCCCGTTCTTATAAGGGTCCTCGACAGCGTCAGCAGGATGGAAAGACATTGCCCGTTCTTATAAGGGTCCTCGACAATGCCGACCAATAGCGGTAGGAAATTAGGAAAGGAATCGACACTGCCCGTTCTTATAAGGGTCCTCGGCAGTGACGGTAGGATGACACAATATTGCCCGTTCTTATAAGGGTCCTCGACAATGCTGGCCATTAGAGGGGTAGGACGTAAGGAAGGAAGTGTATGGTAAAACACCATATACACACAATCCTAGCATCACCTACATTGCTAGACCAGGAAGGCGCGGCCCGGCAGGCGACCCAGTCCACTCCATTTGGACTGTTGACCCGGGTGGAGAACGTGCAGTTCTCAGCGAAATAATGGTCTGCTCAGGTTTGAAGAGACGGCTCGTAGTGAACTACGTTGACGTGTGACGGCGTGTGGTGATCGCGCATACAATACTGCTGTATGCGGCACGTGATTACTATGGTCGGACGCTCTGAAAATCTCGGAAAATGATGCCCAAAAATTAGTAACTTCGTTACAATTTATTACATACCTTGCTTCGTAACAATATTTCCAATTTTCCCAAATAGTAACCATTTATTTTTATTCTAGAAAAATGAATCCATATAATTTTTAATCAGTAAAAATGCAAAATTTTTACCAGGAAATGATCAGACGATTGCATAACAATAATGTCACAATTCAAATTTCATCTTAAATTCATTGTGGCTAATTTGGTTAATTTTTATTTTATTTTTGCAAATACTAACATTTTGGGCAACACATCATTTTCCCTAAGCACTTCACATAAATCCTTGGAATAAAAGCATACTATTCCTTGCATTTTTAATTTTACTATATTACGAGCCCATATATCTACATTCTTGCAAATTTTCTACCCAACTCAATTGTTTTCGTTATTATTCTCTAATTTGCTAATACTTTTACACTACAAAATACAGCTTAAAAATTTTTTATTTTTAGCTTGATTCATAATGCTGTTAATTCTACTGCACTGTGCCAAGTTGCTTTTATTTAGATGACGAATTTGCATTTACCTTTTTTTTTTGATATATATCGTTTTCCCTGCCTGTTTTCCTTTCTTAGGGCAGTTTTCCTGAAATTACTTTAAACATTTCCGTAGATTTCATTTATATTATGATAAGGTTATACTATTTATTATTATCGAGTTGTCATATAGGTAATTTCACTTGACTATAATTGAATCCTCCTTTAGGCAGTTTTATGCTGATTGATAAATATTGGGGATGCTTATGCGGCTATCATTGAGTATCAGCGAATTACTTTCGAATATTCCAAGCCACAGCGCTGATGTTAAATACATATAAGACTCCACTGCTTCTTTTTGGCAAACATAGGGAACCCTTGCATTCAAATATTAATTTTAATCCATAATAGATTTCTTCACCCCTGTGATCGCGCCTGAAATCTTGACTTAAATATGGATTTCCAGCTGTGCTTCAAGGAACACCTTTCTAACTTCTTCAAAACGAATAGGGAAAACTTAAAATATCTTATCTCATAAGAATTACCTCTTGCCTGCAGGGGCGGATCCAGCCTCTCTCTTGTGGGGGGGGGGGGTAATATCAAAAAAGTACAGTATGGCAAGCGAAAGCAAGTGTCGACGGGGGAGGGGATACCGGAAACATTCTCATTTCTAGTATAAAAAGCAGGGTCAGGTCTGTTTTTCTGAATTTGAAGCTCTTGGACGGGGGGGGGGGGGTATTCCAGCAGCATAAACATTCTTAGTACAAGAGGCAGAATCGGGTCTATTTTGCTGAACTCAAAGCTTTTGGGGGGCGGCTATCGCACAAATAAACAAGTTGTCAACAGGGAGGGGGGGGAGTGCCAGCAACATACACATAATAATATAAAAGGTGGAATCGGTTCTATTTTTCTGAACTCAAAGCTCTTGGGCGGGCGATCACAAGCATACACACTCCTATATTCTATTCAAGAACTAGAGAGAGTAATAAAACTGTTACCGAAACCTTCCAGTGTATCCTTAGTGATTTATCTTGTTTGCGCTTGTTTTTATGTGAGCTTATTTAGATACCCAAAAGATCTATTCCTTCACCTCTATATTTATTCCAAAATTAATAAACCAAGGCATTTTTCCTCAACGAAAAACTTATTACGATAAATGTTTATGATGCCCTAAAATATCAATATCTAGATAATAATGTTAAAATCTTGCTGAGATATGTTCCAACATGACAGGAGTTGGAAAATCTACTATATACCGAATACTAAAGGAGAAAAAAATGACTGGAATTGTTAGTACTCCCAAGCCACATTCGAGCACAGGTAGACGAAAAACCTCGTTGGAAGAAGAGATGAAAACTGCAATAAAAGGAGTTGTACATACATTTTATTATGAGATGCAGATCCCAACCGGCGACAAAATTCTAACTAAAATCAATGACGATCGGGAATTACCTGAAATTAAAAGAACTGTAACATATAAAAACTAATTACATTTGAATTCCTTTTTAGTGTTTAATTCTAATTCTGCACATGGTTTAAGAAATAAATAAACTGAAACGTCACATGTCCTAAAATGTTTTGAATTAATAATAAAATGACCGATAGCCCTTAAAAAATTTTAATATTATATGTTTAACTTCTGGTATTTTTGACAATGGGTATTTTGTAAGTATTTAAATTATAATTTAGAATTTTTTGAGAGAATAAGGCTAGGTCTTAGTCTGAATGTGTAAAACAGTTTTATGCCAAAATAAAAAAAAAAATAAAAATACAGTTATGATTTGTGTTAAATATGTCAAAATTATCTATATTTTCTAATTCAAGTGAATTATTAAGAAATCATAAGAAATAAAATAATATTATAAAAACTTTTTATGTTAAGTTTATTACCGAAATAATATTCTATGCCATAAATAATTAGGGATAAAATAAACCTCCTTCCAACGCCTATGACAAGGATTAAAATCCTTTTTCACACTTCACACATCCAAATATCTATTGTTATCGATCTCAAATAGTCTATTATTATAGACCGGTATTTTTGATTATGGAATTTCTAAGCCATTTCTATGAAAAATATATGTGTCTAACAGATTTTTACAAAGACACCGGACTAAAGAGCACAGGTAGTTTTAAAAAATGATTTATTAATCTGTCTAGTTCTTGAATAAACTATGCTCTAAGAGGCAAAATTGGGTCTATTTTCCTGAACTCAAAGCTCTTTGGGCGGGGGGGTCGTCCCCACCGCCCCTCCCGCTTGGATCCGCGCTTCGAAAATATTTATTCCGTAAATCTTAATATTTTATTTACAATGCTTATAAAAATTTATCGACTTATTATTTAACAATATTTGAGATATACTGTGGATGAAACTAAAAAAGATAAATATGTGGATTATAAAATTTAGTAATTAAAATATCTATGTATTTATCTTAAGGTTTATCCATGTTAAAACTTACGACAGGTGCAGTGTCTCTTACACAGTAGTCCAACCAACACTCGTCAATAGCTTATCTGAAAATAATGAACAGAAAACGCCTAATTTAAGATTATGTCTGGAAAAAATCAAGATAACGATGCTAGAAAAAAAATTTCACGGTGTCAAACACTGGAATAAATCTCATAGAGAGACGGAAATTTCTTTTCCTATCACTTATAACTTCAGACGATTACACCCATGACAACCGATCTGGCTTAGAGAATAGGAATTGACAGCTACAGGAACAGGAATAAAAGAGATCCTTTTCCTTATTTTTATTACAGAATCTCGGCCAATGACCCAAATCCATTCTCAGACATGCATTTTAACAGGGTGTTTCACTGTGCTTTGAATAATATTGCATCGTTCGGTAAATCAAGCTTTCCTAACAAAACTTGAGGCCCAAAATGAAGATTTGCTAGTAAAAATAGTGCTTTACCAATCTCTAGCTAAACATTTTTGGGAATTATTTTCAGACAGTAAACAATTTTGCTTCATTCCTTTAAATCTAATAAGCCGGCGGAGTTAGCTTCATATGAGGTAATTTTAAAATTTATTGTTAGTAGATTCCTAAGCAGGGGCGGATCCAGCCTCTCTCTTTGGGAGGGTGGGGGGCGGTGATATCACAAAAGTACAGTATTGCAAGAGAAAGCAAGTTGTCGATGAGGGGGGGGGGAGAGACAGCAGCAACATTCCTATATTTAGTGTAAAAGGCAGGGTCGGGTCTATTTTTCTGAATTTGAAGCTCTTGGAGAGCGGGGGGCAATCATAGGAAAAAAAAGATGCCGACAGGGAAGAGGATGCGAGCAGCATACACATTCCTAGTATAAGAGGCAGAATCAGGTCTATTTTCCTGAACTCAAAGCTTGTGGGAGGGAGCTATCGTAAGAAAAATAAGTTGTCAATGGGAGGAGAGTGCTAGCAGCATTAACATTCCTAATATAAAAGGCATAATCGGTTCTATTTTCCTGAAATCAAAGCTCTTGGAAAGGGGAGGGGCGATCGCAAGCATACACATTCCTACACTCTATTCACGAACTAGAGAGAGTAATAAAACTGTTACCGGAACCTCCAACGTACCTGCTTCTGTATCGCAGGTTACTGAGGACTGCCGTAAATCTAATTATATTTAATTATATTTAAATATTATGAGCTTTTACAAATTTACTGCAACAATAAAATTTCTGACAGTTCAATTTAATTTCTGTCAGCGTGCAAAGTACACCTTAGAGTGTGTCCTTAGTGATTTACCCTGTTTGTGTTTGTTTTTATATATTATTTGATATTTGTAAGATACCTAAAAGATATAGCTTCCACATCTATATTTATTCCAAAATCGTTAAACCAGGTCATTTTCTCCTCAACGAAAAACTTTTTACAATGAATGTTTGTGATGTTTTAAGATATCAACATCTAGATAATAATGTTAAAAGCTCTGTTGAGATGTATTCCAACATAACAGGAGTTGGAAAATCTACTATGTACCGAATACTGAAGGAGAAAAAAACGACTGGAATTGTTAGTAAACCTCGTTAAAATAAGAGATGTAAACTGCAATAAAAGGAGTTTTACATATATTTTATTATGAGAAGCAGATCCCAACCGTCGACAAAATTCTAACTAAAGTCAATGAAGATCGGGATATACCTGAAATTAAAAGAACTGAGCTCTGAAAATTACTCAGAGAACCTAATTTTTGCTAGGAAAACTGTTCTTATAGATAGCCCGGAAAATGTTCGTTAGGAAGGAAATATCTCTCTCCAGTAAAAGGTAGAGTTGCTAGAAACAACACAACTTACAAAATTTGTAATTTAATTATCTAATTATAATTAATTTGAACAAAAATAGCTTCACTGACTTTGATTACAAATTAGATACGTAATGTTTACCAGCGTAAACATTATTTATTATTTAAATTTTCTGTAACATATAAAAATTAATTACATTTGAATCTCTTTTTAGTATTTAATTGTAATTCTGCAGATGGTTTAATAAATAAATAAACTGAAACGTCAAATGTCCTAAAAATGTTTTTAATTAATGATAAGATGACCGATTGCCCCAAAAATATTTTAATATTATATGGACGAATTTTTTTCTTCTTCTTGTATTTTTGACAATGAGTATTTTGTAAGTATTTAAATTATAATTTAGAATTTTTTGAGAGTTGTGATTTGTGTTAAATATGTCAAAATTATCTTTATTTTCTAATGTAATATTACCGAAATAATATTCTATGCCATAAATTCTTAGTGATAAAATAAACCTCCTTCCGATGCACATGTCAAGGATTTAAATCCTTTTTAACATTTCATACATCCAAATATCTATTGTTATTCAACCTAAATAGTCCATTATTATAGATCGGTATTTTTGATTATAAAATTTCTAACCCATTCCTATGAAAAGTATATATGTCTAGCAAATTTTGCCGAAGGCACCGGAATAAAGAACACAGATAGTTTGCGAAAAAAAAGTGTAAAAAATGATTTATTACTCTCTCTAGTTCCTGAATAAACCACAGTATAAGTGGCAAAATCGGGTCTATTTTCCTGAAGTCAAGGCTCTTGGGGGGGGGGGGCGATCAGTATGTTGTAGGTCTAGATATCCTGATCAATCTTGACTATGACCTTTAGATCAAGGGTCAAAGTCAAACATTTTCAAATGTCATTTTTAATGGAAAAACTGAAACATTACAATGGTGATCTCCTTCATTATCCTAAACCTATCTACTAAATTATTTTTTTATGGTTACGCGATTTCAATATTTTGGTAGATAGTTTGCAATGTTTTGTTTACACGCACACACACAAGTAAATACATTCGCTCGCGTTAGCCAAACAAGTTCACAACATAGGGAGAGAGAGAGAAAGAGATAGATAGAAGAAAGTGACCCTTACGCCTTGCCTATGTAAATAGTGGATCGGGCGCAACTCATCCCTCTGTATCTCGAAAACTATTAACTTTTGGACTTGGTGCCCATAAGACAGTCTTTGATAAAAGAGTTCAGTGTTGTCCTGTTGAGTTTCGTCATTCAGCTGTTCCTGTTGTTCTTGGACCTCAGGTTCCGGTTGAGGCTCAGATTCACCAATCGGATTGTCGTTATTGTCAGTGCCTCTGATCTCACGTTCAATTTCCTCTTTGATGCTATTAAGCCGAGCTTTAGGAATTTGGCTGTTTCGGAGAATAACTCTATACTGGTTAGCTATTCTCTGCTGGGACACTTGCATGTGTGGGTACTCTCTGCAAAATTCGGCATGTAGTTGTTGTCTGTAGCCGATCATCTCTCGTCCTAGTTAAGTCACCCTATAAAATATGCGCATTATTGTCTCGTTCATGGACACAGTCCATTTCATGCGCTGTCTTGGTCATCCCGCTTGAGTAAAAGTTGGTTGGGGTTCCCGCACAGCATCTTCGGCGGGTAGAGCTCTTGGAGTTATCTGACACTCGTGTTGATGTAGTTGTTGTAGTTGTTGCCTGTCCATAGCGATGTTAACTCTCATGCCGTTGTTGGGTTGTTCTTGAGTCTCTGGGTCTAGCTGTGGCGCAGGTTCTGCGGTTTGTTCATTGTTATCATCGGTGATTCTTATCTCTCGTTCTATTTCCGCTTTGATGATGTTAAGTCGCGCTTCTGAGATAAGTTTATTTCGGAGAATAGCTCTGTATTGGTCTGCTATTCTCTGTTGTGACACTTGTAGGTGTGGATATTCCCTACAAAATTCGGCACGAAGCTGTTGTCTATAGTCGATTGTTTCTCGTCCTAGTTCAGTCACCCTATAAAAAATGCGCATTACTGTTTCATTTGTGAATGTTGTCCATTTCATGCGCTGTCTCGGAAGTCCCGCCTGAGTGAGCGCTGGCTGAGGTTCCTGCGCAGCACCTTCGGAAGGTGGAGCTCTCGTTGTTTGGCTCTTATGTTGTTGTTGGGCTGTAGCTTCTTGTCCGACAGGGGTTCGCCTCCTCAATACCCTGCCACTTGAAGTTTGCGATGTCGAAATGTTGCTCCCCCCAGAATCCGTGGAGCAGATCGCTTCTGCGGTATGGGATTGTGGACCATGGGTGCTACCCACCTGGGGTACATTATGTTTTGCAGTCGACATTTCATTATTTAAAATTTAAAAGTTCTCTCCATGTAATCGCCTCCTACGATTGGTTGAGGGAAACCCTGGATCTATTCGTTGCCGGGTCCAGTCGGAAAGCTGAAAGAAAGTGGCTCCTAAGGAATTATGTAGGAATTGAGTGTAAGTGGGTCAGGCCAGAGGGATGTTTAAAAGGTAAAGAAAGGATTTGGTTAAAGGTCAGCGAATAGCTGGCGTTGCTGGCTGTACTGTCTACGCATTACAGTAGCGACAAGTATACTGCTGGCTGCAGCACACTGCCGGCCAGTTGTATGTCATATTGTCTTATAAATAGATGTTATCTGTTAGACAATAAAGACTATACATGATTTACAAGCCAGACGGCTTCGCACTCCCTCCAGGGAATATTCACTCATACCAGGTACACAAAGGTACCAGAAGTATGAAGCTCTGTGGGAACCCTTTCCATGTTATCGGGTCCTAGGTGACGTGGTCTGCTGTATTTCCCATGAACTTTCGGACGGTTCGCGCGGTTGCTAGGAGAGTTGCTTTCTGCATCGGTTTATACAGATGCTCACTAAGACCCAGTCCCTTGATGTTCTGCAGGAGGTTCTTTGGTATCACTCCAGTTGTTGAGAGTATTATGGGAATCGTTTGGACGCTGTTCATTGCCCATTGTCTTCGGATTTGCACCTCCAGATCTCTGTATTTGGCGATCTTCTCGTTGTATTTTGGTCTTAGGTTGTTGTTGTTAGGTACAGCGATGTCGATTAGTGTAGTTCGCCTAGAAATTTTATCTATTAGTATAATATCTGGTCTATTATGAGCAACTGTTTGATCCGTCAGAACCGTTCGGTCCCAATATAACTTGAACTGGTAAAGACTATTATTTTTATTATTATTATTATTTAATATCTTATCTTGATTTTTTGTCGTCATATAAGTTGGTCGAAACGCGAGTGAAGAGTATTTGTGAAAAATAAACTCTCTATAATTGTTAAACTTTCATTAACCCGATATCATTTGACTGTTGAAATTTTACAACCTGACATCAAAAATGTCTGCAGGTTTAATATCTTTCCGACAGGTCTCGAAATTTAGGTTTAATATATACAGTTATCCCTTATGAATTTTGCTCTTGGTTCGTTACAGGTCCACTGATGACACTCACTATGAGCGCGTATAGAGAGAGAGATTCAGAGTTATATATGAGGGAAGTAAATTGTCTGCATATTTTTCCTTTATCTGCCTGAAGCAGAAAAACGCTAACCTGTTACACTGTTGTTATTTAAGTTTAGTAACGAAAAATGTACCTTAACTACTATACTAAAGATAAACTTGGAAAATTGGAAAATGAAAAAACTACAAGGTACCTTTTTTGTCAGTGTTTCCTAAAATACTTTAAATCCGGATGCAGCAATAAAATTTCGGCAACTCCTTTTTTTTTTCGTATTGGAACAAAATTTCCTTATCTTGGATTATTCGGCACAGTCTCAAATCCTAAGTTAAAAGCAATCCAGTAAGCCTTTAAATCGAGATTTGCCGTAAGACTTATATAAACCACATATCAAAAAGTTATGTGCTATTAGTTTGCGCTCTCGTAAAATTTTATGGTGACATGAAAAGGTTTCAAAGATCAACTGCTTTCTTTTATTAACCCCAGTTTTACCGAAATAAGATTTATTTTTTTTCTATCTTTACTTTTATTCGTCTTTTATATTAAGTACATGTTTTTAAGGAAGGAAAACATTTTGAAAAGCATAAAGAAAACATATCACATGTTGGTCTTTGATATAAACACCTATCAAAATATTGCTCTACGTATGAAATTTTCTCGGAGCTCTGTGTTGTTACTTTCTGTTATTGATATTATAAATACATAATATAATCTTGTTTTCTTAAAAAGACTTTTTCTGTCGAATTGTAACATAAGCGTGTCGTGAAAAAAATCATGTGAGATGTTTAGAGTTTTATTCGATGGCTTTTTATTATATACTGCTAGCAGTAAGTAGAATGGAGCAGATTTTTTAAAGATTAAAATAATAATAGATTTTAATAAACAAAACCTTTTATGAAGGATTTCCAGTGAATTATACTGAACGGTACAAGGATTTGCTCATTGAAAATGTATTTGAATTTAGCATCTCATATGTATTTACAGGCCACCTAGTGGTGACAAAAAAGTTTTCGAATAATCTTGAGGAGCTTTTATCAAAGTTTACTTTAAGTGCTAAGCTAGTTTTGGCTGGAGACCTAAATATAGATTTTTTTTCTGCTGGTTGGGAAGTACAAGAATTAAAGAATTTGCTTAGGTCTTTTAATCTGAGAATGCTTGTTCACGAGCCGACGCGTATCACTCAACACAGTGCTTCTTTGATAGATTATGTATGTGTAAACTTTGATTGCGATAATTTGGATTATTATGTGACTCCCTCAAGCTTATCTGATCATGCAGCAGTACAAATTAACTTTAATGTAGGTTCTAAGATCAAAAGCAGGGAGTTTAGGTACAGTAGAATTTATACTTAACAGAATTTTAATTGCTTCAGGGAACAGACCCTTCGAACTAATTGGTCTGAAATAATGAACCATAATGAACCAGTGCATGTCTTTTATACCATTCTGGCAAATATTTTTTATGCAAATTTTCCTTTGCGAAAAGTTAAATTTAAAGTTAAGAAACCTTGGATTACTCAAGGTTTAAAGATATCAGCTATGAACTTAAAATCATTGCATACAATAAGAAAATTTACTGACAGTATGAATTTTTATAATTATTTTAATAAATATAGGTCTATATATAGGAGGGTTATAAAGGTAGCGAAAGAAACACATTACAGGTCTCGGATTGATCATTCTAAAAATAAAGCCAAGGAAAGCTGGAATATAGTCAACACCTTAAGATGCATGGATAGTGTGGTGCAGGATCGGTTGAGCTTGGACCCAAATGCTTTGAATAGCTTTTACTGTTCAGTGGCAACTAACATAACATCAAAAATTAATGTACGAAAAAGACCGTTAGATTTATTTAAAGGGATTTCTGTAGCAAATTCTTTTGTTTTGTTTGACACTGATATAAACGAGCTAAAAAATATCATAGCAAAAAGTAAAAAATAAAAACACATCTGGTTTGGATGAGATGTCGATCAAGGTTTTTGAAAATTTGCTTGACATTGCATTGCATTTCCTGTCTAGAACTATAAATCATTCTTTCTTAAATGGTATATTTCCATCATGTCTTAAAACAGCTACATTAATACCAATATATAAGGGTGGAGATCGAAGTCAACCGACAAACTTTCGCCCAATATCTCTCCTGCCCAGTCTTTCTAAAATAATTGAAAAACTGGTTAAAGCAAGAATAACAAATTTTCTTAGCCAACATAACATTCTGTCTGAATGTCAGTTTGGTTTTCAGACTTCCAAGAATACTACGGACGCAGTTTTTTCTTTTTTAGAGAAACTCTACATCAGCTTGAATGAGGGCGATGCCGCTGCTGCGGTCTTTTGTGACTTTTCAAAGGCGTTCGTTTGTGTGAATCACGAAGTACTTTTGAGTAAGCTCGAATTGTATGGTATTAGAGGAGTGGCATTAAATTGGTTTGCTTCCTATCTTTCGAATAGGCAGCCAATGGTTAAGTACGATGGAGAATTTTCCAGTGTCTCTTCTCTGAGTTGTGGCGTCCCACAAGGTTCTGTTCTTGGGCCCCTGCTTTTTCCTTTATATATAAATGACCTGACCGAAATTGATATCCGAGGAACATTTACATTATTTGCAGATGACACAACAATTTTATGGCGTGGAAAGAATGGCTGTGATTTGAAACATATTATCGAGTGTGACTTAATTAAAGTGAATGAATGGTGTGCTGCAAATTGTTTAAGTTTTAATTTTACTAAAACCAACGTGTTAAGTTTAAAATTTACCTGTGATAATTTAACTTTGAATAATCATTTTATAGGGAAAAAGCTAGTGACTAGATTTTTAGGTATACTTATTTACGATGAGTTGAAATTCACTGACCAAGGGAATTAGATTCAAATGTGGCTAGAATAGTGTATTTTTCTTTGATTGAATCTCATTTGAGATACGAAATTGCATTTTGGGGATTCTGTAGTCGGCAGTTATTAAATTCGATTCTTGTCTTACAAAAGCGAGCAGTGCGTTATTTATTTAATGTAAAAATGAAGGGGCATTGTAGGCCTTTATTTATTCAAGGCAAAATATTAACAGTGATAGGCATTGTCATTTTAGAAATAGTTGGTCTGATTCATAAAAAATATAAAAAATATTCAACTCCAAACCCATATAATACACGTAATAATGGCCTGCTATTGCCCATTCTCAGGACTACTCTCACTAAACAGTCTCTTATTTTTAAGGGAATTAAAATATATAACAAAATTCCTCTAAAGTATAGAAATATTATGGACGATAAATTGCTTAGGAGAAAACTTAACGGCTTTCTTGCGACACGACCGTATTATTCACTGGAAGAATCTCTCTCTCTCTCTCTCTCTCTCTCTCTCTCGATTGCCTTAATATTATATCTTGTATTCACTCTACCTGAGGCCTTATCCGTACGTTTTTTAATTATTTCATGAATTTCTTGCAAGTTCTCTTTTAAGGCATCCACCCACTCTTCAATCTCCAACACATCACCGTATTACTTGACCATCACGAAATATCGATATCCCCATTGCTCTTTACATATTCTGAACTCACTCTTTTTTATTTATTTTTCATGTTTAAAGAAATCCACACAAGTCCATATAAGTTCAAAACAAAATAATGTCAGTTAATGCAATAAAGAGGAGGGGTTCTGAGTGAATGAAATGTGCAGGATTTATATTTAAGACACTTTTACTTAAATTAAACACTCACAATTAAACACTTTGTATTCTCACTAAGAAACTATATTCACAAAACACGAAAGTCATACTACATTTCATTTTTTTAGATTTCCTTTGTTGCTTCGAATTCAAACTTCGAAACAATCTAACTCTCGGTTATTTCCTGTATTGGTAATGCGTGTTTTCCCAGACAACTAATCATGCAGCAGAACTTTCCTACAACATGCTATACCTCTCTTACTCCTTACAAGATTGCGTTATATAATTCGACTAATTAAGCATAATTGACGTTTTTACGTAATTCCGCAACTCCCGATAAGATGACATTTTACTATTGCAGCTTTACCACGTTCTGCACTATTATATATTTAGCATGATCATAAGAAGTTGTAACAATTTGTAACGTACAACATGCGCCTCAATAAAATTTACTAGACACTTGCCCGTGAGTATGAACTGAAATTGCGAACTGCGCCCTGCACCATAGTTATCTCACTCGCTGGCTAATTCAAAATTACGGTTTGTTGGTATGATGAGCTAGCTAAGACATGGCCCTTGGGATTTACTTGAAGAGTCGGTCTGTTACTTAGGTTTATAAGTTCCCTCTTTTAAAACCCAATGTACTTAGATGTCAAAAGCACTTATTATATTACAATATTGGGATGTATAAATCTTTCGAAATTTTTGCTCCATCTTTGTCCGATAGTGCATATGTTTAATTAGAATATTTATAATCTCTCTATAGCAAAAGTCCATAATTTCTGTCAGTCACCCATCTCTCACGTATATAGTGTCCCTAGTTGTGCACCGTCAAGAGAATCAATTCCAGTGGCGTGTGCAGAAAATAATAAATGACGAAATTTCGTGGGAATTTCAACAACCCTCACAATTTTTTTTTACCCAGAGGGGAAACCTTACATAGGTACCTTTACAAAGTGTGAAGGGTCGTGTCGAATTCTTACCGCCTAGAACACCGTCGGGCTGAAGGCTCTACCGATTTTCCTTGGTTTGCCGTTGGCCGTGGCTGCTGACAGTTCAAGGTTATTCAGTGAAGCTTATGATTTCTAGACAATTAAGCCTTAACAAACCTCTGGTCTTCACTCATTGTAGCTGCTTCAGGTGCTGGATACACCTAGTGCTTCTAGTTTTTTGCGTATAATGTAGGGTTGTCATTTTTTTGCATATTAATGGAAAGTTTGTTGCTTACCTGCTCCTCTGAGTGGCATCCAGGTCATTTTCCTTCTGATTTGTTCGTTGGTGAGTTTAGTGTAATCCTCAGAAATATGACATAGGTAATATCGGTCACTTAACTCACATTGATTCATCGGCAGAATTGCTGTCAAGAGACATATCTGAATCTGAAGAACCATCAGCGTCAAGAGTGATTATTAATAGTTCAGCCACTGCCTTAACGTGAATTTACAAGTCCTACATTTTTTGTTCTTCTCTTTTAACACGATCGACATGCTTTTTCCAATCACTGGAAGCCAAGTTGTTAATTGCTTCGTCCAATAATATTTTGATACCTGCTAATTTGAACGTTTTGTTTCTCCGTGCCACTTTATTCTTTATTTGCGTCCATATTAATACGATTGTGCTGAATTCACAATGGTACACATACTCTATCCTGTAATAATTTTTCCCGGGTTATTTCATCAATGGCATATTTGATATATTTTTTTTCTAACTCGCACTAAATCTAGCAACTGAACTTTAAGCATTGTTAATATGATATTTAAATGACCCATTAGGTTGTTCGCCTACGTAAACCTCCGTATTACTAATATAGAACGTCTTTGAAATGGCCATAGCAAATATTTTTATCCCATATTTATTAGGTTTACTAGGAATTAGTGCCTGAAACTACATCGCCCTCGGAAACCTTCTACCTTTTCGTCCGTTCGAATGGTATGTGAACTGTTTTAAAATTATTAATCACACTTTCAAACATTTCTCTAATGGCGGCTAGCGTGTCCGTTCGCTTTTTTTCCTCTTTAGTTACCAAATCGTCGAATCTCAAATGTTCCAAAAAAAATCGAAATCTATACTGAGATATGGTCAGTCTAAATAGTTCCATTCGTGTACCATTTTTGTTCCATAACTCATCCACATTTAGACGACTCGATTTTAATACCCGGGCTAAATACATCAGTCCTTGGATTCCAATACGTATCTTTTGCGTCTCTTTCACGCTGATAGTTTGCCCTAGCTGGCTGAATGTGTTTATTTGTATATAGAACAATCAAGTTTAGTAATTCATTTGAAAAATACACTTCGACATGTTAATTTATGTTTTTAAATTTTTTGCAGGTTCTTTTACTCCTGGAACATGTTTTATTAAATTTTTGCATTGCACATTTCTGTTTGGAACATGTTTCTCCCATTCTGTTCTGCCATCTTTTCCAACAAACATAGGCTCAGCTTCTTCTAAGTCCAAAATTTCGTGCTTTGTGTCGCTCCTTAAATTCTACCTTTCTAAGTTGTCCTCTTCCCCGAACTCTATATGGCCATGGTGCTGAATAACTGGTTCCACATTATCTTGTTCCCAATATTGCATCATAAGCAAGTTCAAACGAACCTATTCTCTTTCCCAAGAGCACGCCATCTATAAAGAATTGTAGAATAAATTTTAAATGTTTATAATTTCAAATTTAAATAAATATTATTAAAGAAATAAAAGATAAAGCTTACCTTTGTTTTTTTTTTATTAATATAGAAAATAACGGAAAAGACAAACCAAATATTATAAAGCAAACGCTCACACGAGGACTCACAGTCCCCATATGCAAAAATAGCCCAAACAAACTCACTAACCAACAGTCACTTAAAGACTATTTATCGGGGATGCTGTGATCGAAAGATACTTAGCTGTGCTTAAAGATATAGGGACTAAATTTAAAATAAATGACAGAAAAATTCGTCAGAGGAGTGAGAGTCCGCGTGCGAGCCCCGAAAGGTTAAGGATTATTATTCTATTCACATTTTTTTAAAATTATATATGATTATTATTACTGTTGTTTTTCACCTGAAAAATATATTTTTTAAAATATTGCGTTCAAAAGAGCTATAGGAAATATGCCAGATTTACAAGCCAAGGGTTCTCGCATTACCTCCAGGGATTATTGACTCATACCAGGTATACAAAGACACCAAAAGTATGGAGTTTCATAGGGATCCTTTCCATATTATCAGGTCCTAGGTGGCGTGGTATTCTGTACTTTCTACAAACTTTCGGACGGTCCGCGCGGTTGCAAGAAGATCTAGTTTGTGAATTGGTTTATACAAATGTTTATTCAGGCCCAGTCCTTTGATGTTCTGCAGGAGATTCTTTGGTATCAATCTAGTTGTTGGTAGTATTATGGGAATCGTGTGTATGCTGTTTATTGCCCACTGTCTGCGGATTTATACCTCCAGATCTCTGTATTTCGCGATCTTCTTGATGTATTTTGATCTTAGGTTGTTGCTATTAGGTATAGCAATATCAATCAGTGTAGTTCGCCTAGAAATTTTATCTGTGAGTATAATGTCTGGCCTATTATGAACAATTTGAACGGATTTTGTTTGTAATAAGACACTTTTTATACTTGCCATAGTTTTAACTTATCTGCTAACTCTTGGTGGAATATCTTAGCGGCTAAGTTGTTTCTTTCCTTATACTCGGTTGCGGCAAACGCTTGACATCCTCCAGTTATGTGTTTGGTTGTCTCTGATGTTCGACAGCCATATATACATTGGCCATTTTGTAATGAGGGATCTCTGATGATGAACTTCCGATAGTTCTTCGTCGGAATAACTTGATTTTAAATAGTTAACAAAAAGCCCTCCGTTTCCGGAAACATCTGTCCTGAAACCAACCAGTAGTTCCACGCTGAGTTGTCGACATTGTCCTGAATAACCTCATTTGGGTGCCGTCCATAAAGTAGTTTCTTAAGCAAGGATTGTGCCTTCTCTTGGTCTGTTCGGTGGTGAGAAGTGGAATTATTATAAATAACTTTTCATAGTTTGCACCATTAAAAAAAAACTATTCTTATTTTAAATGTTTTCAGGTAAATCTGATTGCCTTATATTTAATGTTTTTTTCGGTTAAGAGAGGAGTCTTAATTCCGCCTCTTTGTGTTTTGTGATAATTTTTTTGTCTTTCGATAAGTCATTATTATTATTATTTCACTGATATTTTGACTTACTTAAACCAATTTTACAATTTCTTCCTCTTCGCGATAGCGAATTCGAAAATATAACGGAATTTTTAATATATTATCTTTTTCCGTTGGCCGGTGCAATATGCATGTATTTATGAATATAAACACTGTATTGACTAATTAATTTTGATTTAGTTCGAACGAATATTTTTGATAACGCATGGGTTGAAGATTGACTAAAATGTAGTTGTCGGACTTGCATTGTCTTTGTTTTTATTTATTTCTACGACGCTTCGATTAAGTTGTATCTCTAATCGCTATCTTATAAAGGGACTGTGTTCATTTGAGCGTGAAATTTCGCTTTATTATTTTATGTTACAAAGTAGTGGTTGCCAAAGATTGGGTATCTCAACACTCGGTATACTGAATATTCTATTATTGTTTTTAATGTAAGCTGCTTCCATAAATTTTCTTTCTTTCATGTGGGGTTCCATATATATTGCCGCAGCTTCAGACCATTTTATATGGTGTTATTTATCTCAAGAGTGTTCTGCAATACCTGATCTCGACGTTTCCCCTTTTTGTGTATGATTTTGATGTTCATTAATTCTAACTTCTACTGATCGTTTAGTTTCTCCAATATACATTTCACCACACTCACATGGAACTTCGTAAACACATTCTTTCTTATCGGTAGTGTTGCCTGCGTAGTGCTTACTTTCAAGTAAAGGACAAGGTTTACGTGCAGGACGACGGGCTTCCGGATTGGATTGTTCACTATCTCCAGTTGTAGCCAATATATATATATATATATATATATATATATATATATATATATATATATATATATATATATATATATATATATATATATGGAATGGTTCGAAACTCATTCCATAGAAACGGCAATAGTAAAACCGAAAGTCTGGTTGAGATATGTCGAAGATACCTTCATCGTATGGAAGGGCAATGATCACGAACTTAACGATTTCTTGAAAAATCTAAATGTCATTCGACCTACAATTGAATTTATCATGGTGAAAGAAGTAAATGATCAATTGCCCTTCCAAGATGACATATTGAACCATTCCTATGAAACTTTTAAGACTTCAGTATACAGAAAGCCAACACATACTGGACAATATCTTAATCATAATCGCACTATATCTATATGTAATAATGCCTATTTATTATAAAAAGAGGTAGCAAATATTAAATCCGATTTACAACAGAATGTTTATCCTTTAAAACTAATTGGCGATGTTGTAAATAACTTTAAAACAACGAACACTGGATAGCAAGAAATGCATTCCTTCTTCACAGTTCCGTACATTAAGGGAACAGCATTTAAATCAGGAAATACACTTAGAGCTCATTTCACAAAAACAAAACCAAAAACTACGGATAAGAAAGAATGTGTTTACAAAGTTCCATGTGAGTGTGGTGAAACGTATATTGGAGAAACTATGCGACTACTAGAAGTTAGAATTAAGGAACATAAAACTCATACACTAAAAGGGGACACATCGAGATCAGGTATTGCAGAACACGTCTGGGATAAACAACACCATATAAAATGGTATGAAGCTGCGGCAATATATATGGAACCCAACTTGAAAAACAGAAAATTTATAGAAGCAGCTTATATTAAAAGCAACAATGGAATATTCAGTAAACCGAGTGCTGAGATACCTAATCTTTGGCAACCACTACTTTGCAACATCAAATCATTCAGGTGTACACAGTGAAGCGAAATTTTGCGCTTCAATGGACACAGTCCCTATATAAGCTCGTAGTCTTACGACAAAGCATTCAGTTCATACTTGATAACGATTAGAGATACAACCTAATCGAAACGTCGTAAAAATAAATATGAATAAAGACAATGAAGTCAAACAATCACATTTTAGTGAAAAATTCGTGCCAAAAAAAAAAAGGTATTAAAAATCAGTTGTTGCGACAATACGCTAAGGAATAAAACATGCCAGTAATTCTTGAATAAACTTTACCTTTTTCAAAATGTGTTTTAAAGTCCTTCCATGATTGACAAACATAAAAAACTAGACTCTAAATTATACCGAAGGGACTACCCTTTTTAAGAGAAGGTACATTAAAATTCAAATTCATTGGGCACTGTTATGCGACTCCAGAGATACCAAATTATTTCGTGTGCAGTCAATTATAAAGTAGAGGTATTTGTACAGAATAATTTTTCGCTTTTTAGCGTTTCTTTGAAGGAAGTTAAATTTTTTTCTAATTTAATTAATTTTACCTAATTTACATCTATTATATATAATGCAATTTGTAAATAGTTAAAAGTTTGTGAAAAAGTTCTTTAACTGTAACGCAGTAAAGTTTTTATTATTCAAATTTGAAATAATTATGTTTTATTACCTAGCATGTAATAAATCATCCTGCAATGAGAGACCAAAAAATAAAAGCGGTTTTATGGGCACATTTTATAATTACACCAGTTTAATTAACTTAAACTTTTAATGCTATTCAGAAATTTAAAAGAATATAAGCTGTAACTTAAGTAATAAATTTATGACTTGAAAGGGAACTTACTAGCTTGTTTTTATTTGCTTTAAAAAATTTTGCTTGAAAAATGGATGAAGTTTATAACATTAAAATGGCATTTTAGGAGCGGTCTTATTACCTGCCATTTAGTAAAATTTCTAAATCTTAATATTTTCATTAAAGTACTACATATATTTTCGACATTAGAAGAGGACACAGGTCCTTTCGTTTTAATAAAATATGTATTTTTCCACACGTTCAAATTTTGTGCTTAGTCCATTGATTCCTGAAATGATCCATATAGACCCCCAGCAGTAAAGCTGCGTTTGATTTAAATGGACGTCTATGAAAATAGATCCTTTTTCGGCAGATTATCATCAAAGTCTACTAATAACAGAATAGACAAAGGAATTGTCTATTTATATATTAATTAAGTATATATCATTAAACTATTCACTTTTTGGTTACACTACTTCTAACTTGTAAAAGTGCGCATTTAATAGCAACGTATTACGTGTATACGCATGATAACAAATATGTCTAAACTTGAATTAGAGCTGCAAAGATGGCGGCGCATACCTTTATGAGGAAGCTCTTTGCTTCAGGTATAAGAGGAAATATCCTAAAACTCATCAACTCGTATATGTCTGATAGGAGTATATTTGTTCGATACCAAAAAAGTAAATCAGATTGCAAAAAAGTCGCCTTGGGTGTGCCGCAGGGGTCAGTTTTGGGGCCGCTCTTGTTTATGATTTATGTTAACGATCTACCTAGATTCATCAGTAGGGGAAAGTTGGTTATGTTTGCTGATGATACCACGATAGCTATATCTGCGAATGCCCCAGAGGAGCTGTTGCGTACAGCGGGAGGGGTATGTGAGGAGCTGGAGATTTGGTGTCAGCGTAATCAGTTAATACTTAACCCAACAAAGACTGTATATATGAATTTCAATATTAAAAACCATTGTTGGTAGAGGATAAAGAAACATATAATATTGAAACCTCAGCTGATACTAAATTTTTTGGCACGTGGCTTGATGAGTCGCTGCATTTCTTTTCCCATATCGAACATGTTTGTAAAAAATTGAATTCTGCCTTCTTTGCTATTTTGCAGATTAGGTCATCTCTAGACCGGGCTGGATTGCTGACTGTGTATTATTCTTTGGCATACAGTCATCTGTCAAGCAATGTCATGTCTTGGGGAAGAGGGAGTGAGGTGAATAGAGTGTTTCTGGCTCAGAAAAGAATACTGAGGTTGATATTTGGTCTTAAGCCGACGGATTCGTGTAGACCCATTTTTAAGGAAAACAACATTTTGACTTTTTACTCTGTTTATATTCTAAAATGCGTTTTATATGTAAAACAAAATTACTCAGAGTTTAAAACTCTTGGCCAGGGTCACAGATATGATACACGAAATAGTGACAATCTTAGCATACCTAAACATAGAACGGCACTCTTTGAGAAATCCCCGATTTATAATTTCATTATTCTGTTTAACAAATTGCCTACAAAATTAAAAAACATATCACACATTAAAAAATTCAAAACAGAAATAAAAAAATTTCTTGTTCAGGGGTTATTTTATTCTTTTAACGAATACTTAAGCCTGTAGGATGTACTGACTCTTTTACTGTGTACTGAGTGATTATTTCATTGCGTCCTTCGCTGACCAGTGCTACGGATTATGTTCTTATCGTTTTATTTTTTTTTCCCGTTAGTTGTTTTTAGGATTTTAATCTGTGGTTTTTATTATTAAATATTAGATTAAGTTATTTTACATTTTTTATATAATAACAAGTATCTAATGATACTAACTAATATAACTGCTTCTTGTTTTTTCTAGCTTTAAGGTATGCTATATATATATTTTTTATTTAATTGTATACTGTAGACGAACCAATGCTGAAGTATCAGTTTTATGACTAATAAATTATTTCATTTCATTTCATTTCATTATGGATTTGCTAAATAGACCAATGCTTATCTGTTTTTAGATGGATGTGAAATGCAACATGGAGATTTTTGCATGAGAGCCTTCAGAACAACCTGAATAACGGTAATTTTGATATGCGTACTTTCAAAAAGTTGGGCAATATTATTTTTATTAATAAAAATATAAAATTAACGAAAAAAAATTTTTTTTTTTTTTTTTTACTTTCCTCTCGTGTAACTTTGAAGATATTCATTTTAGAGGAAAATTGAAAAAAAAAAGTTTCGTAATTAAATTTGCCATAAGATAGAGTTAGTCGAAAATCTCAAAATATATTTTCCTTATAGCAAAATAGCAATAATTAAAAAAGAAAATAAAAAAGGCAGGGTTTTAATCAATTTTTTTCGACTATTTAAATTTCTCTGAGGACCTTCATATTAGAGTAAAGAAAACTTTATGCCATGAGAAAATAACACTCTAAAATTCGTTAGGATCGAATTGATAATTTTTCCACAACAATTTTGCAATCCGATTTCGTTTACAAAAATTGACCATTTTTCAAGTTTGAGTCCAAAAATATTACGTTAACGTATATAAATTTATTTTCGACATCAAAATCGAATGATTTGGACGCCCTCAGGAATTGTTTAAAGACATTGTTGATATTTTTGCTTATAAACAAATAGATTTTCTCGGCGGATTTTCATTGGACTTTTTTTGCAATACATTGTTTGAAAGTACTTGGAAAGACACTTCTTTCCGGGAAAAAAAAATTCATATCCGTCAATTGGTTTCCGAGAAACAAGCTGTCAAAGTTGACAGCCTGTTACGGTGAATCTATAAACAATACCGACCTGGTTCTTCAACCAAAAACTTTGTCTTGCCGAGTTCTTTTTTGATACAAATGTTTAAATGTTTATGTTATCTGAAACTTTAATAAAAAATTCAAAGAATATCGCCTACGCGCGTGAAAAATGGAAAAAAGAGGGGTGGGGAATAATGGAACTGAAATATCATACCATGTGCTCATCATGCATTCATTTTGTTATAAACAAATGACGTTATTTATGCATCATACTTATAGCATACTGCACCCTATGGATTTTTCAAACGAATCTTTGTTTACTAATATAATTAAGCATACTATAACGATATATATTTACTGTCATGTCAAAATTGTTTACCTTTTCAATACCAAAAGTGTTTCCGCTCCAGGTGTCGCATTGCATCGCACCACCTTACATTTCACATTCAATGTAAGGTTGGTCCACGCTCTCATTCATTCATCTCATACTTTACCTAAAACTTTGACCTGGGCTTCTTGTTCTCATGTTTTTCGGCGTGGTCCTTGGGATTCCTCCACGGAATCTTTTTGCCGGTCGGTCTTTTTCCTTCTTCGGAGTTCTTCTTCGCTCATCTATTTCTCTCTTCTTCTTCTTTCTTTTCTCTTCTACCTGATATTTGATTTTCGCTTTTTCTTGCTTTGTTTGCTTAGACTTGCAATCTAGGTCTTTTATGTTTTCTCACCTCTTCTGAATTGTAATCCACTGCTTGTCTAATCAGTATATTATCATGCTCTTCTGCTTTCTAAAAGACTCTAATAGCCTTTTGTAAGATGCTCAGAGGCCAATTCGGGAATTAAATATCCGGTATAGAATGGCTAACGCCCTCTGCGAACAAGAAGACCGAAACTACTTGACCTTTAATGATTCAAAATTGACGGTTACAGGGTTGCACGAGGTGAGATAGGTACTAGCAGGAACCGGCAGGGTACCGGGGGAATGCAAGTTTGGCCTTTTAAGAAATAATAAACTTCAGTTACGATCTGAGATTCGTTAGGGTCGGTACCGTTTTGAGAGCGGTTTCTTAGAAAATTTCGCGACGCGATTAATCAATGATAAAGTTCTTATTTTTGATTTTTTATTTATTTCGGGGAAAAATCCTGTTTTATTTCATTTATAGGCCAGGAAACGGAGTGTTAAAAAAAACTGAAATACTGCCTGCAATCTGATTGCAGAAATGGGTAGGGAAAAGTAGTAGAAATGACGTCTTATCTCGTGGCTCAACACGGAACATTGTTTTTTTTTACGAATAGGTCGAAAAATGATTTTTCACCGGTTTTTTGGATTTTACGGAAAATTTAAGGAATTTAGAGAAAAATGCTCCACAGATGAATTGTACGTCTTGAAAATCTCTTCAAAATGAGTTTTTGTTTGTCCAAATCAGTCTGTAAACAAAAAAGTTATTTCAAATTAAACGTTAAAAAGGGCTTATTTTTCAATTGTTAATAACTTTCTTAATATTTATTGAATTGTTTTCAACTTTCACCAGACTATGAGTTTTAAAGTGCTTAAAAAGTATGCAGAAGTTTGGCGCTGTCGGTCCAATAGTTTTTGTAAAATTGCATTTGCTTATTAGGGTTTTTTTTTTGATCCGAGAAGGTTAAACATGTGCCCAATATTATTTTTTCGATACACTACCCCAACAAAATCAAAGAATGAAAGTTTTACGTTACTTAAAAGTAGATATATCGCTAATTTTTCAAGCGCGCGCCGATTTGAAGACGCGCTCTCACTTTGTACTCGGTGAGATTGGGTTACCCCCTCCAACTTACCTTATCTGGCGTACCCTCAGTTTAGCGATCTCCTGAAGGGTTAATTGTATATAAATTAACCTCAATTGAATGATTTTAGATACTTTAGGCTCTTATTAATGAATTGTAAAAAATTCAGTTCTTAATATAAATAAATAATCGCTCTGTGATTTTTTGAAAAAATATTGCTAACTCGGCTTTTATTGGTCGTAGAGACTTTTTTTTTCAAAATTCGTGTTTTTTTACCAGCTTTACAATGATATGCTTCATTAACAAACCGGTTGTTAATTAATTTATTTATAAGCGAAAAACTGCCCATATTTTCGTGACGATTTTGCATTAACAAAATATGAAAAATATCCACTTTTTTTACTATATACTAGTTTAAGTCTGTACAGAGAAAATGAGCACTGACGGAACTCTGTAGCAGTTTCCTAGTCGACGGTACAGCCAAACCAAAATAGCCACTTATTTCGTTTTTCTAATAAACAATTGCAATTTTACAAAAATTATTGGACCGACAACGACCAACTTTCGCACACTTTCTAAACACCTTAAAACTCACATTCTGGTAAGAGTAAAAAAAATTCAATAAATATTAAGAAAGTTATTAACAATTGAAAAATAAGTCATTTTTTATGTTTAATTTGCAATAAGTTTTTTATTTACAGACCGATTTAGACAAACAAAAACTCATTTTGAAGATATTTTCAAGACGTACAATTCGTCTATGCAGCATTTTCCTCTAAATCCCTTAGATTTTCTTTAAAATCCAAACAACCGCGGAAAATCATTTTTTAACCTATTTGTTAAAAAAAAAATGTTCCAACCAAAATTTGTTGAGACACGAGATGAGACGTCATTTTTACTACCTTCTCCTATCCATTTCTGCAATCAGATTGCAGGTAGTATTTGAGTCATTTTTACCTCCCAAAAATCTCTTCGTTTCCTGGCCTATTAGCAAAAGAGCGACTTTCTACTGTTTGTTCTAGCAATTTAAATAGCTGTCTTCGCGCTTGATTCGTTTTTTGGTAAATATTTCAGAAAGCTATTTAAACAGATTATTTTCAAAATTGGGTTTTACGTTTATAAAACGGCTAATAAGACCAATTATGTTAGTTACTTTGAAATTGTTATTCGTTATTAATTATAAGTATCTCACTGTAAATATTTTCGTTGTCTGGTTACCTTTGTTAATTAATTTAAGTGTTTGAGAATCCTAGTTTGTTTAATTTATTAAAAATCTTCATGCAAATAAATTCGCGGGCGCATCGTTGTGAGAAATTCAAATCAAGTGACGTCATCTGACCAACTAGACAGCTTTTTCTGAGTCCTGAACTTGTGCTTGTTGGTATTGGTAAGCCCTAAATAACCTGAAGTTGTTTGGTACTACTGCAAGAACCAAGAGGAACGACCATGCTTTTAGTGTGCCTTTGTCACTGTGATATTTATCTATTGGTTTTTAGAATAACTACAAACTAATACACGACAGCAGGAAATCGTAGGCCTAGTGACCATAGGCTACCAAAATATTCCGCTTGCAGGAGTCCATCTATAATTAATTAAGAAATTACTCCTGCAACTACAATTACTTCAACAAAGTGATAAGCATATAATTGAACCTACAATTATTAAATCATTTGCAATATAAAATTGTGTTTTACTTAATTTTTACCTTTAAGTGCGGTTTTTTGAAATCGATTTACTTTTAGAAAATAATTTCAGGGAAAAGCATTTTCTCATTATCAGATAGGTTCACATTTACAAATATTGACAAAAAAAGTTCTTATTTGTATGGAAACATTATTGATAATATAAATTTATTAAATCGTACAGAGATTATATATATATTTTGTTAGCACAAAAAATGTTATTTCTTCCGAAATTTATTAGAGTTAGGAAATTATATATCTTGGATATTGGGTATATAAATAAATAACAAAGGGATTTTCGAAATGGTTTTATTTCTATTAAGGTTGAGGATTTCTTAAGACTCAATAAAATTGTTGAACCTTAATTACTTTTTTCTACAGGGTTTGTGAAATAAATATAATTGTTTCAAATTTTTAATTTTTATTGACAACAACGCAATACACCTGACAACCAAGAATGACCTGGAGTCACTAAATTAATTTAAAAAGAAGAGCTTTCGATGGTTTTTACGAAAAAGTTGATAGGTGATCCATTTATTGTAAATTACTGGTTAAACAAAGTGATTTTCTTGTTAAAACCAGTTTCTTTTTTTAATTACATGCACAAGGTAGTTCATCGAATAGAATCGTAGCAAAAAGTATCAAGCGCGATTCAATGTTCTTTCGAACGACGACATGCCCACTATTTTACTCCTGAAATTTTGACGATAACTTCACGCGAGTGAGTCGTATATGAATAAGGAAGCGATAATTCAGTAGCAAATCAGATTTACTCACTAAATCTGTGGTAGTATTCATAGCATCTAACGCATTACATAACCTTTAGGGGTATATTGAGTAAGGTATAATATTCGCTAAAAAAAATTCGATAATTCGCCTAACTTTTTAACGGACTTCTAAAAGAAGGAGGTTTTCAATTCGTTGAGTATGTATGTTTTTTTTTTTATGTATATACACCGATTACTCCGGAACGGCGGCACCGATTTGAATGAAACGTTATGTTCAGGAAGTTGCTGCCGGGGTCCCATATTTTTTTGGACGAAATTGGTGCATTAAAACCAAGATGGCGCTGACAATATGGCGGCCAAAAAAATTAATTTTGACGGATTTTCGCCAAAATTGGTATGGAGAAATTTTCCGGGTTGTACCCAACGAATCTAAATTTATTTAAAAAAATTCAATATAGCAGACAAGAAAATTAAATTTTGTCCGATTTTCTCCAAAATTGGTGTGGGGGAGTTTTCCGGATCGCACATAACGAATCCAAAATATTTTTAAAAAATTCGATATGGCGGACAAAAAAATAATTTTTGTCTGATTTTCTCCAAAATTGGTACTGGAGAGTTTTCAGAGTCGCACATGACGAATCTAAAATCATTTTAAAAAAATTCAATATGGCGGATCCAATATCTCGGACGAAAACATTAATTTTGTTAGATTTTCTCCAAAATTGGTACTGAGGAGTTTTCGGGGTCGCACATGACGAATTTAAAATAATTTTTTAAACATTCAATATGGTGGATCCAATATGTCGGACAAAAACGTCAATTTTGTTCGATTTTCTCCAAAATTGGTATGGGGGGTTTTCAGGGTCTTCTTCTTCTTCGGATTCATATCCATTAATGGATGTTTACGATCACATGCTCCATTGCTTCTCTGTCTCGGGCAGTGTGGATCAGTGTTTGTACATCACGTAACCCAGTCCATTATCTTATGTTTCGAAGCCAAGACATTTTCTTCCTCCCCATTCCCCTTCTGCCCTCAATTTTGCCCTCAATCATCAACTGTAAGAACCCATATTTTTCGTTTTGCATGATATGTCCCAGATTGTCTGTTTTTCTTTTCTTGACGACTTCGAATAGTTCATGCTCTCTTCCTACATGCCCCAGAACTTCCTCATTTGTCTTCTTCTCCGTTCATGAGATTTTAAGAATTCTGCGATACAGCCACATCTCAGGGTAGTACATAACGAATCTGAAATTATTTTTAAAAATTCAATATGGCGTATCCAATATGGGGGATAAAAAATAAATTTTTTCTTATTTTTCCCAAAATTTATACTGGGGAATTTTTGGAGTCGCACATTATGAATCTGATATTATTTTAAAAAAATGAAGTATGGCGAATCCAAGATGGCGAATAAAAGGTTCAACATCTCCCGATCTTATTTAAAATTAATCTGGCGGATTCAACATGGCATCCTAAAAATTTTACATTTTTCGATTTTCTCCACAACTGATATCGAGAATTTTTGAAGGTGTAAGTTACGAATTTAATAGTATTTTTTTCAGGATTCAATATGGCGGACTAAAAATTTTACATTTTTCGATTTTGTTCAAATATGGGACTGAATCGTTTTTAAGGTTGTAAATAGCGAATATAAAATTATTTTAAGAAAATCTAATATGCCAGAGACAGTATGACGGTCTAGAAATTTTGAATTTCTCGATTTTATCTAAAATTGGTACTAGGGGGCTTTGAAGGGTTTAGATTTGGATTACATTAAGACGTTGATAAATATTACTCTCATGTTCCAAGATATATATATATATATATATATATATATATATATATATATATATATATATATATATATTTGCGTGGTTAATTTATTGGACTGTAGCTTTACATAATTTATTTGGAGGGTTTTCAGTTCCTACTTTTATAATTAAAATACAACAAACAAAATTTCCTTAGTTGGAAACATATATTCACACGTCAATGTAACGTTTCGGCTGGAACTTCCTTAGCCTTTTTCAAACATTGTACATTCAAATTATTGCAAGAAAATATTACCTTTGAACACCCTACTATTATCGATATTCATTGAAAATTAATCCTACCTTAACTTGAACTCTCACATCAAAATAAAACAAAACGGAGACAGAACAAAACACTTTAAAATTATAAATTATACTGAACTTGTATGTTGGAAGGTTAATTTTTTTCAATAGTGTTTTTACTTCTCACATTTATAGATAAGGATAATATACTTAACAGTGACAAAAGGGTGGCTGTTTGCTAAAACATTTGGATAGTTTCTATTTAAATAAATTATTATATATTTTACTTAATTGTCTCGTGTCAGTTTTCGAGTTTACAGCGTTTTTATTTTTTTTTTGGTTTTTTCAAAGTTAAATTTATGATTAGTTTCCGTCATGTCGTTAGTTAGGGTTGTTTTATTTTTATTTATGTCCATTAACTTTATTTTTTATATATTGGTTTGTTTGCCCTATATACACCGAATCACAGTTGTGGCATGGAATTTCATATACGACATTACTCATTTGTCATTTGGAATTTTTGTTTTTAATTTGGAAAAAGTATTTTTCAATAAGTTATGAACTTTGTGACATAGTAATATTTTCCTTTTTAAATATGTTTTGTATGTTATGCGAACGCTTTGGGATGTATGGTAGCGTTAGAGATTTTTGGGTATTATTTTTGTTCCTTTTTATGAAATGACTACCTTTATTATACAGTCTATTTATTCTCTTTTTAAATACTAAGTCAATTAGGTTGTTTGGGTAATTGTAGTGCTTCTTTTGCTTTTTTAATGGCATTTCATCGAAACTCAGAATCGGTTAATTTAATTGCATGATCGGCAAGACTAAGTATCACAGCTTTTTTTTAGGATAATGGATGCATCGAGTCGTCATGTAGATATCTTGAAGAAAAGGTTTCCTTTGTGTACCATTCGGTTCTAATTTTGTTTTTAGTATTGTGCAAAGTGAGATCTAAAAATTTTATTTTATTATGTTGTTCTATTTCGATGGTGAATTGTTGTCTGTTATTGTAGCTGTTAAATAGATTAAGTATGTTTTTGTATTCGGTTTTAGGCACTGCAGTTATGCCGTCGTCGACATATCTATAAAAGAATGGAGTAGAAAAGTTTAATTGATTTATAACTGTTTCTTCGAGGTCTTCCATCACTATTTGTGCGATGATATTTGAAATGACAGCACCCATTGCGCATCCCTCAATTTGTCTATAAAAAGTTTTGTGATATACAAAATATGTTGAGGCTAAGGTTAAAGTAATGGCTTCCAAAAACTCATCCAACGGTAAATCGCTGAATTTTTTAATTTAATTCCACTTTTTTGAAATAATTTGTTTTGCCAACTCTACAGGAATATTTGTATAGACACTACATCAAGTGAAATTAGTATATAGTCGTTAGGTAAATTTATATTCTTTATTTTGTTTTTAAAATCCCACGAATCTTTTATAAAGTATTGGTTTTTATTGATTATGTTTTCTAAGATGTTTTTAAAAAATTTTGACAGGTTTTCAAAGGTGCTGTATGCGTGATACAATGGGACGTAGTGGTAGGCCATTTTTGTGAAGTTTGGGTAATTCATAGATTCTGGGTGCCAAAGAGTTATGAATTTTAAGTTCTTTAGCAGTTTTTGGAAAGATAAAAATTTTATTTTCCCAACGATTGATTATTTCATTATTTTTTCTGTGATATATGTTAGAAGAATTGATTTTAACTCCGCCTGCGTTAGTTGGTGGGTGGATTGAGTTACTCACTAACTATCACGGCCGGCCCCAACTCCGGATAAAGGAGGAGGGTTTTCAGATGAGGGTAGCAGCCTATCTGATGGAAAAAGAATCATCGCTCAAAGATCCAACAATCAGCCTCGGAAAAGGACGGATTTAACGGTAACAGACCTGGCACGAAAAAGGACAATGAATAACAAAACATCAAAGAATAAACATAACTGGAGAAATGAGATATTAAGAATGGCCTGCTGGAATATAATGTCATGGCAAACAAAGAACCAAGACGTACTCATGGAAATGAAATACCATAAGATTGACATATGTGCAATTTCCGAAACCAAACGAAAAGGCAAGGGCACCCTAAAAGTACCTGGATTCATATTAGTATACAGTGGAGTGGAGAAACAAAAAAGAGCAATAGCTGGAGAAGCGATATTGATTGCAGAGAAATACGAAGATCATATTGATGACATCCACTACGTCAACGAACGCATTCTTAGGATCACATTGAAGACAGGCTCAGAAAAAATTCATATCTTCAGTGTATATGCCTCAGACAGCAGTAGGAAAAAAGAAGAAACAGACATCTTTTATGAGACAATGCAAACGGAAATCCACAAAATACCATCGGATGAAAAGACTCGAATATTGAGTGACCTGAATGCAAGAATAGGCAATGAAGTGATAGATGGGATCAAAAACAAGTAGAACAAAGACCATATTAACGAAAATGGCGAAATCTTGATTGATTTCTGCACAAGCAACAACATGAAAATAAATGATACATTCTTTCCCCATAAGCCTCACCACAAAATAACCTGGCAAAATACCAGAGGACAAAATTCAATAATAGATTATGTGATATCAAATAAAATTTTACATCCAACACAAGTATTAGACGTCCGTAGCTTAACATCTGCAGAAATAGGATCCGATCATAGATTGGTACTATGCACATTAAGACTTAAAATACAACCCAAAAAGAAAAAGCCACCGAATATTAAAAATAAATTAAACATTGAATCGATAAGTGATGAATCAACCACAGACTTGAATAAAAAGAGACTTGCAGAAAAGATCAAAGACAACTCTATTAAAAATTCAGATGATGTTGAAGAAAGCTGGGGAAAAATCAGAGGAAAAAATGTAGAATTGATTTTCACTTCTTTGTAAGTGGTATTATCTGCAAGTAAGTTTTTCATTTTCTTATCATATTCCGTGGAGTACATTACAACAGTTTTGTTGGATATATCAGGTTTTAAAATTATTAATTCGGGGTGCTGTTTTAAAATATTTTTTGTTTTGCTTATTTTATTTTGAATAGCATTTTGTTTTTCGTTATTATGTTTGTTAAAGTTATTCCTGTAGTTGGTTAAGCTCTTATAACATTTTGCTGTAATGTCTTCCTTTGAGACGGAATTAAGATTTACGAGTGCTGTTTCAATATTACAAATTATGTCACAGATTGGCAGCTGGTTGGCCTTTTCTATCGGAATAGCAAAATTTGGCCCTAACTCAAAATTTCAAGAGCATAATCTGGCAATTCTACATCAATTAAATTTTCCACCTATTCCAATCGTGGTTGATATTTTAGTTTTTTTCCCTATCCATAAAACCGTTAATTTTTTAAATATTATTGCCTTTAATTTTCAAGAAAATTCTTTCAATCTCTTTATTAATCGATCCCGAGTCGAAACTGGATCGAAATCCAGTGCCATTAAAAAAGCAAAGAAAGCACTACTGAAAAACAATTACCCAAACAACCTAATTGAGTCAATATTTAAAAAGAGAATAAACAGATTTTATAATAAAGAGAGTCATTTCATAAAAAGAAACAAAAATATTACCCAAAAATACCTAACGCTTCCATACATCCCATAGCTTTCTTTCGCATAACATACATAACATATTTAAAAAGGAAAATATTACTATATGTCACAAAGCTCATAACTTATTGAAATTCCAAATTAAAAACAAAAATTCCAAATAACAAAAAGAGTAATGTCGTATATGAAATTCCATGCAACAACTGTGATTCGGTGTACATAGGGCAAACAAGCCAATAGCCAAAAATAGAGTAAATGGACATAAATTTGACAAAGAAAAAATAAATAAAACACCCCTAACTAACCACATGACGGAAACTAATCATAAATTTAACTTTGAAAAAAAAATAAAATTTTAAGAATCGAAAATCAAACGAAAATTCTATGAGATGATACGCTATAAACTCAAAAACTTGCACGAGACAATTAAGTAAAATATATAATGATTTATTTAAATAGAAACTATCCACATGTTTTAACAAACAGCCACCCTTTTGTCACCGTTAAGTATATTATTCTTATCTATAAATGCGAGAAGTAAAAACACTATTGAAGAAAAATTAACTTTCCGGCAGACAAGTTCAGTATGATTTATAGTTTCTCTTCTCCTTTAAACTTAAACGGAAATCGAAATTGAATTTGTTTCCTCAGAAGGTAAGCAAGCAACTTTAATTAAAAAAAGTAGAGCAATTAAATTAAAAATAAATATATCTTAAAAAATTTAGGTATTCAAATTTTTACTAACTTCTCAAGGCAGAACTTAAAAAATCAACAACATCTTTGTGTAAACATACATATACCGTAGTTTCTTCCACACATTCGCTTCGTAGTGATAAGTCAGTATCCCTTAAATCTAAATTTAAAATAGGTTGAAAATAATATGTGGGTGTAAGCGGCGAAAAAAAGATTTAAAAAAATTAAGATTTTATTTTAAAATTGCCGTGATATTTCTTTTAGGAATATTCATTAAATTTGGCGGAAACTAATTTAAATTGATATGACATTTTCTCTTATATTCTTAAGTAATATTAAAGTTATTCAAATTGACAGCTTTGAAAGAATTTTAAGGACCTTAACCAATACTTGAATGGCTTTTTAACAAAAATGAAATGGTCGATTTTAATTAATCTCTAAAGACCTTCTAAATCAGGAATAAGGAAATGTAGTGAAATTAACTTGTTAAATAAATTTTTAAAATAAATTGGAAGGAAAATTATGAATAAGAATTTTTTTATGGCTTAGCTTATAAAAAATTTGATGAAGAGATTGTGTTGCCCGAATCAAATAATGTCTGTTTTTTCGAAAAATCTAACCACGTCGCATCCGTGCCTTTAGGAAATGGTATTACGGTTAATTCTGAATGATATACAACCATGTTTTGCTGGAAGTCGTCGGTGAATTGAAAAAAAAAAACACAGACGACGGATTGTGCACGACAATGTGAGTTCCTATATATCGGTTCAAACTAGTGACATTTTGAGCAATTAAAATGTGGAATTTATGAGTCATCCACTTTATAGCCCAGATTTGGCACCCAATGATTTCTTTCTGTTCCCGTACATGAAGGAAAACTGCTACGAATACTGCAAGTGGGAATAATTTTGTGCTAATTATCTTTAAAATTTTGTTGTTAAGTTGGACTATTATGTTAATTGAAATGAAAAGATGCATAGTTTAAAAAAGGGAAAAAATATAATTTATGATACTTATAAAGAGTTTCGCTTGTCAGAATACTTAAGTGTGTTAATTTGTTACCCAGTTTATTTGTTTTTAATGTCTTGTAACAAAATGTCTAACTCTTATTAGCATATTTATCCTGTCACTACTGCAAATTAATATGTTACTTTAATGTAAGGGAACAAAAGTTCTTTATGATTTTTCATTATTTACCATTTTATTATCTTTAAATAAATTCTACTAAATGGAGGAATTTATTTGAGCCACTCTATATAAAGATTTGGACCGTTACAATGTATATCAAATGTCTATCCAAAAATAGTTACATATCAGATAAATATAAATCCGTTAACATACTTAAACTTAAAGTTAACATTATTACTTATGGGGTAGTTAATTTTTCAAAAAAACAAAAACAATATAAACTCAGTCAATTTATGTGACGCAATATCTAAACGGTTCTACCCTCTTGAGGATTTTATTATAAATCTGTAAAAGTTACTTAATAGTCATATTATCCACTTCGTTAGGGGTCTAAGGTTAAGCGTTAACGATATATCGAACATGTGGCCGACCCGTGGGAGATCTTTCTTTTACTTAAACTGAGCAAATTTTCCGATCATAAGAAAACAAAAGAATATTTAAATAAAAGCACTAAAATGCAATTTTGTTATTTGTTATTACGTATAAAGCTGGTGTCTGTTGATCATTTTTTTACCTGTTCGACGAAAATAAGAATTAGAAAATATGAAAATTGCTAAAACGAACAGGATGTCTTTTTCTATGGACACGACTCAAACTTTTATTATAAGCGTAGGATAGTTATAATTTACATTTCTATAAAATAGTTATTAGTTCCAGCTCTGGTCCGATTTAATATTAAAAATTCGCATGGATGACTTCTACCATCTATGAACCAGGGGACCAAAAACTTACATACACTCGGAAAGAAAAACTATCCTTCATGGGCAGAAGTTTATCGCGAAAATATGTTCTATTGATGGTAATTAATTAACGTGAGTTACAGTCTCGAATTCGTTAAGATCGGCACCATTTTAAGAACAGTGTCTTAGAAAATTATGTGACGTGTATATTCATCGGGAATGAAGCATTTCTTTGTTTTATTTTTATTTATTTTTGGGAATTTATGGGAATATCCTGTTTTTATTTCACTGAGTAAAAGGAGTAACTTTAATACTGTTTGTTTAAGTAATATAAATAGCTGTATCTCGCTGTTTTTTCTGTTTAATATTTTAAAAAGCTATTTATACGTTTTATTTTCTAAATTGTGTTTTACATTTTAATGAATAGAACGGCCATTAAGAGCAGTTTTTATTTCTCATTGTAAATATTTTCGTTTCGCATTTATTTTTGTTAATAGATTTAAGTATTTTGAGAAACTTGTTTTGTTTAACTTGATTAAAAACTTCACGCGACTAACCTGGCGGACGCGCCGTTGTGAAAGTCTCAAAGCTAAAACATCATCTGTCTAACTAGCTGCCAGCCTTGCCTGAGTCCGGAAGTCCCCAGTTATGTTTATGGTGAGCTTAAATAACCGTAGTTGTTTGGAACTAAAACTGCAAAAACTAAGATGAGCGTCCAGATTTCCAGGGTGTCTTTGACTTTATGATAATTATTTATAAGTTTTTAGAATAGCTACAAATTAATATGGGACAGCAGTATGATTGTAGATTGAACGGCGAACGCTACCCAAAATATTCCTTTTGCAGGAGTCACATTCTGTCACATTAAACTCAATACTTAACATACTTATGAGCTTGGTAAGCATCTAATTTATAAAAACATGGCTTTTTTTTTTGATTTTTATGAACGCATATCGGAAAAGGTAATGCTCATTTAACTTTTCATTATATTTAGTAAATTCTAAGAACCTCGAGGTATATCCCAGAGCTACTAATGTGAGAAGAGTATTAGAGTATTATATTTACGGTCTCTGGAATCTACTCTTATTAAACTACTTTATTCGAAATGTATAACTATGTCAGGACATATGCCCTAGGAACAAATTCATTGACCATTTCTGTGGAATCCAGACATACCTCTTTTGAATAATACAGAGTGCCTATAAGAGGTCTGTATAAAACGCAAGCGTAAATTCAATTTACTTTATATAAAGTAAATTTTCTAAGTACAGGGTGTCAAAATTTCAATTTTTTTAAATTTTTTGTAACGATTTATCTTAATAATAGCTTAAATTGCATCATATTTGGTACCTTGTAATATTGTAGAATGAGATATCAAGATCTAATTATAGTTGTGATGTACATTATAGAGGGCAACACCAGGATTTGCCAACATTTAAAGTTTCATAACTTTGGTATATTGAAGATCTAATTAAAAATTCTTATTTCTTGACATCTTTTATCTAAAAAGTTATATTTAGTTGGTTAGTGTTGTGGTTGTTATTTTTTAACGAAACGAAAGATTTCGGTGTCAAATTTGTCATGGCTTTTTTAGTTTTTAATCTACAGGGTGATTTTGAAAATCTTCGTTTTTAGTCACATCCCATATTTCCATTATGCTTTAATTTATCAAAAAGGTAAAAACTAATTTTTATAGAGTTTTTTACGTAGAGTTCAGTGGCGCAGTAGGTTTTTTTCTAAAAAGTTTAGTGCCCAATTTGCAGAATCGTCATTTCTCCTATCGGTGCAGCGATTCTTTGATTTTCTATTCTTGATAAGATAACTATAAAAACACAAATAAATTCTTCTCGGACACTCTTTTCAAATGCATAAAATAAAAATTTCATAAAAAGATATATATTTTAGCTAAAATTAGAATTACATCTATATATCATATATAAATTATAAACTTCGTACGATTGAATTTGTGGTGCATGTGAATTAACCTTAAAAAGACCATGACAGAAAAGAGTGCTCGCAAAATATGGGCATATTTAAAGAGCTCGTTAATAAATAAAAATCTTAAAGATAATATATAAAATTTCTAAGTGTTTAAAGGCACTTCAAGAACACCTCAATATGAATTACTTAAATGTCTTCACGTCCTTTTTTTTTTGAGATGTTTTATTTATTTATTATTTACTTTATTTGGTTGTTAAATTTTTTACTGATTTTGAATTATTTCTGAATAAGTATATGTTAATATAAACGGCGACATGAGCATTATCCCTTATAGTTAACGGAATTGCTTTCTTAGGTTTTATAATGTTCCTGTATTTTTCCCACGTATTGACACCAGCTGTCAGAACAGTCATGAACTGTTATGGTGAGCATTAAGCGTAAAAAACAATGCTGTCTTTAGCTAATCTTGTAAATTGAATGTTCTGGAGTTTTTTAAATACCAAGAAAGGGAATCAATCGATTACAAAAATGATTCCTTAGAAAAATCAATAGTTACAAACAAAATCTGCCTGATATGAAGAATTCATATTGCTCTCAAAGTAACAGGTAGGAGGTTTTCTGTTCTTAACAGCTATACAGATAGCTACTTATGATAATAAATGTTATCTAATTGTGTGCTTCATATTTTGTTATAATAATTTCTAAGATAGAGACGGGACTCGGATATACTTCTAACAGGATGAAACTATTTCTCTTCTGGGGAAAATCTAGAAAGGCTTACTCTGCTTCTACTGCGGAAGATAGGTATTAAGTTACTGTTACAATTTTCAACGCTAATATCAGGTAGTCGATGAAAAGTGAAGACAATGTTGATTGTTTTCTGTGATTATGAAGGTGCTGTGCACCACGAATATGCTCCGAGAGATCACATGATCACTAAAGAATACTACGTTGAAGTATTGAAAAGAATGCGTGACGCAGTCAGAAGAAATTGGCCACAGCTTTGGACAAGCGATAACAGGTTGCTTCACCACGACAAAGCGCCAGCGCATTCATCGAACCTTGTGCAGCAATATTTAACAATGCACCAAGTCGTACAGCTTCTCCAGCCTCCTAGAGTCCCGACGTAGCTCCCTGTGACTTTTGGCTCTTTCCCAGATTAAAGGATACCGGTTTGATGACAAAGAAATGGTTGAAACTAATGCGACGAATCCACTGAAGGCAATTCCGAAAACTGACTTTCAGGACTGCTTGAGGAAGTGGAAACACCGCTGTGAACATGTTACTCAATTAAATGGGAACTACTTTGAAGGATCTCACTCACCGGATGATAAAGAATAACATCAATGCGGAGATATGAAGGTAGGCTCGATATATTTGAGTAAAACCTCGTATAATAACCATCGGTTCAAACAATATTCTATTTTTAGTTCTAATTAAATACCATATTTCCTTGGAAATACAAGTGTTATGAAAAAAAATTGACATACAATTTGAACAATAAAATAAAATATCATTTGTTTTAGCTTATTACGATTCAAATAACTAGTTTTACAACTAATATAATATTGGACTTTTTTTTTGTTAATAATGACATTTTCATTATTGAGAAAATATTAGTTGTGCTTATCTACAGATGATATTAATATCAAACTATGTCTATGTATTTAAGACAACTTAGATTTACATTGCAATTATCTAATATTAATTAAACTGGAGTGAAATATTGTTCTGATAAAAACTATTAGAATGCACAACGCACGTCACAATTTGTATTTTCGAAATAACAACCAAATTAGAGAAAAGGCAGGAAGGTTGGATAATGCTCTAATCCTTAAAATTGCCGTCTAATTGCGTTTAAAATAAGTGCGAGGATCACTGATGCTGCACCGACATTAGACATTAACAAAAAAAATGGCGGTTCCAATGTGGCGGATACAAGGCTCCATAAACCTTACGGCTGAGTTATGAACGGGTTTTTGGGATTTTTTCTGAAATTCTCGGTATGGGGGTTTAAAGTGTATTTGATTTAGAATATATTATTTAAATGCCAAATTCCAAAATGGCTGATCGGAGATAGCGGACGCAAAAAATAAAATTACATGAATCTGAGCAAAAATTTGTAATGAGGATATTATTTGTCCTAAAAATCCTAACTACATAATTGTTAAAATCCATGTTACATCGGCAACTTTGAATTTTTCAAATCCGATCTCAGATTTGAAATCGGCGACTCCAAAAATCCCTCGGTACAAATCTTTGCTCAGATTCATATAATTTTAATTTCTTGCTTCGCCATCTTAGATTCGCCATTTCGGATTTTGGCATTTAAATAATGTATTTTAAATCATAGATACTTTAAACCCCCATACCGAACAATTCACCAAAAAACCCAAAAACCTATTCATAACTCAACCGTAAGGTAGGTGTGTGGGGTCTTGCATCCGCCATTTATATATATATATATATATATATATATATATATATATATATATATATATATATATATATATATATATATATATATATATATATATATATATATATATATATATACATATATATATATATATATGTATATATATATTTTTCTAATATCCTCTTGGGTATAGGTTTTTCCATTAGAGAAACATAGGACAACAATTTTTCTTGACGTTTCGCTCTACATAGTGAGCTTCTTTAAAAGAGCTGGTATAATTTATTCTACATCTACAAAATTACAAAGTTTTTATTATAATGAACATATATCACAGTAATACACATTTATATTTTTAATTTAATTAAAATTAATAAAAATAAAACAGATTTTAAAATGGTCTTGAAGTTTAAAATTTTAAACCAATACGACAGGTTAAAATAGGTTAAAATTGTGAAAATTACAAAATAGTACATACCTTGAAAGTAGTTGTGTCTGTATGTTAAAAATAAATTCAGTTATGATACTTTGTATGCAATTGCTATGGATGAGTATCATAACTGCATTTATTTTTAACATACAAACACAACTACTTTCAAGGTATGTACTATTTTATAATTTTCACAATTTTAACCTATTTTAACCTGTTGTATTGGTTTAAAATTTTAAACTTCAAGACTATTTTAAAATCTGTTTTATTTTTATTAATTTTAATTAAATTAAAAATATAAATGTGTATTACTGTGATATATGTTTATTATAAAAAAAAACTTTGTAATTTTGTAGATGTAGAATAAATTATACCAGCTCTTTTGAAGAAGCTCACTATGTAGAGTGAAACGTCAAGAAAAATTGTTGTCCTTTGTTTCTCTAATGGAAAAACCTATACCCAAGAGGATATTAGAAAAAAATATTTAACAAAAGGCTTGAGACACAAGAATAAATTATATATATATATACAGGTCTGGAAAATCGCAACCAGAAACTCGACGTTTCTTAAGTATGATAAAGAAAATACTATATTATTTTCAAATAAGAATGAGAAAGAAGATAAGCATCTCGTAAGCATCGACATACGTTTAAATTACCAGTTTGGGCCTCGGATGAGGGCGGAGCATACGCCACGCCCTAACACAACAAGAGCATGCCAAGTTATTTGCTTTCAATCAAGCCATCGAAATGTAAGTACCGTGTTTCGCGCCAAATTTTTTTGGTACAATGGAAGTTTATTCCACGAAACAAAAAGATTAGATTATTAAGTAGTACACTATTCTGTTAAATAATCAGCAGATTTGTATTTACGTGAGAAAATCAACCTGTTCCTTGAAAATTTAGAATTTCGGCAATTATTAAAAAATTTGGGACAATCGGTTGTCTAAAAATTTGTAAAAAATGCACTAATAATAATGAGGAGCAACCGGTTCCTCAAATTACTGAAGAAAGAACAAATCGGAAGACTGACGTTTGTAGTTCGGCAGAAATTAATTTTCCTTGCAATAGTACCGTAATTGCCTAAGAACTTGATATGAACTTGAATTTTAAAGTGGTCTGTTAGCTTAATTACTTAGAAATTACCGTTGCGTTTCACTAATATTTTTATTTGAATAAATGTTTGTTTTGTAACAAAAATATCAATTTTCTTTACGCTCAACGGCCAACAAAACAATTTTTTTTTTGTATTTTGACTATTTGATGTATTTAAAACAATAAATGTATCAAATAGTCATTAAATATTCCAAATTCCGTCGATTACGTTATAAGTTTAGACGAAAAGTAACTACACCCTCTCATTCGTTTCAAGGTACTGTTTGTCTTCGTGTTGCACGGAAGTTGGCGGGGGTAATATTGGGCGTAGGCGTTCCCTACGATCTATGAACTAACCTGAAACAAGTTAGACGGGCTTAATGGGTTAGAATTTGAGGAAATGGCCAAAATAATTTGTAGTTAAGAAATTTAAAATAGAAAGTTGGCTATAGTAACGTTTCTATTAAACCTCGGTAGTAGTGGATATATGAGAGAAGGAAAGAGGAGGAGGAGGAGGAGGAGGAGAAGTAAGAAAAGTAAATCATCAACACTTTTCATCCTCCTCCTCTTTTTTTCTCTCATTATACTTTTCAAATCTCTCATTATACTTATTAAAAAACCTCGTATCATCAACACTTTTCATCCTCCTCCTCTTTTGTTCTCTCATTATACTTTTCAAAAAGCCACGTATAAATCACCTTGAGTTTAATCTTAAAGTTAACAACATGGTTAACCTTTCATCGAATCCGATCATACTAGGAGATCTAACCTTATGTTTGACCTTGAGGTGGATAACCTTATTTGACCATGAAGTCGATATAAAGTCCTACCACAAATGAATTTTCACTTCAGTAAATTTATAAAATAGATACGTGGAGCATCAAAAGATGATAAATTAAATACCAACAAATAATAAGTAAATAATAATTAAATAATTTTATATTTAATAGTAAATATTACAAAGTAAATATTAAAAAAATGTATTCAAAAATTTATGGATAATAATATTGAAGAAGAAGATCCAGATCGAAATGAATTAATAGGAGTATTGGATTACAATACATATCTTAACGAAAAAAAATTTCAGAAGAACTTCAGAAATTGTTGGGACTACGATATAAATAATTTCGAACAAATTGAAGCTGAATCTGGTGACTCCGATATTGAAGAAGATAATGAAGAAGAAAGTGCTAGTGCTAAATTTTGTTTAGTGAAACATAAGTACACTGATCCCAAAGAAGTTGTGTTCTGTATTATTCAGAGTTATATCGTTGTGTTTGTAGTGACGGAAAATCAAGAAAAAACTCTTTGTCACGCATGCTATCAAATTATACAATTTTATCAAAGGGCAGGGGCTCATAGACATGTAAATACTCATAATAAGAGAAAATTAAAACGCTTAAGTGATGATTTACATTGCGATATATGTTCAAGACAGTTGTATCAAATTATTACCCCCAAAGTTTGTTTAATTTGCAATAGTAGTGTTAAAAATATTGATTTAGATTGGGACACAAATGTTCCAGTGGTGCCAATATAATGCCTGGTAAAAAACCAATATATAAAAACGGTAGGAAGTCGCGAAGGGTAAAAAAAAAAGTTGTTAACGAAATAATTGAAAATAAAACCGAAGAATATCCCATATGTCTTGAAGATATATTATCTAATAAAATGATGTCACCAGAACCTTGTAATCACAGATTTTGCATCCCTTGTTTAGGAATGTGGATGTTAATTAATAAAACATGTCCAATCTGTCGCAATGAACTATGCGTAATTAAATGTGAAAATGAAGAAAATGTAGTCCTAGAATATTTAGTTTGAAATATATTATTTAATATTTATGTGTTGCAAACCACTTTATACATGTGAAAATGAAGAAATTATAATCCTAGAATATTTATTTTAAAATGTATTATTATTTAATTTTTATTATTTTAAAATTATTATTGTTTGTATTTAATTTATCCATTTATTCTTATCTTATTGGAATAAAGAATTGAACAATTTCGAAAAAAATGTTTTATTTATAAGAATAACGAACAAACATAACAACTCAATACAAAAGTTTTGATTAGTCATAATAGATTGAAAAAATATTTTAAATTAACCACCCTGTTCAAAAATTTTTAATCCTTTCTTATTTTAGAGAGTCTTAAATCTAAAATTAATAAGTTTATAAATATGAAAGAAAAAATATTATAGAAGATTTAGGTACACTTATCTTCATACTCCTTTATAATTAGATCAATTAAATAAAATTTACATTTCCTTAAATCGTCTCCGTTACTATTCCTTATCACTTAAACACTTTAACAACCTAAAAATAGTTTCACTTAACTTGTTTGATAAAGCTATCGAAAATATAATAAATTTATAAATATATCTTCCTTCATTCTCGTTTAACTAGAATAAATAAATTTTACCTTAAATTCTTTCAGCTACTAGCCACTATAACTAAAACTTCACTAATTGTTTAACTTAACACTAAAAAAGTCTCACTTAACACTGTCCCTATATTGTCTTTTTCTGTTTTCAATTTCAACTGGAAAAAATAAAAAATCAATTAGTATTTTAGTTATAACGAAGATTAACTATGATTTAAAAAAAAACATTTAGTATTTATTTAGTAATTACTTACTTCGTAGTAGAATCCACTTCCGAAGATTGTAGGGGACCTGGAACTCCATTTTCTCGTCCCCCAACCTCATTTTCTTCAGGGTTTGTTGTTGAAGAAATTATACTGCTTTGAATGGGTTGAGGGTCTTGTGGGGGCTCCTGGTCCCTTCTAATGAGGATTCTATTATTATCAACTACAACTACTCTGAAATTTCGTAATATTTTTTTTTTGTAATTTTATAAAAATTAAAAATTTGTTTTGGTTTTATTGAATGTTCAGAATCTTTGACCGCAAATGACAAAAATTGGCCTCGTTAAATAAGCGTTTCTATAAAAGTAGGTCATGGGTACTTTCGCCACACTTTGGGTGCGGCGGCCTTCGGCCGGTTGTTATAGGCGTCATAGGGGGCGGGGGCGGCCTTCGGCCGGGTGTTAGAGGAGTTATAGGGGGCGGGGGCGGCGGAGCGGCGGGGGCGGCGCCTCCTCCCCCAAGTTTTCCACCATCATTTAAATTCATACCTCAACACATTCAGTTTACTTTGCTGAAATTGACTTAAGCTTCACAATAAGAGATTGTTTTAGAAAAGATGGTCTTTAAATGCAAAGACTGTGCCAAAACTTTTACTAGACAAGATAATTTAAATCGTCACGTGAATACCTTACACAACAACATTCCCAAGTTAGAAGATAAAAAGATGAAGAAGTGTAAGTTTAACTTTAAGTAGATGTGTCAGTTTTACAAAATAAGTATTAACTTGGGTTATATAGATATATTTAATAAAAATGTATTTTTAATTTTAGGTGAAAGAAAATATTGTCAATCTTGTAAAATATTTATTAGCAAATCATTATGGTTCTGCCATTTGCGAACAAACAAACACAAGACAAATTCTTTAGTAATCACAGATGATAATGTTTCTGTTATTAAATCAGCATTTAAACAACGAATCATTTCATATAAAATTTCAGCTACTAAATATCACATAAGTATTAATGAATTTTTCACGGAAATTTTGCAAAAAATAATGGACACAATTAATTATGAAGTTCAAAGAAACACCTGTGTTAAACTCAACATGGAACTTTTTGGCCTCTACCTGAATCCTTCAAATGATAATCATGATGTAAAATCTTTTAATACGCCATTCCGTATTTTATGTAGTACCACTGACTTAGCTACAGAATTGGATGAAATGATTGCAATTATGGATCGAAAAGTCGATGAGCTGGCAGAAAAAGATTCAGGTACACGACTTTTCTTAAATATAAATTTAAATTTCAAAAATCAAATTGCTTATAATATATTTTTTGATTTAATTTTAGGATGGATTTTACTGAAAATTTTACATGTGGAAATCAATATAAACAAATTCAACCCACTTAAAGCTTCGTCTTATATTCCTCTGCCAACGGAAATAAGACAGAAAAACGCAGTGATAAATATTCAAAACGACGACGAATGTTGCTTTGCATGGGCAGTAGTTGCAGCTCTGCATTCACCTACTGGACCAATAGACAGAGTGGAATCATATCCTCATTATACAACACTTTTAAACTTTCAAGGTATTCAATTTCCTATGACTTTAAACGAAATAATTAAATTTGAAAATCTCAATAATATTTCTATTAATGTTTATGGTTTAGAAAAAATAAAAAGGAATTTTAAAACCAAAATCAAAATTATAGGACCTTTACATTATACTAAAAATAAGCGAGATCGTCACATTAATTTATTATTAATAGGAGATGATAATGGGAATTTTCATTACTGTTATATTTCAAATTTAGCAAGATTAATTTCTCGACAAATATCTAAACATAATGGAAAAAAATTTTTATGTGATGGTCGTTTGCAATATTTCACTACTGAACAGCAGTTGGTTAGACATAATGCGGTGGATTGCGATTTTGTAAGGATAAACCTTCCTTCTATTGAAAGCAAAATTAGTAAATTTGGGAATGTTATGCCTGGAAATATTTTAAAATTTCAGAACATACAAAAACAAATTGAAGTTCCGTTCGTTATTTATGCTGATTTCGAATGTATTCTTAAACCTCTGGAAAACATGAATTTTATTAATTTAGATCCTACTTCTCCATATACTGAAAAAAAATTTGAACACATTCCATATTCATTTGCATATTATATAAAATGCTCTTTTGATGATTCACTTTCAAAATTTCAAATTTATACGGGTCACAATTGTGATCAAATTTTTATACCTTATCTAGAAAGAGATGTCTTTGAGATCTATAATAAATATTTAAAACATTCAAAACCAATGAAAAAATTAAATACTTTAGAACAACTGCATTATGAATATACCAACAATTGCCATATATGTAATAAAACTATAATTTCTGATAAGGTTGCGGACCATTGCCACTTAACGGGTTCATTCAGAGGTCCTGCCCATTCAATATGTAATTTAAATTATAACCTACCAAATTTTATTCCTGTAATATTACATAATTTGCGTAATTATGATTGTCATCTATTTATAAAAAATTTATGTCCTAATAAAGAACAATTATCTGTCATTGCCCAAAATAAAGAAAAATATATATCATTTGAAAAATCCATTGAAGTAGATCAATATTTAGATAAGAAAACAGGTCACAAAAAATCAAAATTTTTACATCTTAGGTTCATTGATTCATTTCAGTTCCTACCGAATTCTTTGTCAAATCTAGCTTCCATTCTTAATGACGATCAATGTAAAGAAGTACTTAAATATTTTAATGATAAACAAAAATTTAATTATATTCGTCAAAAAGGAGTTTTCCCTTATAAATATATTGGACATTTCAAAATTAAATGAAACTCAATTACCAGATAAAAAACAATTTTATAACGATTTAACGGATGAACATATCACCGATGAGGAATATGAGAGAGCTAAAAATGTCTGGAAACTATTTAATTGTGATACAATTGGGCAATACTCTGAGATTTATCTAAAATCAGATGTATTACTGTTGGCGGATATTTTTCAAAATTTCAGAAAAACTTGTATAGAGACTTATAAATTAGATCCGGGTCATTATTACACTTTTTCAGGTTTAAGTTTTGACGCTTGTATGAGATACACTGGGGTAGAATTGGAACTATTAACAGACCCAGATATGTTACATTTTTTTAAAAGTAATGTAAGAGGAGGAATCAGTACCTGTGTATGTAGGAAATCTATAGCAAACAATTTATTTCTTTCAAATTACGATCCATCACAACCAACTAAATATATTATGTACTTTGACGCAACTAATCTTTACGGATATGCTATGTCTCAATATCTTCCACAAAAAGATTTTATTTGGCTAACAAGTCAACAAATTCAAAATTTAGACATAATGAATATTTCTGACACTAATGAAAAAGGGTATGTTTTAGAAGTTGATTTAGAATATCCAGAAATTTTACATAATTTTCATAATGAATTTCCGTTTTGTCCTGAAAATTATAAGCCTCAAAATTCTAAAACTTTCAAATTAATTCTCAATTTAAGAAATAAGGAGAAATATGTAATTCACTATACTTTATTAAAAGAGTGTATTAAATATGGAATGAAATTAACTAAAATACATAGAGTAATACAGTTTACACAGTCTCCATGGTTAAAAAAATATATTGATCTTAATACAAAATTAAGAAATGAATCCACAAATAAATTTCATAAAAATTTGTATAAATTGGCAAATAACAGTGTCTACGGTAAAACAATGGAAAACGTTGACAAAAGAACCGATATACGTTTAGTTACTCAATGGTCAAAGAACCACAGAAAAGATGGTGCGGAAAATTTAATTGCCAAACCTTCATTTAAAGACGTCACTGTATTTTCTGAAAATTTAGTAGCAATTCAAATGCGAAAAGTACTAGTTCAATATGATAAACCTGTCTATGTAGGCTTTAGTATTTTAGATATATCAAAAACGGTGATGTATGACTTTTTTTATGGGTTTTTAAAACCTTTATATAAGAATAATATTAAACTTCTGTACACAGATACAGATTCCTTTATTTTGGAAATTAAGACAAGTAATGTTTATGAAGACATTAGGGTTAATATTGATAAATTCGATACTTCAAATTATGATGTTAATAATATTCATGAAATACCAATAACTAAATCTGTTGTTGGAAAGTTTAAGGATGAATATGCTGGTGAACCAATAGAAAGCTTTTATGGCACAGGGGCCAAAGCTTATTGTGTTAAGTCAGAAAATGGGTTGCTTAAAAAAGCTAAGGGGATAAAGAAAAGTAGCATTAAAAAACAATTAGAATTAACACATTATAAAAATGTTGTAGAACAAAATTCAAAAGCTTTCTGTACAATGTATTTGTTTAGATCTCGACTTCACAATATTTATACAGAATTAGTTAACAAATTAGCACTCACTTCTAATGATGATAAAAGATTTAAAATTCCCAATAGTTATGATACATTAGCATGGGGTCACCAAGATATTTCATTTTTTCAGTGGTTAATAGACCATGAAAATGAATTATAAAAAATTCTTTTAAGATTAAAAGTTTTACTCTTCAAGGCTAAATTTGAAGTATTTAAGAACATGGTAAATTTTAAAATTATATCAGTATAAAATATACCACCGTCTAGAATAAATATGTGTTTAGAATCTTTTGAAAAAGAAATTGATAACAAATTATATAGAACATATGAAAAAAGACTTTCCTCATTTAAATTCTGGAATGGAAAATTAAATCCTAAAGTGTTAGCCCAATCAGGGTTTTATTATTTAGCTATTCATGATGTTTGTAAATGTTTTTACTGTGGTGCAGAAATATTTGCCTGGAAAATTGATGATTGTCCAATTGAGGAACATTATCGTCACTGGAAGAACTGTGACTTAATCGAGTGTTTGTGGTTAGGTGAAAAAAATAAAAAATGTGAACCTGTTGTCCTTAAAGTGAAAGAAAATATGTCAACATCTTTCATTTTTTTATTAGTTTTAATAACTATGTTTGTATCTCTAATTTGTAAACAAATTATTTAATGTCCTTAAAGTGAAAGAAAATATGTCAACATCTTTCATTTTTTAATAGTTTTAATAACCATGTTTGTGTCTCTAATTTGTAAACAAATTATTTAATATTTTGAAAAAAAAATGTCTATATATTGTAGAAAATTAATTAAAACTGTTCAGTCTTATTTCAATCTCTTATTGTTTTGTTAATAGACAATTAAAATTGAAAAGTGTTTTAATGGCATCCCTTATCAACTACATTGTTTTGCATTCAATTTTAAATAATACTTTATATGTACTTTATCCTCCAAGGGTTTTACATGGAATGGTGTGTTTTGAAAACGATACCTCTACTATTAAACCTGAAATATGTAATTATATGAAAGCTATGAATATTAATAATTATTCAACTGCTTTCGCATATAATATGAATAATAGTCAATCTAATAGTAATTTTTTCAAAATTTACTTTCATTATCCAAATAATACAATTTTTGACACTAACTGGATTGAAAAAAATATAAAACCATTTACGATTTCTAGCTGTGCTCATGTTAAAAATGATGAGGAAGGTAAAAACTGTTTAATTCTATTTATCTTCAATATAATTTTATCAATAGGTAGTTTTTCACTTTTGTCGTTCTTGACAATTTTGTTTTATCAAGATAGGTCATAAAAATTTAATAAACTTGCCTGACCTTGAAATTTATAGAGGAGTGGGGTGGATAAGATATATTCAGACCCAGTATTTTAGTTTTCAGTTAGCATCAAGACATCATGTTTAATAGTAGCAATTTTAATGGATATAAATCCAGTTCTAGTGAAACTAATGATAAAATTAGTCAGTGTAGTGAAAAATTATTAAATTCAAAAATCTACTATCTTAACAATTCCTTATCAAAATTTGTTTGTGTTGGAATTGGTATAAATGATTTTACACCAAAAGTTTTAATTGGAGGTCGAAATGGATTTCACATTTACTTGAATGAAGAAGAATGGAAAGAACTTCAAAAAAATCAAGGAGTGTTGGTGAATTATTTTTATTCTTCTCAAGCATATGCATACCCACTAAAAATTGAAAAAATAACAGTGTTTTTTGAAAAAATTAATCATTCTCCTGTTATCAGAATTCGAAAGGATGAACATTATGTGATTCTGGGAAAAGAATCAATAGATAAATTAGTTGAAATCGACGAACTTGTTGACTACAGAATTCATACAATTAAAAAGCAAGAATTTTCCAAATATTTTAATTTGTTTCATCACTATAATTATCAGTCAGGAGATGTGTTGTCTCATATTTATAATGTTTTGGATCCATGTCAGAATTTAAACAGTGAGAATGTGGGAACTGTTTTAGAAATGTTATCTCTACATAAACAGGAATTAGAAAACAAGTTAAGAAAATCCGGTGCATTACAAGAGAAATATGAAGAAATCAGTGACAATCAGTGAGAACAATAATAAAGTTTATATATTAGTGACATGGGACTTTGCATTTAGACAAGCTCGAAAAAGTGAATATCAGAAATTTTATCTTGACAGACTAAGATTTGAAAAACGAGTTGAACAATGTGAAAGTATTCTTAAAAGTATTTTTGATGTAGATCATAGAAAAAAAATATATATTGAAAGATTTAATGTAAAAATATAAATTTATATTGTTAATCTCAGCTGTAAACATCTTAAAAATTATATTGTTAGTATTTGTTGTAAAAAAGGATTATCATAAATAAAAAAATATGTTATATAAATAGGTTTTTTATTTAAAAAATTTGATATACAATACTACTTAAAATTAATTACAATACATCTTTTTTAAGAATCCATGAATTATGTGATTTATCGAATCCTAACCATTTAACAAAAACTTGGTTCCCTTTCTTCCTTAAAATTTTTTCAACCAAAAATACATCTGGATGTTTAACTTTTTGTAACTCTTCTTGGTAGAAACCTCCTTCAATATATTCATTTTTACTATCTTTTAATAAATAGGTGGGTGGATTTGTTAACTGAACCTTTCTAATTTGAAAAATTTCAGTTGACCAATTAGGAGTATATCCTTTTTCAAAAGCTTCTCTTTGTTTGGAAATTCTAACAAAATCATTTTCTTTAAATTTAGTGCGCTTTAAATCAAATGTTTTTTTAAAAGTAAAAGAAATTTGCAGTATAGTTTTCTCATTTTTTTTATTAACCTCAACAGGTCTATATCCGGTAGTTCTATGAATACTATTATTATATTTTTCAATAATAGTGGGTAAAATAGAGTACCATTGGTAATTCCCTCTATTACTAAAATATTTCCACATCATATTTTTTTAAGTTCGATTTACGCGTTCTACAATACTCGCTTTGAGATTAGAGTAAGTATTATAATGATTAATTTTGTAATAATTCATAAGATCTTTAAAATCTTTATTGAAAAATTCTTTTCCCAAATCTGTCTGCAAATTTTGCGGTTTATTTGTTTTTTCTAAAATTTTTTTCATAGCTTCAGTTACATCTTTTCCTTTTTTACTTTTAAGTGGTTGAGTCCAAACATACTTAGAGAATGCATTTATCACCACCAGAATATATCTATAATCTTTATTAAATTTGGAATAGGGTTGCATCTCTACCAAATCAGCTTGCCATAAGTCATTTAGGCTTTTAACAATAGTTCGTCTTCTTCTATATCTTCTTCTTGCCGGTTTATGTAATTCATCTACAACTGTTTCTTTAATATTTTTACTCATAGTACTAGAATAAAATTTCTTAATACCTTCTTTAAATAACTTATTTTATTTGTTTGTTATCTTTTTTTTAGCAAATCTTCGATTTTATATTCCAAAGTTTTAAAAGATTCATTATTCGAATCTTTGACTTTTTTGATTTCATCTTCGATTTTATATTCCAAATTTTTAAAAGATGCATTATTCGAATCTTTGACTTTTTTGATTTCATCTTCAATGTTGCTAATTCTTACATTAATTATAGTTTCAAAAACAACAAGTGATTTTATACTTTCGTTTCTCATTTCTCTTACTGTTGCGTTTAATTCTTCTCTAGCATATGCCATTGTGTCATTAAACTCTTTTCTAGAAACTTCGGCTGCTCTTTGAACTAATTCGTTTAATGATTTTATTTCTTTTACCAATTTATCTTCTAGATTTTTTATATCTTTTCCTAATTGAAATTCTACATTTGTTAAATTTAATTTTATTTCTACCATTTTTTTTTCTATTTTCTTTATATCTAAAATCGCTTTTTCAATTTCAATTCTTACATCGTTCAAAGATTTTTCATAATCATTTAACTTTGTCGAAATTTCTTCAATTTTTGAACTGTGTTGTGCAAGTCCTTTTTTTAAATCATCTTCACACTTCGATGTTTTTTGAGAAAAACTTTTTAATAGTTCATCATTGTCTTTGACAATATTTTTTATATTTAATATCCTGTTATCATAGTTTGACACAACATTTTCTTCAAATAACTTAATTTTTTTTGAAATAGATTCCACATTTTCATCATTTTCACTAACTCTCTTTTTTAAATTTACAATATCAATTTTTAACACAGGTTCAAATCTTTGAACAATATCATCACTTTTAAAATTTTTTAATATTTCATTTTCAACATTGGCTAGTATTTTATTTTCTATTTTAGGTATATCTACTGTATACTTTTTAGAAATATGACGTCCAAATTTATCAATGGTCATTTTAACAATGTTATGTAACAATATTTACTACATTCTTTTATACAATTATATTGGCTTCTTTCAATTCTTCTATAATAGAAATAATTTCGTTGTTATGTCCTGTATTCCCAGCCATCATAGATGCTACCAACAGTCGAAGTCTATCAACAAGTTCATTTACGTTATCCCAATATACGTAATCGGTATAAGGTTTATTAACTTTTAAAGTTATACCGGATCCTGTTCTTTTCGAAGATATTCGAGTTTCTCTGTATGGAGCTTTTCGTCTGTCAAAAAAACCTTGAACTATATTATGCGTTTCGGGATTTATGGTTTTGGTTTTTGTAATTCCTTTATTTTGTAAATAAGGCCCTATTATAGAAATATATTTTTGTGATCCATTTCCCTGTACCTGCTCATTTGGATCATAATTTCTACGGTATGCATTGGTTCTCTTTAAAATATCCATATAATTTTCCAAATCTTGTTTTTTATAACCTACTGGTTCCTTTTTAAATAATAATTCATATAAACCTGGTGTACGTGTATAAGTTATACCTTCAACTTTTATGTTTTTACCGATAATTTCTATAGGTCTTTGTGTTAAACCCAAAAAGAATTTCTCAGTTTCAAAATCATGTACTATTCCATAGAGGTGATCAAACTTATGTTCCACATCTTTTACACCTCCGTCAATATATTGACGAGGTAATTCATGAAATCCTGATAGATATTCTTGATATAAAGGTGTACTGACAAATGTTTAAATTGTTTGGCGTGTTTGTTCTAATATATCCGAAAGATTTCCTACCGTAGATTGTGAAATTGAAGAAGGGGTGGTTTCTGCTATGACACTTGTTTGTTGTAAAGATGGCATCTGACTATGTGAGGCTATACTGGTTTCCCAATCAATAATTGTTGGTATTTCTGTAGGAAGAATTGGAGTTTTCCCTGTCTTTCTTTTTTCTGGTGTTGATGTTCCATATTGTAGTTTTTTTCTTGGTGTTAGTGTTGGAAACAATCTTTTTTCTGGTGTTTCATAATTTTTTTTAATGGGTGTTTGTAGCTCTTCCTTTACCTCAGCCGATTCAATTTTACCAATTGTTGAAATTAATTGTTGTAGGGGTTGAGTTATTGGTTTATAGGTTTCCTCCAATTTGGATTGTGCTTCAAATTCAGCATTTTTTAAACTTTGATATTTTTGTTTAACAGCTTTCCTTGACTTAACAAGCTCTCTTGCTAAGCGTTCATTCATGATTAGTTAAATTTTTCACAAAACTTTTATTTTTATAAGAAAATATATGAATCAAATCCTTTTCGATATCGACCGGATTTTAAATTCGAATCCATGTCTATTACCAAAAATCCAAATTTATCTTTCCAACACATCAAACATAACTCATTAAATTGATTAAATGACATATCAACATTAACATGATCATCATAAATATGTTTTAAGTTCGTTTTGTCTTGTTGAAATATAACAATCAAATTCGCATTGTCACGAATTAATTGCTTTGGAATCGAAGAATACGTTTGACACAAATAAAAACAATCAGTATTTTTATGTCTTCCGAAACAAAAATAATCTTTTACAACATTCTGATTGCAACACACTATATCATCAAATATAATTATGGAATTTGGTTTTATTTCTTGTGGAGAAACAATATTTTCTTCATTTTCGGATTCATAATATCCAATTTCTCTCAATGGTTTAAAAAGTAATCTCAAATATTCATATTTTGGTTGATATAGAGACTTTGAATAAATATATAAATTTTCAAATCGTAAACCATTAGGATCTTCAATTAAACTTATAATGATATTAGTTTTACCACACCCTGATGGACCTATAATTAACCCCCTTTTACTAGAGCCTTCAAACAATTTTCCATGTTTTCTAAAATTATTTCTTGAAGTCTCATGGTCTTTAATAATAATTGAATAAGGTTGTTTGACAATTTTCATATATAAGAGGATGTATAAAGGGTAAGTTCTAATTTAAAACTAGTCAGTTTGTTCCAAGATTTCAATTATATAATGCCAATCTCATATAAGCAACAATCCATTTATAAAAGAAGAGTCAGAAAAAGAGGTAGTGGTTTAATTAATACTCTAATAAATAAGTTACCTTTTGAATTACATCTACCTGGGTATAATTTTTGTGGACCTGGAACCAAACTAGAAAAGAGACTAGCTAGAGGCGATAAAGGCATAAACTTATTGGATGAAGCTTGTAAAGAGCATGATATTGCCTATGCACAATCAAATGATATAAAAAGCCGACATGCTGCTGATAAATTATTAGGTGACAAAGCTGCCGAAAGGTTCAGAGCAAAAGACGCCACTTTTGGAGAAAAAACTGCTGCACTTGGAATAAGAGGTGCAATGAAAATTAAAAGAAAATTTGGTATGGGATTAAAAAAAAGAAGGAAAAACAGAAGTCGAAAAACTCGTCTAGGACGAGGATTAACTTTATCTCAAGCTATTTCAAAAGCAAGACAAGCACTAAACGGAAAACAATTTAAAAGTTTAACTGATATTATTCAAACCGCACTTAGATCTATCGGAGATAGTAGAATATTATCACCAAAAAATAGAATCATACCAATTCCAAAAACTGGTGGATTTCTACCTCTTATTCCTTTATTTGCTGGTTTGTCCGCTTTAGGTGCTCTTGGAGGAGGAGCAGCAGGCATTGCGAAAGCTGTCAATGATGCAAAAGCTGCTAAAGAAAAATTAGAAGAGTCCAAAAGACATAATAAAATGATGGAATCTATAGCAGTAGGAAAACAAGGAAGTGGTCTTTATTTAAAACCATATAAAACTGGATGTGGATTATATCTGAAACCTTATTCAAAAAACTGTTAAAACAAATACCTCGAAAACCACTTACAAATTATGATTTAAGTAAATATATTAATCTACTTAAAATTCCCAACTTTCGAGGTATATTCATGAGAGATAAATTACCAAAAAAAAATTAATAAAAATGAAAGTGGTATTGTTAATCTCGATAAGAATAGTGGTGATGGAACTCATTGGACTGCATACATAAAAAAAGGGAAAAATATTTTATATTTTGATAGTTATGGCAATTTGCGACCATCTACCGAATTAACAAAATATTTTTTCAGCGATAAAAAGAAAAATATCGTGAAATATAACTACAACCATTATCAATCAATTAACAAAACAAATTGTGGTGAGCTCTGTCTTAAATTTCTTTATAATAATGGTTGAAAAACAATATTAATTCATTTTGTTAAAATTTTTTAAAGAAATATGTCGTACAGTTTTGTCATTAGTGGTAATTCCCCCACGCTTTCTGTTAATATTCATCCTCCAATATATTTAGATGAAAATTTTGAATATTCCATTGGACTTGTAAATTTTGAAACTTTTAATGCTATTCCAAATATTGATGAGACTAATAATCTTTTCATTTATGACTCAAATAAAGAAATAAGAATACCACCAGGTAGTTATGAAATAGATGATGTAAATAATTTTATTCAAAAATTTTTGGACAATCGTACTTTTCTTCATATTTATGCCAATAATAATACTTTACGAACACATATTAAAACAGATATTCCTATCTCGTTTCGTGATGGAAATATAGGAAAAATATTAGGTTTTAAAAATAAGGAATTAGAAGGTCTTAAGGAGCACATTTCAGATTTTCCAGCGGAAATTATTAAAGTAAACGCCATAAACATCGATTGTAATATTGCCGAAGGATCATATTTAAATGGAAAACCTGTTCATATAATACATCAATTTTTTCCTAATGTAGCTCCTGGTTTTAAAATAATAGAATCACCACAAAATGTACTTTACTTTCCTGTTACTGTAAAGGTAATAGACAATATAAACATTAAAATAGTAGATCAAGATGGTGATCTCATCAATTTCAGAGGAGAAACGGTAACAGTAAGACTACATCTTAAAAAAATAGATGAATAATGGTTATTTTATATAATAAAAAAGTCTCAAATTATAATTTTTCAAAAAAATTTTACTCTAAAAACATTAATAAGAAAGATACTAAACGACATTTAACTAGTAATAAATTAAACTCTCAAAGGTTAACACCTTCTAATAAATAATTTCTGATAAATTTAGGTTTCAAACTAAAATAAAATGAAATATTTAAATGTAAAAGAAAATATTCTTGTAGATGAATCAATATTAAGCTGGGAAATACTATCATTTGAACCTTTCAATCCTACAAAACTTGGATTAAATGATGAAATTAGAATTGCTCTACAACAAACAGGAAAATATCCTTTACCTTGCAAAAGTGAATTATATTTAGAATTTCAAGTTACCAAAGAAGATGATACTCCATTGGCTAATACGGTATTAATCAACAATGCTCCAGCATTCTTGTTTAAAGAATTACATTATATTTTAAATGGTGTTACAATTGATTCAGTTCGAGATGTAGGAATCACTTCAACTCTTAAAGGATACATATCATTTAATCAAAACGAAAGTGCTAAATTGGAAAATGCTGGATGGTATCCAAAAACGAAACCTAAAGAAAAATTTATGACTGATGAAAAAGGAAACGTTTCCCTATGCGTCCCATTAAAAATGTACTCGGGATTTTTTGAAGATTATAACAAAATAATTTTAAATTCACAACAAGAACTAATACTAATAAGAAGCAATGATGACACTAATGCTTTAGTAACTACAAGTGATGATGAAAAACCGAAAATTAAAATAACCAAACTTTGTTGGCGAGTTCCACATCTTACTGTGGCCATTCCCCAAGAATTGGCACTAACGAAAATTATTGATAAAAACAATGATATTCTTCTTACTTTCCGAAGTTGGGAATTAACTGAATATCCAGAGTTATTAGAAAATACAAGACATAATTGGCCTGTCAAAACCTCCACAAAAATTGAAACACCAAGACATGTACTAATTGCTTTTCAAAAGGATAGACGTGGTAATTTAAAATCAGATATGAGTAAATTTGATCATTGTGACCTAAGGAATATAAATGTGTTTTTAAATTCAGAAAGATATCCTTACCAGGATCTTCAGCTTGATTTTAAAAATAATAAGTTTGCTACCCTGTATGAAATGATTTCTGAATTTCGTCAAGTATATTATAACTTTCCAATAGAACCAATATTTAATCCCAAAGATAATGCACCTATTGCTTACATTAATTGCTCTCATCAGAGAGATTTATTACAATCCGGCCCAGTAACCATGAGAATTGAATTTGAGACAAAAGAAAAAATATCGGGAAAAACAGCTGCGTATTGTGTAATAATACATGATAAACAAAAATTGTTAAACAACTTTAACTTCTCCCACCACATCAAATATCGGGAAAAACAGCTGCGTATTGTGTAATAATACATGATAAACAAAAATTGTTAAACAACTTTAACTTCTCCCACCACATCAAATATCATTATTAAAATGAAAATATATCGAATAAGATCAGTTGTTTCTATACCATAGTTTGTTGCACAACAAATGGAATGTACAAAATACAAAAAGAAAAAATCGAACTATTTTTAAAAAAAATTAAACATCTAAAAAATCTTATTGAAGACTATTCGAAAAAACAATTTGTAATAAAAAAATTTAGTACTTTAAAAATTTGCTAAATAAAAATGAGAATAGTTATGGATGTTCAAGGATTTAAGGATGAACACAACAAGTTTATTCCTAAAGAACTTGCAATGTTTGATGGACATAAAATGAGTCATTATATTTTTAAACCACCGTATCCACTACAAATGCTTCCACCAGAAACATACAAGCAAGCAGAATGGTTAATGAAATTTCATCACTGCATCAATTGGAATACAGGATATATTCCTCTTCATAATTTTTCATCTATAGTAAAAAACTTAACAGAAAAAGGAGAATTCATTTATATTAAAGGAGAAGAGAAAGCTAATTTTATTAGAAAATATTGTACTAAGCCAATAATTGAATTGGACGAACAACCTGTTTTAATTAAATCATCTCCTAAATGTTTTTATCATTCTCAATCACCTTCAATGTGTGCCCTTTCTAATGTATTCTATATGTATAAAATTTTTTTTATGAATGAATAAATTAACAATGAATGTCATAATATTTTTTTTTATTTATCCACATCCCCACATTACTAACAGAAAATTATATTTTCCTATCTTTACATAATCAAATATTTAAACATAACAGCCGTTACACAATGATAAAACAACTATAAAAATTTTAATATTTTATTTCATACTAACTTTAATTAACCAATAAATCAATACATAAATTTATTTCTTTATTGAGTTCAATTTTTTTAAGTTCATCAAAGAATTTTAACACATTTTTAGTCTTCAAAAATTCACTACACAATTCTGCTGCTTTTTTACAACAATTTGCATGATCAACATATTTTATATATAACAATAAATCTTGACCCTCACTTTCTTCTTCAACTAAACAAGATAAATATCTGGAACATGCTTCGTTCATAATGAACTCTTCATAAAGGTCCCTCACAAAATTTTCAATTTTAGGCATCATCTTCACCATGCGATTTGATTAGTTCTTGTAATACAATAGGATCTCTAATATATTGGTTTAAATGACGAACTTCATGATGAAACCAACTTACCTTCACTAATTCACGTATAAACTGTACAATATCTTTGTTTTTAAAATAACGTTCGCACAATTTCACAGCCTCTATATGGTTTTTGGATATATCCAAATAATATTGAAACCAAGATGGACCACTATCAACTGCATAATGTTCGAACTCAAAAGCAGAACTTTTACATTTTTTATAAAATTTTTGAATTAATAAATTTAATTCACTTTCGTTAGAAGCAGAAGACATATTTCATTTCAGTATGTTTTAAGCTGGTAAAGTGTTGCTTTTATAATCAAAATTTAGAGAAGGGATACAAGGTCATGTTAACATGTATACGAAGTAACGCGAATGTATACGAAGTAACTCGAATGTATACGAGATAATTCGAATGAGAAAACAAAAGAGGAGGAGGATGAAAAGTGTTGATGATATGAGGTTTTTTAATAAGTATAATGAGAGATTTGAAAAGTATAATGAGAGAAGAAAAGAGGAGGAGGATGAAAAGTGTTGATGATTTACTCTTCTTACTCCTCCTCCTCTTTCCTTCTCTCATATATATACTACTCTCGGTAATATGAACGGCCAGTCTATTCTTTCTAAAGTTTCATCTCAGGTCAAAGGCAACAGTGTTATAGTTGCGTCGCGCCCAGTTACAATTCAACGATTACAAAATTGGGCTAAACAGAAAGGCAGTAATATATTTTCGCCTTACTCTGGTGTGTGAAATACAATAAAAGCATGTTATCCACATGACGAGTATCTAACTTTTACTAAATCAAAAGCCGAGGTTAAATTCCAAGGCTTACTGGATCATAGAGTGGATCGAATTATATTGCTTCAATTAGACGCCCTTGAACAAATCGATAAATTAGATTTATAGATATGAGTTTCATTTGCAAATGGGGCTTCGATCGACTGTCAGGTCAGAGCCAGTACAAAATGAAATTCACTGATCCGAATATTTCTGATACAAACTTATTCCTAACCTCTCTTATTCCACTTCAATTAGCAGGTATTAACACGCAAATTTAACAAGAACAGATTGTGTTGTACAATTCCAAATCCTCCTCTACTATGAATTGCGGGCCTCTGAAATTTGAATTTATTAAGAAAACCGAAGAAAAGTCTTTAACGAAAATAGAAAATTATGAACTCGAACCAGACAACTTGCACCATATAAAAGAGTTCGCTTTGCCACCCGAGCTTCAGTACAGTACAACTTATCTATGACGATGATAGATGGCTAGGTGAATGTTTTGGCTAGAGCGAAATCGGTCCAACGTTATTACCTCTGCCAAACAACATCTCAGTTCAACAACATTGATACTGTGTCCCAGTAAAAACAAAGTATTTCAAGCAACAACTGTTAGCTCTACACACATGTATTAGATTCTTCTTGTATTTGTTGTATCAACGTGACACACAGCAGTGGCAAGCTCGTAAGCAGAAAGACAAAGAAGTGAAAGCACAGACAAAGGCTACCATCCAACAGGCCTTTAAGGAGAGAGATTATGACTTCTTGTTGACAGGCCAAAGAAAAGGTTAGGAAGCACTAACGATGGCAACATATTTCGACGTTTCTTCGAGAACAGTGATGAGTCAGCCATTATAACAAGAGTAAAGCGAAAACTGATCCTCCGGTTTCCCGTCATTTTGCAAACCATTGGAAGCCGACATTAAACTGCAATAGAGAAGATTTGGAAATACAAATTTCAAATAGCAAGATTATTCTTCAAAAGATATTCTTGGTACAACATTCCAACAGGAATCCACAAATAACTTACTCCATTGACCAACATCATAGCATTTGCAATATTACCGATGGGTAAACTATCGAAAGATGCACAAAAATCAACGGACAAGTTGATAAGAAACTATCGCCTAGACTTTGCCTGACAATCTTCTCGAGAAAAAATATGGAGGATGTGTTCCAAAACTTTTAGCGTCGATGGATCCTTACACTATTTTTGATATAGTAAGGATTCGGATAACAATTCATACGTATTGGAGAATGAGAAAAGAGCTGTTAACAAAGAAGGCAGTGATTAAAAAGTTCTTTTTATTATTTTTATTACAGTCGTATTATTTATTCATTTATGTGAATCAATAAATATTATATTACTTACAAATTATTTGCATTGATATTTATTAAGAAGTCTTTAGCATAGAGGAAAAAGTACTTTCGCCTTTTTAACGATTATCGATATCCATGTATTTATTATTATAGTATTATATTTAAAATGCACCTTGAAGTCAAGCGCAATATTTTATTCATGGAAATGCAATTATTCTTTTTATTTTATTTTTAAAGCGTTGAACCACATTAGACGTTTTTCGAATTTATTTTGCTTTTTGCTGTAAACTAAGAAGCATTTTTATTTCACTTCTTCAACATGGCTATTTCACTTCTTCAACATGGCTAAACGGGTTGTCCGCCGCTTTCTTATTTTTCAGAGGTTCTTTTCTGGATTTTCCACACCTGTATATATATATATATATATATATATATATATATATATATATATATATATATATATATATACATATATATATATATATATATATATATATATATACACATATATATATATGTATATATATATATATATATATATATATATATATATATATATATATAAAATTTTTTTCCTAATTTTTATTTCACTTCTTCAACATGGCTAAACGGGTTGTCTGCCGCTTTCTTATTTTTCAGAGGTTCTTTTCTGGATTTTCTACACCTGTATATATATATATATATACATATATATACATATATATATATATATATATATATATATATATATATATATATATATATATATATACATATATACATATATATATATATATATATATATATATATATATATATATATATATAAAATTTTGGTCCTAATTTTTTTTCGGTTTAAATACAGAGCATTTTATTGAACTTTTTTATGGAATACTTTGAGCTAGACTTTAATTAAAAAAAAAGCATTATAATTTCGTGAAACTAATATCCTGGTAGTGTACAGTGTACACTACCAGGCAAAAGGATCTCTAGTATGACACGATTTAAGTGAAAAAATAAAAATTTCTCTTTTGCTGCTCACCCACAGGGTGTCGGAAAAGTATTATATGATTTATTGTAAATTTTGGCTTAAGCGAAATTTAACGACTAAATATATATTAAACTCAAAGAGTCAAAGTCAAACATAAAATATATAACCTATTGTATAATATATTGATTTTAGTAAACTAAATTTTTTAGATTTAATGCTCTTAGCTCGTAGTTTCTGGCTCGCTCACAATTTTTTACTATTACATCAGGATAAATTAAGTTTGTTCCTATAAGAATTTTCTTTGTGTAAGTGTTATTAACAATATTTGATTAATCATGTCTTGTCACGCGAAGTTCGAGTATACACTTAAAAAGTCTTCTAAAAACATAAACCTTTTCAAACAAATATAAAAAATATTGGGTCTAATGCATAGTAAAGAAAATAAATATTTTGCTGACTAAAGAAGTTGTTTACCAAACACGTTACAGTTTTTCATAATTTATGAAAAAATATGGGATTGCCTATAGTTTTAGATGTTTTGAAGGTAGCTTACAAAGAGCAATAGAAGACATGGCACCAGGGCCGTCGTCAGAAAGAAGCGAATCAGGATTCTGCTGTGGTGGGTAAAAATTTTGCCCTAATACGATATTCCAAAAGAATGGATCTAATAAAGAAGAAAATGAAATGGTCGGTATACACTGTGTTCACAATGTAACGTATAAATTTACCATCTGACTAACTTTTTTTCCGTTCATTCAAAAATAATATATCGGTGACATAAACTATATTTTATGTGTTTTTCCAAAAAGAAAATGGGAATTTAACCCTTATTTTATGAATAAATTTTATATTGAGAGTTACGAGATGCGTGAGATCGTCACAGATCATACTGTGTGCCTATCGAGAAGTCCTGTGATATTTAGAAATATGTACAAATCGCAGCAAGCTGTGCTGCGAGATTGCTGGAAAGTTCGACCAAGTTTGTTTCGTTATTGTTTATGATTGGTGAGAAAAGACTTTTTTATATTTAGGACACATAAATATTTTTCAATTATTTTCAACTTCAGTCTTTTTGTTGCTATGAGTTGTCACGGTTCAATTTTCCGCTTAAGTTCACTATGACTAATTTAGTTAATTTTACCTTATTTATGCAAATACTCTCGTTATGGGAAACACAATATCATTTTCCTTAAGTATTTCTCATGGATTCTTTGAATAAACCATTTCATAAAGTACAGTTTTAATTAATTTTATTTTTCAAGTTTGACCATTTGAGAGGTACTTAACTACACTGTGCATAGTTTTTTTCTTATCGATGCTGTTCCCTGTTTTTATTTAGATAGATTTCGGTTCTCCTGCCTACTAATATTTGTCAGATGGTTATACACCACTTATTAATTGTATTGTATTTTGAGTTGCAGGAAGTTTATTCCTTTTTTAGAATTTATTTTTTTAATTTAAAAATAACTATTGGGTACTTATTTAATTTTTGAACGAAAAATGCTCATAATTAATGATTGATCTGAAAAAGAAATTTATTTCAGCCGACTGTTGTTGCCCAGGGTCATTCTTTTTGAGCTGTAATTTCTTTCAAACGTGGCGCACCTTATAGGAGCAGCCTAGTCTACAAGTAGGATTTTGGTTATAAATGGAGGCTATTTAGCCTTGACTTTCAGGTTTTCCTGCTAGAATCAACCGAGGAAGACTTCCATTCCATTTGATTTGCTGGATTTGGGACTGGAGTATTGTTTGGTTTTTCCCGGTAACAGTGTAGTGTTGTTGAGTTTTAATATCTTTTTACCGGCTTGACATTTTTTGATGTTTTACCGAGATAAACCTGGAACCAGAGATTTTGACAGTCACTATTACTTCAAAAAAAAATTACGTAAACATCTTTAACTAAAAGATGAAGCTGTAGAGTAGATTAGATGTATTTTATTAAAAAATCGAACTCGAATAAATTCACAAGAAAAAGGAAATAAATCCAATCAACTAGCATTAAACACATAATATAGTCTACTGGCTTTGTAAACACAAAGCAAACACGTTTATTCTATGATGAACCAGATAAAAGATACGGTAACTCCAAACTCAATAAAATAACCAGGATAATTAGCAAATATATTGAGATGAAAGTCTGCAGCTGCTTCGGCCGAATTAAAACAGCAAAAAGTGGAAGTCAAGGCAAGATGGCCTCCGTTTGTAACCAAGACCCTGCTTGCGCACTACGCTGCTTCTGTTAAGTGCATTCAGTTGCCACGCTTGAAAGAAATTACAGCTCAAAAAGAGTGATGCTGAGCAATAACAGTCTGCTGAAATAAATTTGTTACATAAGCCGATTAATTAGTTATTAGCATTTTTCAATCAAAAATTGTCCCAATAGTAATTTATATATTAAAAAAATTAATTTCAGATGAAGAAATAAATTTCCTGCAATCCAAAATACAATACAATAAATATTAGTAGGCGGGACAACCGAAATTTTTTTGAATTAAAAAAACAGTAAATTCAATATAGATAATAAAATAATTAAGCACAGTGTAGTGAAGTACTAGAATAATGGTCAAACTTTAAAAATCACATTAATTGAAAGAGTACATTATGAAATGCTTTCATTTAAAAAATCCATAGGAAATACTTAAGGAAAATGATATGGTGTTGCCCATAATGAGAGTATTGAAACGGTGTCCTTGAAAATAATGTTAAAATTTTTTACATATGCTAAGTTTAGAATTAATGTTAATAAATTTAAAATGTTATTTCTATCACTTAGTATTAGGGGCTTAGTTCATTTCCCCGTAAATATACAATTGGAAAGAGTAGCATACAAACAGTGAATTTATCCGTAAATAAAAATATTACTATTTAGCAAATATGAATTAAAATATTATCACTCGATTTAACAACTATATAATGAGCCTACTGTTAAAGATCATTCAGTTTGACGTGACCCATAGATTAAAAACTTTTTCGATAATAAAACTGTCGACATAACAAGATCTTTAGTACTGTAGGGGCCCACAATAAAATTACTTTCTCTAGTTAATTTCCTACAATAATCCGAAATTTTCACCGACACGTGGGATTCTCTTGTCCTTTGTTATTTTTAGACAAGGCAATTAACAATAAGAGTAATTTGGGTTATGTCAAGAGTAGAGTTTTAGTTAGCAAATCGTTGTTTAGATGCTACAAAATAATCCAGGGCAAAAAACTGCTTCTCCTGATACCAGTAACTTGTATAATTAAGGCTTCGTGTAGAATTTATTTATTAATTTTATTGAGCAAGCACCTAACAGATTATAAAATATCCAATTTCCAAAATTATATGATAAAAAAATTTATTTTTCTTGTCATAAAAGTCTAGGGATGGTTGCTTTAGAAGCCCTGAAATAGTCCATAAACAAACCACATTAAAATTATACTGTATTATATAAGCTACAAGTTTTGTATAACAGTGAATTAAGGGAAATATTGGAGTTTGCATGGGATAAAATAAACAAGTTTGGATTTCGCATACTGTACATTGGAGTATTATAGTTTAATGACTTCAATATCTCCCTATTTTCAGTGAAACCTCTTAGTACTCTTAATAAATATAGCAAATCTGCAATTCCTCGTCTTTTTTTTTTAAGTATTCAATTTACATTTTTACCGAAAAAATTTCTTGGAAATGTTATAATCATATAGATCTGATTCCTTAAGAGGGGCGTTTAATAAAAACCGCTGTATAGACCCTCGCGTCTCGCTGGTCTTTGTAAAAACGGCTAACTTTGAGGATAATTAGAAAACATTTTTCGAAAGATGAAACTTTAGGCTAAAACCTAAGCTATTTTTCATGCCGAAATATTTCAGAATAACCACGTTATCAATAAATAAAAGTAACAACAATTTGCAACTTTGCGTCACAGATTGTGATAAAAAATGACTTAACATTTCAATTACGTATCCCTAAATATATTCACGAAATTTCACGTCTCAAAATATCTTATTATGGGCAGTAAGCTTTCCCAATTGAAATATTTATCAGCTGTAAACATTTTTCCGCCATATTAGACTGTCCATAAAAAACTAAAATGTTCAGCTTCTAGCTCGCAGAGAGCGCAAAGTGCCGTTGTATGTTTGGTTGCCTGCACATCGCAAACTTTTTAGCAACGACCTTGGTAAAGAAAAATTGACTTATACAGTGTACCAAATACAAGTATTATTATTTCGTTTTATACGTTAGGGTTAATGTTTAGGTTTTTATTGATCGTCTATTAATAACGGTAAATATATTACTCTACTAGAAACCTCGACAACTTAAAAAACGAATAGGACTAATTAAACACAAACACATAACTCATCGGGGAATTCAGTTTTTTCCTCTACAGAGGTTTTAATGGCGGTAATAATAAATACCTTGTGCCACGTGTTTATGGGAAAACAGTTACCTTTCTATAATTTTTCCTCATAGATGGTAAACATATGTATATATATATATATATATATATATATATATATATATATATATATATATATATATATATATATATATATATTGGTATGCCGTGCGTGTGCCCAGTCCTTCTGAGGACTGTAAGGCAACTGACGTTTCGGTGAAATCTCATTCACAATTTTCAAAGCTCGCTGTATGGCATCTGTGGGCCCACAGACATAAGGTAATTTTAATAAAAACTACAATAAAATATGTAAGGTATGCTTTATTATACTTAAATATTAATCAAACCTTAGACTAACATTTAGTCAAATATATTTAGTACAAATAAAAAAAAATAAGTTTTTCGTTACATTTCTTGCTTCACCAAAATGGCCACTCTTATTCTTAATTGTTCAAAAATTTTACTTATTCTTTTGATCAATTTTGTAAATTTTACTCCAATTTCTTTTTCAATAATTACAATGAATAGAAAGTCAATTTTACAGATTGTCTTTACTACTTTACATAATATTGTGTAAAATCTAGTCTACGACCCCGTAATAGATGACGAATGTCCAAATTCATTAAAAAAAAAAGCCATTTTCCTAGATTTCACTTAATCTAAATAATTACCGTATTTTTATAAAAAAAATTTACGTTCCTATATATATATATATATATATATATATATATATATATATATATATATATATATATATATATATATATATATATATATAAATATATATATATATATATAATGTATACCGGGTGTCAACGAATCTATTAGACAAGTCATAATTTCTAGAGTATTATGTGTATCAAAATGAGAATTGGTACAAGTAAATGGTGTGTAAAGGGGAGAGTTTTCGCATATATTCCACTTTCCGGCCACTTCCGGTTTCACCGGAAATGGCCCCGGTTTTGAATTTTTAAATAGAACACCCTGTATATTTTAACATTTTTGGATATCCGAGACAATTATAGATCAAAATGTGACATTTTTGAAAACTTTTTACGTCTACTTCATTTTTTTAGAGCCACTTTTAAAATTGCATCTAGGTGGCCATGATCGGATGCAAACTAATCTAAGGGCCTTAGGTGATGTTAAAAAAACACAATCGCAAAGTTTTAGTTACTAGTATGAAAGACAGGAAAAAGACAAGTTGACAAAATTACGTTTTCATTTCTAACTATTAATTTTCAAATGGCGACCCCTTTTTGATAACTACTTTTCGAAAAAAGCATTCTTTGACGAATCTAACGGTACTAATTTATTTGCGATTGGATTAGACATAAGAACAGAAATTAAATATTATTAAGCAAAATACTGGATAATTTATTTACTTATGACAAGTGCGCCATGGACAGCCATGATGCATAATAATTTGCAACTGTTTTTATCAAGTCTTCTTTGGAAAACAAAGCACTCACTTAACTAGATAATGACAGTGACATACGCTCTAAGAACACACGTAAAAAAAAAAAAATTAGTATCGTTAAATTCGTCAAAGAATGCTTTTTTCGAAAAGTAGTTGTCAAAAAGGGGTCGCCATTTGAAAATTAATAGTTAGAAATGAAAACGTAATTTTGTCAACTTGTCTTATTCCTGTCTTTCATACTAGTAACTAAAACTTTGCGATTGTATTTTTTTGACATTACCTAAGGCCCTTAGATTAGTTTGCGTCCGATCATGGCCACCTAGATGCAATTTTAAAAGTGGCTCTAAAAAAATGAAGTAGACGTAAAAAGTTTTTAAAATGTCATATTTTGATCTAGAATTGTCTCAGAAATCCAAAAATGTTAAAATATACAGGGTGTTCCATTTAAAAATTCAAAACCGGGGCCATTTCCGGTGAAACCGGAAGTGGCCGGAAAGTGGAAAATATGCGAAAACTCTCCCCTTTACACACCATTTACTTGTACCAATTCTCATTTTGATACACATAATACTCTAGAAATTATGACTTGTCTAATAGATTCGTTGACACCCGGTATATGTGTGTGTGTGACGAAAATGATGTCTAAAAAATATGTTATATTATGTTGAAATACTTAATTGCACAGCAGACTTACAGACTTATATTATAATGTAGGTTTATTTTTTAAGTTATAAAGTTGTTTTGGCGCAAAACTTATTACAAAAAAGTCTGTAATAACTGTAAGACAAAGGTTTCCAATGCAACCCTAAGGGAAAATAAATAAATTATGATTAATAATAACAACCCTTATTTCTAATCATGTTACAAGACATTTTACGTGGGAAATACAAATAACGTAAAATAAAACAATCACAAAATAAAAATTATATCCTAATCTCTAACATTGTCCTTAATGCAATATAGTTGTAAATTTATTAACAATATTTTAAGTGTTTTTCAAATATATTTCACTGTTTATCGACTGTAACTCGTTAGGAAGGTTAATAAACATTTTTACATATTTAAAGTTAGTCTACGAATGGGTAGTTATTGCACCTCTTATTTTATATTGATTGAAAACTGATACTTCAGATATATTTATGTTTAAAAAAAAGAACATTTATATGCATTTTTACTAAAACTTTTAAAAAAAATTGCCAGAATGTTTCACATTCAGTTTCTTCTTAGGACAATTTTATAATGATATTCAAATGTAATATGGATTATAAAATTAGTAAATTTGATATTTTTATTTGTTAAAAAATTTCATTCTATTTCACAAGTACAGCAATAGTTTTTTCCATACCATAGATAGTGACACAGCCCTAAAAAAACTTCATACAAGTGCTATAAAGAACTATCAAATCTTTATATTTTTAACCTTAATGTATCGTAAAAACACCCTACATTTTATAAAAGGAAATATATTTATTTATAGTTATTTTTAATTAAAAACATAAAATTAATCATAATTATAGCAATATATTGTGATGAGTTTTCCATTTTTTTTTCAATTTTGAAAAATTTTCACAATGTCAACTAAAATTTTTCTGGGCCCGTTACTGTTTTTTTGTGCTAATATGAAATGTTTTTATGGTTTTATAAGAACATTTATAAAACAAATTATGGAACCTGACGAGGGTCAAAAGTCAATGTTTAAAAAAATTTTTTAAAGTCTACGACATATCTGGGACTTTATGTTTTACAAGAATTTCTGAGACTTTACTATGATTTCAAACAAAGATTTAATATTATTTCAAACTTTACTATTTTTCTGTGCTAAAGCTACTATATGGCAATATATATCTCAAAGAAGATGTGGAGTATTTTTTCCACATTTCAAAATAAGTTGTAACCGTGTTTGCAATAAACTTATTCTTTTCTTAACATGGAATAAAAGCTTACAGAAGTTACTTATATAAATGCATATGACATTATAGACCAATAAGACCTAAATGTGAAAATGTATTACAGAATCATATTAAACCTAGTTAAACATAAGATATAAATTCATTTAATACACCAACGTAAAAACTTATTTCAAAATTGTAAGAAAATGTCATATACCTTTTTTAATATCTTAAGAGATTCACAGTTTTACTAATTGTTCATAAAGTAATTACTAATGTAACCTAACTTGGTGTTTTAAAATTCACTGTTCAGTAACTTAAAAAATATATATATTTACTGCGAGATATTGTTGTATTTACTTTGAGCAAAATATTACTTGTTGTCAATTGAACCAGTGTTCAATTATTTTTTTCAAGTTGTTAAATATTACAGTTGGATAATTTATGGCTTCAAAATAAATTTTCAAATTGACACAAAAAAATAATTGTTACGTTGTTTGTGCGAATATACTTTCACATTGTTTAGGTCTATAAAATGGGTTACATATAGCACATATTGAATAAATTAAACATGGTAATTTCCAATTTATCTCCATCATATAGCAGATCGTTTTTTTGCCTGAAAATCACAAATGGCTTGTTATATTGTTCCTTGGATTTCAGACCTTTGCCTAGGTTATTTCGGACAAGATACATTCTTTATAAAATTAAATTAGTTTTTTTCTTTCTATGTGTAGTTCAATGCTGTCATTAATGCACACAACAAAGTACCATTTTGTCTTTTTGGGTGATATTTAGTTGATCTTGAATCTAAAAATAATAAAGAGTACTTGAATATAAAATATTACAGAATGCAAATTAAAAATAAGCAGTTTTCCATTTCACTGGAATTATTTTTTAAATTCACAAAGCTCTGAATTAGCATAATAATAATTTACAGATAAGATCAATAATTTCCACTCGCAGGCAGCAAACAAACAAGTTTCAAATAGGTATAGTATCTGTAATATATGGTTAAATAACTAACCTGGTAATAATAAATATGATTTCCACTAAGCCTAATCTGGTCTTGATAGTTTATGAGACAAATTTTTGGCTTTTATCGGTCTACAATATTCTCCATAGTTGTAAGATCTAGCGTTGAAGCTGAAAATAAATATTTCACTTCAACGAGAGCATCCTCAGACTCAATAACATCTAAAAAAAAATTAAGAGGAAAATTAGAAAAAAAATTACTATTTTAATTTTTTTACAAACACGAATTAAGCCTTTTTACTCTTTTGCATATAAAATGAGTTATAATATGTAAGAGAAACCTAATTTAATTTTATTATTTTTTTTGGTAATCTACAAAACAAATTTTTTATATAACATAGAGTAATGTAATGATTGTTATAAATACAAGGCTACAGTTAAAACATCATCTTTATCATATACTCAAATCCAATATTTTAGTGTGACTAGCCTGAGTAGTTAATTTTATATTTCCGTTACATATGGTGCCAATAAATTTCGAAACATAATTATTTAGATTAAGTGAAATGTACGAAAACGATGTTTTTTTTTCAAAAAAAAAATTATACACTTACCCCCCATTTCTAGTTCGTAGAACACGATTCTGGTCTTGACTTTGTACTATTCGTCCTGTTTCTCGGAAAATACAGAATATCATATGTCACTTTAGGTTTAATTTATTGCAGTAAATACTTAAAAATTTTTGTTACATCCACAAATTTCACACTAATAGAAGCTTCTGTATTACATACAATTTCAAAAATTTGCACTTCTTGTATCAAAAAGATGAAGAAAAGCAACCAAAAAAAAATTATCTGTTTCATCATCAGTGATAAGAGTTGTTTGGAATTGGGAATATTTGGCGTTTTTAGTAATAATTCATCAATTAATAGCCTTTACGAAACTTATTTTTATCTTTTCATTGAAAATGCATGTTTTTCTAAATTTGTGCAAAAATAGCTGGAATATAATTTATTTAGAAATAAAAGTGACTTCATGTGAAGTGAAACATGTTTTTTTTTTGTGTTTTCCTGCAATGTGGGGATAAATAATGCAAAACCAAGGCCAGAATCGTGTTCAACGACCTCGAAATGGGGGTAAACTATCGGAATTTTTACAAAAAAAAATGTTTTCCTAGATATCGCTTATTCAAAATAATTTCCAAAATGACTTGCAGAGAACAAAACAATCTGAAAATATTTAGGCATCTATAATTTTTTTTCCGCCTTTTACATATCTAGAAAAAAATAAATTATTATTGTACTTACGGATTATTTTCCTTTATCCGAGCTCACTTTAGACTCGAGCCTCTTTTAGTTATTTACAAGTTCTTGATTTCGGCATCTTAAAATAAATAACTTAAAACACAGATACAAAAATCACACTACTTCCACTACGAACCAAAGCACCGGTAACGATAGTTATTATCGAAATATCACCCAAATCCATTGAAAATAAATTCCGCTGGGTCGCAAAATAGTGTCTTGATCCGGTTAACCGGGTGCGACGTAAGGGGTTAGTCCAATGAATGCCAAGTGCCGAACATTTACGAGGAAATATTGTGAAGGTCAAACATAATAAAAGAACAAGGGTTACTAAATAAGGCTTTTTATTTTATTATTTATTTGTAAGATGCTGTTTGTCATTAATAAAATTTTTAATGTTACTTTTGGCAATGAGACTATAATATAATATATCATATAGTTCTAAAGCTTTAATTATGTTTTAAATAAAGTATAAATTCATTATAAAATTTGTGGCGCCATTCTTTTTCATTTTTTTATTGGTACACTGTGGAATGAGGGGAAAAAATTATAATACTTCACACAAGATATAACGCCACCTATCAAGATTAAGCAGAAATAACGTAACATGACCGGTACAAAAAGTTTCTTGTTTAAGAAAAATTATATTACTAAAATATTACACTGAGCGTCATCTATAATAAAAAAAAATAAAGAAATTTTGCTGATTTGCGCTTGTGCGAAAGTGATATTTTTCACGTGTAAACCCTCCTCTTAACATACGTATACCTTAATACTTTATTTTGGTATTTTTCAGTGCTATACTTATAACACTAATAAAATGGACTTCATACCTCACTTCTTCTTCTTTAGGTGCCATGTCTGTATTCAGACGTTGGTGGTCATCAGGTTTACAATTTCCTGAAATCTTTCTCTATCGGCTGCTGCGCGAAATAGTTCTTCTACCGTGCAATCACACCACTACCTGATGTTACGCAGCCATGAAATACTTCACTATCATACTCTAAAATACTGCGAACAAATGCTTCATATAAAATCTTTATTCATGGATAGTTGTTGAGGCGCCTAGCATTTCTAACAATAAAGCTGTAAGCCTGAGACGCCTTCCAACAAATGAATTCATATGTTTCAAAAGTTAACTGCTCATCAAAGTGATCTCCATGTCCTTAGTCTTACTGACTTTATTTAGTATTGTGTTTTACATGCTGTAAATATAATTAGTAAAGTTGCTTTTAACCGACTTCTAAAAGAAGGAAGTTCTCAATTCATTGACTATATATTTTTTTTATGCATGTACACCGAGTACTCCGCAACGGCGCCACCGATTTGAACGAAATTTTTGACGCTATGTAAAGGAAGTTGCTGCAGTGGTTCCATGTTTTCTTGCACGAAATTGATACAGTAAAATCCAAGATGACACTGATAATATGGCGGTCAAAAAAATTAATTTTGTCCGATTTTCTCCAAAATTGGAGGAATTTTCGGGGTCGTACACAACGAATCCGAAATTATTTTTAAAAAATTTAATATGGCGGATCCAATATGGCGGACAAAAAAATTTAATTTTGTCCGATTTCCTCCAAAATTGGTATAGAGAACTTTTCGGGGTCGCACATAACGAATCTAAAATTATTTTCAAAAAATTCAATATGACGGACGAAAAAACCAATGTCGTCTGGTTTTTTTCAAAATTGATATGGGGGCCTTTTTGTGATAGCATATTAGAAATATGAAATTATTTAAAAGAAAAAATGAAATATGGCGGATCTAAGATGGCGGATTAAAGATTCTACATCTCTCGATTTTGTCTAAAATCAATACTGGGGGATTTTTGTTAGTGGTAATTGCGAATTTAAAATATTTTTCGATTTTCTCCAAAACTGATATAGGGGGTCGTGATGGTATAAATTATACATTTTAACGTATTTTTTCAAGATTTAGTATGGCGAATCCAATATAGGGGACTAAGAATTTTAGATTTCTCGATTTTGTTCAAAAGTGGAACCGATATAGACCGAATAGTTTTTAAGGATGTAAATAGCGAATATAAAATTATTTTGAGAAAATCTAATATGTCCGATGGAATATGACGGCACAGAAATTTTAAATTTTAGGGTGATTTGCAACTTTGGATAAAATGGGTACTTTTATGCCCCCTCATTGCGAAGTATATTAATTTCGATTAGTACTTAGTTTAAATAATTTATGGATATCTTAATGAGTTTAAAATTAAAAATCGAAAAATAATATTTTTATAAAAAAATGAACCGACTTCTAAAAGTGCGCTAAAAATGAAAAATAACTATAAATTTTTATATGAAATTGAAATTTTTGAAGTTGACTACGAATATATACAAATTATAGCAAGCAATATCCAATAAAGTGTTTTTTTTTGTCTGTTTATGCGAATTACATTTTCTCAGGTATTAGTTTAGTGCCGACTTTAAAAATTTCAATTTCATATAAAAATTTATACTTATTTTTCACTTTTTAGCGCACTTTTAGAAATCGGTTCAATTTTTTTATAAAAATTTTATTTCTGGTATTTGATAGTACTGAAAACTTATCTATGGGTAAATTAAGTTTATTTTTGATCGACCGATCTAATTTGTCTATATTAGATTGAGGTAATACACAATTATACAAAGAGGTTACAACTCTAAATTTTTAATTTTTGTATAACTTGCCTTAAATAAGATAGCAGTATCACCGATAAACATAAGCAAAAGCAGCAATCCGACATTGGACCTCTTGGGATTGCATGACCTCTAAAAACAATATATTGCTCTTTAATAACTAAATAAGATGGCATTAGCTACAAAAAATTTGGAATGAATCCATACGGCAATTTAATCTTTTTCACATCAAAGGCCTTGGCAAAGTCAGTCACATCCACCGAACCATTTTTATCTATGACCCTCAGTATGCTGTTCATCATACCCAACAAGTTATCCACGGATGACTTTGCCCTCATCAGTGAGTGCTGATCAGATTATATCAAAGGTGAGACTGAGGTGCGTATTGATTTGAACAAGTTTGTTTCAAACAATCCGTCTTGATATTTTTAAACCTATCTCAGAGACAGGTCAAATTTTAACATTTTTCCCCTCATTGGGAAAAACTTGGTTTGTTTTTAGGCATATATTAAAAATATTTTTTAGAGGAAAGCTAAATACGTCTAGACCTTTAATTATATAGGGCGAGATGTCATCAGAACCAGTTGCCCTACCTATTCTAAATGCCGCAATAGCGTCCACCACATCACTGTCACTGACAAAATTCATCTCAATCATTCCAGAATGCATATTTTCTACTAGCCCGTCATTTAGTGAAACCTCTGTAGAGTATATGCCGCTAAAGTACCTACTCAGGAAAGGCGTCACACACCGCTCTGCCATTGCTTATTTGCCTTTCTTCAAGGGATATGCTACTCGGAATATGTTTAAATACTATTTTATTGTCTATGTAATTCCAAAAAAGACTTGGGATCATTACATATATTTAGTTCAACTTTATTTATATAATTTTTATGGGCCCGTGTTATACCTTTTTTAAATATCTATTCTAAGAGTTGACAACTCCAAGTTTTGGGCGTTTCTTTTTTAGTTTACTTCTTAGTGACTATTTATTTTTAAGTTTTTTATTATTGTTCTGTTATATAAAACAAGATATGACCCGTTACATACACCGGCTTATGCACGCATATTTCAAATATATTGTACATTTCATTATAATATAACGAACGAAAGATTTCACGTCTTTGGTCAATTTGAGAATCATGGTTCTTGGGTTTAGGCCGTGTCAAAAATTGGAATTATTATCCGACGTTTAGCCTACGATTGCACGAGGCATCTTCAGAGATCTTTACTCTACGAGATTAGAACACTGAATGACGTTCGAGAAGCAACAGCCCAGAATTTATACCCGACTGTTACTCGGCCTATCGTGATCCAGTGTTATAGTCGATTTCCACGTGTGATGTAGACTGTAACCGGTACCTCTATTATTACTATTTGGATATTTACAAATTTCGATTGCTTCTATAATTTTACGTTTAGAGAAACCAGATACCGATGCTAGCACCTTAGTTTCTTTTACATTAAAAGTGTGACCACCTACATACACTTTACCATAAGAGCAAGGTATTCTGTAAACGCCTTCTGTTTGAAATGGGATTGCGTCCTTTGGAGACCTCAAAAATTGTCCAACTTTCTTATATACATTAGAAATTGTTATAACGTTTGATTTTCGTAGCAATCTGGCAATCTTGTCGGTGGTTCCGTGTATGTATGGTAAGACAACACTGTCCTTAGGAGGTACATTTATGACATTCTGTTGGGGACTTGTGTTTTTATATTTATTAATAGAACGTCTTATATCTTCAGCACAATATCCGTTGCCTCTCGGAGCATTAGTTAGTTTTTCTGTTTCTGATTTCAGTGATTGTTCGTCACATATTGAAATTGCTATGTACCAAAGAGTTTATGATGGATTGTTTTTGAGAAGGATATTGGTAGCATTAGTTAGTTTTTCTGTTTCTGATTTCAGTGATTGTTCGTCACATATTGAAATTGCTATGTACCAAAGAGTTTATGATGGATTGTTTTTGAGAAGGATGTTGGTGTGACCTTGCATTCAGATATAGATCTGTTGGTAAAGGTGAAATAGGACGTTCTATATCCACTAGGCTTAAGGAACATGAAAGATGTAAAAAAAAAAGAAATAAATTGTACAATCTGTAGTAGCTGAACACCAGCTTTGCTCAGGTCACAATTTTAATGTAAAATAAACTAAGGTGCTTGTGTCAGTGTCTGGTTTCTTAAACGTAAAATTAGAGAACCAATCGGAATTTGTATATATCCAAATAATATTAATAGAGATACAGGCTACAGTCTACATCACAAAAGGAAATCGATTGTAACGCTGGATCATGGTTTGCTAAGCACCAGTTAGGTGTTACAAAATTTGATTATAGACTCTTACAAATGATATATTGCGGTAGCGTTAGCCATTTCATCTATAATCATTTTGCTGCCTCATATTAAGTAGTAGCTATTTTGATAACCTATAATTAAATTTTACTGTAACAAAGACACTCTGGAAGTCCGGATGTTCGTCTTCTCTCTTGAAGCTTTAGTACCAAACAACTACTGTTATTTAAGAACTTCAGGGCTTAGACAAGATTATTCGGTCATTAGAAGACACCTCTTACTTTGTAGCTCTCGCAACAGTGCGCCCACACGTTAATTCGCCTAAAAGTTTTTAATTAAATTAAATAAAACAAGTTTCTCAATACACTTAGTCTATTAACAAAATAAATAGAAAAAAAAACGAACTATTTGCAATGAGAAACTTAAACTAATAACAAATAACAATTACGGAGTAACTAACATAATTGCTCTTATTGGCTGTTCTATTACTATTTATATTACTTAATCAAACCATATGAAAATCGCGAAATGACCGACTAAAATAACATACGATATACCCTTAACTTCCCAAATTAAATGAAAAACAAATCAAACGAAGAAAACCTTCATTCCCGACAAATTTACGTAATTTACTACGATACTGGTTTCAAGGAGTGGTACCAACCATCGTACATGACTTCCAGATTGTAACTGAAGTTTAGTAATCCTTAAAAGGCTAAACTTGTACACCCTGCACCACTTGTATCCCTATAACTATAAATTTCATTCCCTAATAGTTCGAATAGTTTGTCCCAGAGGGCGCCAGCCCTTCTATACTGGATACTTAATTCCCAAATTGGCCTCTAAGCGTCTTAATCATAATTTTTATATAAAAGAATAGTAACACAAACTAATCTACGTTTTCCTATAACGAAAAGAATATATGATAAAGACAGTAAAAAAAAACTATTCACTTTTCTTAGCCGTTTTGGCAATAAACATCTTAACTCGTTATTTCTTGTGAATAGAAAGAAACAGTTATTATACAAATTCTTTGTAAACATTGTCAAACGATATATTTCAATTATTATGAATTTATTTGATTATTCTTTTGTTTCCTAATAATAGGAAAATCGTTCAATATTTTATTCCATTTTAACGGTATTTGCATATAACATATGTTAAAGGACCACCCTCTTCGGTTTTATTTAGATAACCAGGGTAGGATTACTTCGACAGATTTATAGGCAAATCTTAGAGAGGGTCTTTTACTTTACGTCTTCATAAATTGACTGAGTTTATATAATCTTAAGAAAACATTTAAATGACAAAGATAATAAAAATTAAGCTTGATAACTGATTTATTTTTACTTTAGACTTTCTGGGATAGTAATAAAAAAATATATATACTACGCTGTTCCCACGGGAATTCTATTCACAGAGTGATTATTTAATTATTCATTTTAACATAATATAGTTCACATTGAACAGTGTAAAATAATTAATATTTGTTCCATTACACGGGTATAAGCATCGGGCTGTTGCTCTTCGATAGTCATTTAGTGTTCTAATCTCGTGGAGTAAATATCCCTGAAGATGCAATTGTAAGCGAAACGTCGGCTAATAATTCCAATTTGACACGGTCGAAACCCAAGAACCATGATTTTCAAGATCACTATAATATAGTTGAACTGCTTCAGTAACATACACAGACTCTACAAGGCAAGGCCAGTCTACATCAAAAAATATGTCATATGTCAAGCCAAAATCAGCCTTTCTAAAGTTATAGTGACTCATCATATTTCGCTTAAGTTCAGATGATCTCATAACAAAACTCAATTTTACTTGCAAGATTGGATGATGACTGTTATCGGGTACAAGTTTGTATGCAGCTCTTGAAACTATAAAATATATTTTATTTATTATAATATCTAATATATGACTCAAAAAATGCATGTTTTTATTGGACTGAGAGTAGTCATAGAAATCCTAAAACATTATTACGTAAGGGTCTAGAAGTATTCAGCAATTACAAGATTTTGCCCTATTACATGTGATAAACTATCAAAATAATTAAATTAACATTCGTAAATCCCCAAATTATCAGTTTGAATTGAATTTTCGAATTTGAACCAACCATGTTTAACATTTTTTAGGTACGATTATAAGTGAGAGCAAGATCTCAAGGTTTGATAAGACATTGTTCTTCATTGCGATTCTTAATTGCTGAAATTAACTAAACAAAGAACTTGTATTAAATTTTGTGCTTTGCATAAAATAGTCTTTACGCTTATATTAAAAAAGTTTAAAAAGGATTGCATGTCATCTAGAAAGTTTTTGGGTATTATATGGCGTCCGAAAGGGCCATTAATATCAAATGACAACTAAGGCAAATGCTGTTGTGTTCTAAAACTGCTGTTTCTTAGTTAAAGAAAAACCATGTCCCTTTGGTTGAAGATTTTGACACAAAACGCGTCGCTTCTCGCATGGCGCCAGAAACACTGAATTTTTTCCGGAAACATAATCGAATGTCGTCTCTGACATCAACGCAGCGTGACTCACTTCTTGAAATACATCATTATCGCACTGAAACTTAGATATATTGGGTTGACTTGAAACATCGCAATAATCATCGTCATGGAGGGCGAAAGGAGGGTGGGTGAAAACAAGTCGAAAATTAAAGCCATACACACTGTTTTCTCCGCTTATCAAGGCGTGGTTCTACAATAATTCCTTCTTCAATGCCAAGCGATTATTAAAGAATATTATATAGCTTTATTTTTCAAATTAAGAAAAACAAATATCATTATTTTTCGAGATTTCTTAGAATTTCATTATGATATTATATCATATGAAACGGTTTCATTGTTCCACGCTGTCAGGAGAAGTAACAAATTTTTCAGAATTGATGTAGCTATGGATTACCAGAACGTAAATATACATCGTTAAAATGTATATACATTATAGATTTGGTTTTTCATAATTTATTTGCCATTTTTCCTTTTTTACTCATATCTCTTTCTCTCTCTCTCTCTCTCTATATATATATATATATATATATATATATATATATATATATATATATATATATATATACATATATATATATATATATATATATATATATATATATATATATATATATATATATATATATATATATATATGATCTTTGTCAAAGCGATTATCGCTCCTAACCCCTATTTTGAGAAAAGTGAAAGAGTTCTTGTTAAGGAACAACTTTAAACTCAGGGACATTGATAAAATAATAAAAGAGTGCATATACAAATTTTATAATTCTAACAATCCTCCCAACAATAATGATATATCGAAATTTATTGCCTAGCCGTATACAAATGGACTTTCAGAAAAAATTAAATATATTCTGAACCAACATAATATCGTTGTCTACCACAAAGCTCAAAATAAGTTAAACTCTTATTTACCAGAGTGAAAAGTAAAATTCCTTAAATGAATAGCTTTAATGTTATATACACCAATTCCTTGCACCAATTATCCAAAACAATATATAGGTATGACCACACAGTTACTTTAAAATAGATTAAATATGCACAAATTTACTAAAAATGCTACGAATGCATTAAATAAACCATACGAGGAACAGACCATTCATTCCTTCAACTGCAACAATACAACAATACTTAAACGTGACCATAATTATAACAAATTGAGTATAAAGGAGATGAAGGAAATTTAAAAAAATAGAATAAAACGAAATTAACGAGAGAAAGAATATAAGTAACTTAAGCCACATTTACACAAATCTGATTAAAAATTAATATACCCTCTTAAAAGTCAATAGATGGGAATATCCTCTTAGAACATTTATATGTTATCAATTTTAATATAAAAAAAAACCAAGGCCCCATAAGTAATGATTTAAAAAATATTATAACAAAAAAGGAACTGTTTTTCTAATACCACAATCAAGACATTTTATCAGTCAGTATCGAAATAGAAATGGCAAGCTCAAGGTGCGTACCTACACATTTTTGTAAAGATTTAAGTAATTTTAAAATCATATTTCAAGTTTTTAATTGTAAAATAAATTAATTTTTTTTTATTATATTTTATCTTTTCAACTTTTTCTGTTAATGTGTGTAAATTTAACCATAATTTGTGTATTTTAAATTTTAGGTTATAAATTTAGGAAAATAATATAACAAAAAAAACTTTTTGAAAATGCCTTAAACAAAAGGCGAGACGTCAAAACACGTTTTTTTTTTAACATCCACGTATGAACCTGACCTCAAGGATATAAAAAAAAAATATTGATACATATAATAAATGGTGCAAGAAAATCAGGCCAGAGATGACAATACTGTTTACTTTTAAATTTAGCTTTCAGACTGTAATAATTAGGATTACGTCACGTTTTATCCCAATCGATAGATTAAACGCTAATGAGACTTGCCTTATCATTATTTAATTATTTTCTAGTTTTTTTTAAGTAGGTAGAAATAAAGTAATAAAATATTATGAGTTTTGTGTTTTATTGCCACGTTGTTATGAACTCGTTTTCTTGTCTGTCTTGTTTCATTGTGTGTTCGGGTCAAATTTTGTATTTGATTGAGAACTAGATGACATCACAATTTTATGACCCTGTCAGTTATCTTGAACGTACGTTTCAAAACATTTGAAGGTCAATTTCAATTTTGAAGACCAAGTTAAGCTAAAATTTCCTATACATATATAAACTCTATGAAAATGCAATACTATGGCCCTGAAACTGACCTTTAAACTCGATGACAATGTAATATTGTGACCTTTATGTTTCAAGATTATTTCAAGGTCAATTTTGTGTTTTTTGGCACGTTTTTATTAACTCCTTTCCTTATTTGTGTGTTTTGTTTGTTAATCTCTTTGATAAAAATTTTTGCCATTGATTTTAAACCAACTTCCCGATGAGTTCGAAACTTCAAACCTTATAACTAGACGAAAATAAAATAATTATTCACTTTATTTTCTGTCTGTTCGTTTGTATATTCGGTACAAATTTTGTTATCTATTTTAAACTAGCATCTCGATACGCTAGAGACTTAAAACTTTTAACTTAGCGCAGAACTAGATGACAATGCAATATTAACTCGCTTTCTTGTCTGTCTGTTTATTTGTCTGTTCAGTACAAATTTTGCAGCCGATTTTTGTCAGTTCAGTACAAATTTTACCATCAATTTTAAATTAAAGAGCAGAAAATAATTAATTAATATAAACAAAATGCCAAGTTTTTAAAACGGACTAATAAGGCTAAAAAAATTTCTTCATACAGATTTATAACCCCATATAGATTCCTAGCCCCATACACCTTTTCCTAAATATTTCTGATTGGGAATTTTTAATAGCTATAAAAATACTTTTATAGATTTAGAACAAAAAACGTGAAGTGCAATAGATAACAACTTTGTGTGAGTTTTTTTCAACGACTGATACTCTCTGCACTCTTTATTGTTTTCTACTGCATGCATCTTACGTTTTTTATTTAAATCTTAAATGTTTTTTGATAGCTATTGAAAATTAAAAATCACAAATTTTCAGAACTATGTGTATGAGCTTTAAGAATATGAATGGGGCTATAAATATGTATGGGACTAGGAAAATTTATTTTATACTCTATAGTTCATTTGAAAAAACGTGATATATCAGTTTTTTATGTAAATTATCATTTTAGCTATATTTTTTAGAAGACAATAGACACACTCCAAAACACTATCCCTCGATCTTTTAATTTATTCCTTGGTTATTTGATGATTTATGTTAATTCTTATAAACATTTCTTACCATATCACTAAAATAATCTTGTTTTTTAAAAGATATAGAATTGACCCACCGGTACTCCAGTTCTTCGCTCTCTTGATTGTAAGTGCTTTCATTCAAATCTGAAAAAAAGCATTCAATGTTACGATTACTTGAGAATCAGACCCATATTTTTTTCCAGAAAAGATTTTTCAAGAATTTTTATTTGCTAAAAATCTGGAAATCGATATAAAGAGAGATGGATATTTAAAACCATGAAGTGTTTTTAAAGGAAAGAAATTCCTATTAATATTTTTGTTTCAGCAGCTACTGATGGTACTCTAGTAAAGACGGGACATCACAAGAGTTTCATGGCGTATTTGAAATAAGTTGTATCAAATGTATTCACTATATCGTCACCATTTGATTATGAAGAGTTTGATGAACGCCTGTAAATATCGCCCTTTTATTTTATTAAAGCAATTTATTGAGTGTAGTAAAAATAATGTAGATTTCGATCGATTGCTGCTTCACTCAGAGGTATTTGCTTGAATCGTTTTTATAACCTATTTGACTCAGCACTAGATTTCCTTGAAAATAGAGAAGCGTCAACTTTGTCACGGTTCAATTTTTAGCTTAAGTTCGCTATGGCTAATTTAGTTAATTTAACCTTATTTTGCAAATACTGTCGATATGGGCAACTCAGTATCATTTTCCTTAAGTATTTCCCAGGGATTCTTTGAAGAAAAGCATTTCATTAAGTACAGTTACCATTATTTTGTCCTGTTTTAGTATGTCACTACACAGTGCTTAAGTATTTTCTTATCAATGTTGAACTTACTGCTACCTTTTTTATATTCGGATAGATCTTTTTTTTCTCTGCCATTTATATTTACATTCCAATGGAATTATATGTATGTTGGGTTGCAGGAATCTCCTATTTATGTATTAATATATGTTTCAAAAATAAAATTTTTATAAAAAAAATTGAACCGACTTCTAAAAGTGCGCTAAAAATAACTATACATTTTTATATGAAATTAAAATTTTTGAAGTCGGCGTCAAACTAATACCTGGCAAAATGTGATTCGCATAAACAGATTAAAAATGCTTTATTTGTAATTGTTTTCTTACCATAATTTGTATATATCAGTAGTTATTTATTTCATTTAGAAATAGTGTGGCGCGGACTTCAAAAATATTAATTTTGTATAAAAATTTTAATTTTGTATAAAAATTTATAATTAATATTTACTTTTTAGAGCACTTTTAGAAGTCGGTTCAATTTTTTTATAAAAATTTTATTTTTCGGTTTTTAGTTTTGATTTCCATAAATTATTTGAGCCAAGTACTGACCGAGCTTAGCGTACTTCGCAATGACTCCAAGAGAACAAAAGGATACCCATTTTACCAAAAGTTGTAAATCATCCTAAAATGAACCACTCAAAATTCTATGGTTATTAGAGTTCTCCAAATTTCAGTGAAAATGTGTCAAACAAATATTTAGTCTGTCATTGTAAATCTACTATCTTAAATTTTAAATTAATTTTATATTGATAATATAGGCCCCAAAATCTTCCAATATCAATATTTAAAGAACTTGAGACTTAAATTTCTTATCCCGACATATTTTATACTGCATATTGAGTTTACGCCCCAATATCAATTTTAGACAAAATGAGAAAATGTAAAATTTTCAGTTCCTCATTTTGTATCTTGTCAACCTACATAGTTGTAAAAAATTAACTACATATTCGTAATATACAGTCCCGAAAACCACTTAATACCAAATCTGAAAAAATGCGAATAAAGTAAAATTTTCAACCTACCATATTGGATCCGCCACATTGAATTTCAAAAAAAAAAATTTTAACATCTGAATCTAATCTAAATCTAAACTCTCCAGAACCCCCTATTATCAATTTTGGATAAAATCCGGAAATTTAAAACTTCCAGACTGTCACATTAGATCTGATAAATTAGATTTTCTTAAAATAATTTTATATTCGCTATTTCATCCTCAAAAACGATTCAGTTCCACCAAAATGTAAAATCTTTAGTCTACTTTATTGGATTCGCCACATTGAATCCTGAAAAAGTAGTTCTAAATTCATAATTTACAACCTCAAGAACCCCCTATATAAGTTTGGAGAAAATCGAAAAATGTTAAATTTTTAGGACGCTATATTGAATCCGCCAGATTGAGTTTTTCAAAAAATATTTTAAATTCGTAATTAATACTAACAAAAATCCCTCAATAATAATTTTAGACAAAATCTAGGCATGTTGAATCTTTAATCCGCCATTTGGGATCCGCTATATTTAATTTTTTTTAAAATAATTTCAAATTCGTAATGTGTCATCCCAAAAACTCCCCCATATCAATTTTGAAAGAATCGGACAAAATTAATTTTTTATTTGCCATATTGGATACGCCATATTGAATTTTTTAAAACTAATTTTATATTCGTTATATGCAACCCCGAAAACTTCCACATACCAATTTTGGAGAAAATCGGACAAAATTGATTTTTTCGTCAGCCTTATTGGATCCGTCATGTTAAATTTTTTTAAAATAACTTTAGATTCATTATGTGCGACCACAAAAACTTCCCCATACCAATTTTGGAGAAAATCGGACAAAACTGATCTTTTCTCTGCCATATTGAATTTTTTGAAAATATTTTGGATTCGTTATATGCGACCCCGAAAACTCCCCCATACCAATTTTGGAGAAAATCGGACAAAATTAATTTTTTTGGCCACCATATTGTCAGCGCCATCTTGGATTTTATTACACCAATTTCTTCCAAAAAAAAATACGGGGCCACCGCAGAAACTTCCTGAACATAAAGTAAAAAAATTCATTCAAATCGGTGCCGCCGTTCCGAAGTAATCGGTGCGCATACATAAAAAAAATACATAGTCGACGAATTGAGAACCTCCTTCTCTTTGAAGTCCGTTAATAATTACTGGTATACTTATTAGATTAATTGTAATTTTGAATGGAAAATGCTAATGATTAAGGAATTAGTTTACCTAATAAATGCATTTCAGCCGACTGTTGTTGCCCAGTGTCATTCTTTTTGAGATGCCATTTCTTTCTCAGGTGGCAATTGAACACGCTTAACAGAAGTCGATTACGGCGCAAGCTGGGTTATAAATGGAGGCCCTTTTGCATAGATTTTCAATTTTTCCTGGTTTGTTTCGACCGAAGCAGTTGCAGACTCCCACCTCAATTTTTATTAGCCAGATTTTTGGGATTCTGAGATGAAACGTCGAAATTTATCCTGGTAATTTTGTTGAGATTTGGAGTACCGTATCTTTCGCCAGGTTGGCAATTACGTTTTTTTTTTTACCGGGATAGACCTGGAGAAAAGGATTTTGGGCAGTTTGCACGTGACAATGAAGGAATCAGTCTAGACTCCATAAACATCGTGCAGGAAATATTAAATTAACAGTTATTATATCAATCCTGCATGGATTTCTAAATTTTAAAAGATTTCAGCTCAAAATTTATTTTTGTCGAATGAAAATAAAGCTTAATTTAAAACCAACCGTTATGTTATTCCATGTCTCATTTAAACCCAAAATTAACCAGTTTAGAATATTATTAACATATATTTAGGGCCGATTGTTTTTTTTTTGTGATTACCGAATGATAAATATATCTTTCTTGAATTTAAATATTCGTAAGTTTCTGGGTTTTTAATATCTGCTACCTTGCAGTGCCTATTTTTTTTCCATTTGTTATCAATTGTAGTTTGTAGTATATTTTACTATATATTTGCCTTCTGGGCATATCACGATCTTTCCAATTTGTAGTCAAATTAATCTGTTAGTTTTTCAATACTTTATATTGTATGCTTTCTTTGGACCCCATTCTCGATTTATTATTGGTAAATTTACAGTTTTTTTTTTGCATCGCTATATGTTCATGACCACTTTACCTTTCAGTATGTGTCCACAAATTTTTTTTTGTCGACTAAAATACTTGGGTATTAGAAACTGGCTTATTAAGTAAAACTGGAAATTTTTTTCCGTTCTTGTAGTTTTTTTTTAATAAAAATAATGTCTAAACGCGTATTCTGGCTATTCACATTGTACAGGGTGAGTCAACGATTGGATGAAGTCGGTTTGTGCCTTTTCGGTGAAATTAACAAAGAAACTATATTTATTGTTTGATACAGTTTATTTTTACGCAGATTTTAAAAATATTTAGGACTCTACAGGGTGAGCCAAAAAACTAGGACAGCATAAAGTTGTATTTTTTTAAATAGAACACCCTATATACGAATCATATTTTCGATTTAGATTATAATTTTAAATCTTTTTTATTAAGAGTTTACTATAACAAAACTTTATAGTTTCTGAGATAATTAAGTTTAAAGAAAAAAAGTCACATTTTCAAGCATCAATTCAATCCTAAATAACGTTTTCAATTTTGTGACAAATATATTCAAATTTGGAATTTAGCAAGGCCAAGGACAAGTTAATATAAATTTTACCTAATATTTGCAATAAAAGCTACAGGGTGTTGAACACATATATATATAGATATATATATATATATATATATATATATATATATATATATATATATATATATATATATATATATATATATATATAAATATATACATATATATATATATATATATATATATATATATATATATATATAAATATATATATATATATATATATATATATATATATATATAAATATATACATATATATATATATATATATATATATATATATATATATATATATATATATATATATAAGTATTTTTTTTAATTTACCTCTTGTTGTATTCTTGCTGGTTTATTTTTGATGAATACCTGGAGTCATGCTGGTAATTTTACTTGTGCATTTTATCATATTATTACTCTTATGTAACTTTAGCTCAATAGTTAGAGCAAGCGACTACTCTAAGTTAATGATTTCTTTAAATTTTGCTATTAGTTTCAATATTTCTTACGCAATTAACTTTATGTATACCTTTGATAATTTTTCTTTTTTCTTTAATTATGGTGTGAATTTAAATTTTTGGATTTAATTATTTCTTGACATATTGGCAATAGTTAAATTATTCGATTGTTTTTTCTATTATATAACACTATCTTAGGCATTGTTGTCTTTATTGAACTGGTCTTTTATTGTACTTTTATAGATCTGTCTTTTCTATTCTCTATCTTAAATGATCATTTGTAACTGTTAATTACGTTAAATTATTTTTTTTTTGTCAATTATCTCTAATTAATTCTTAATTAATGTTTTTTTTGTATATAATTATTAACTTAAAAATTACCTTCAATTTCTTTTTTTAAATCTGTAGAAAGTTAAAGAAAGATCGTGGAAGGTCTCTGCATTCGACCTAGCTTAGATGCAGTGGCGCCCTTAAATTTTTCCTTCCCCTATTCTTCGGTATAGGGGTTAGCTCGGCACTTTGCTTGCTGGTGAGGCTACTAGCTTTCAGCTTTGCTTTGGTCAAATCATCTCATATCTTAAGCCTCTTTGCGAGGTCTCGCGCCTTTTTAAATACCAGTGTAGAAACTTGATTACACTACAAAATGACATCGCTTATTTAAAAGACCTCTATCAAATATTCAGTGAAAAGATTCACAATTGCAAGGTGGTGAGTTGAATTTAATCAAACCTAAAGGTGCTTTTGTAGGTAAATATACAGCAAATTTTCAATATAATCAGCAATATCTGTCAAGCGGAAAGATTTACTTACCTACCGATAATTTTTCATGCTGCTTTCATCACAAGGTTCCAAAATATTCTCAACATGAACATAACGAGGTAGAACTGTTAAAACTTACAACTCAAAAATAACTTAAAGATTAAAATGCAGAAATGGTTACTTAGAGTTGTGGCTTTGAAATCAATACCACACTCTACCTTGGATTGAGGAAAACGGTTCAAAAAAAGTTTAATTGTATTCTTCTCTTCACTTTTTTAATATATCTGATGGTATTTTAATTTTTGTTACGATATTTTAATATTAGGTACAACTACTATAATGGAGGAGCATTAGATTTAGTTTTTCTTGGAAAAGAAGCAGTAGTTCAGAAGAGTTGATTCTATGATTTAAGCCATCTCAGAATTGCATATGATCTAGTGCAATGATGAACTCAATGACCCCTCCTGCTAAATAGGGTTGAAAATGATACACCTATTTTCTAAATTTCATTTAATTAACTTTACTAAATGTTCATATCATCTGTATTAAAGCTTTTGTTTATTGTTTCTGACTACTTTGCAATTTCTACTTAAAAAGAAAAATATTTCAATTATTTTATAAGCAATTATAAAACTTAATTAATATTTATTTCACCTCAACAAATATTTTAACAAAACCCTTTTAGAATTTTGACGTATTTCTTAACCATAATTTAATAAGCTTAATTACAAAAAGATTATCTGAGATTTCACTGGATCGGTTTTTCTAATTAAATTAAGGAACAAAAGAGGGACCCCGGAATTTGATGCTATTAACAAGAGGGGAAAGCTACCCCTATTGTACTGGTTAAAAATATTTTTAATATGTTTTTATTAGCTAGTAAATACAGGGTGTTACTAGATAAATTTTCAAACTTTACAGCTTATAATTTTTGCAATACAGGGAGATAAATAATATTAAAAAAAATATAATAAGCATTAAAGCTATTTAATAAAAAATAGTTTTCTTGTTGTTTGAAGAAACTTTTCTTATTTTTAACCAACTTCTAAAAGAAGGAGGTGCTCAACTCGTCGAGTATGTATGTTTTTTTATGTATGTACATCAATTACTCCGGAACGGCGACGCTGATTTTAATAAGAAATTTTACGTTATATTCAGGAAGTCGCTACAGTAGTCCCATATTTTTTTGGAGGAAATTGGTGCAGTAAATTCTAAGATGACGCTGACAATATGTAGGCCAAAAAAATTAATTTTGCTCGATCTTCTCCAAAATTGGTACGGTGGAATTTTGGGATTGTACAAAACGAATCTGAAATTATTTTTAAAAAACTCAATATGGCAATTTTGTCAGATTTTCTCCAAAATTGGTGTTTAGATAGCCCAGGACAGAGACGTATGGAAACAACAATACATATAGCGGCATAATGGTATCAACTGAACAGAGAAAAAGTATATGAATATTTATCCCTGATTCCAAACTACATCAAAAGAGAAACATCAACCATATGAATACAGATAACTTATAAGATTTAGTTTTTACCATAGATAGCAGCGTCTATTTTATTCAATGAAATCAGTAAATAACGTAAATCACAAAACAATGTCTAAACAAATCACTTTAACATCGAAACTCGTGTATACTACATAAAATTGCGTACTTAAAATTTGCCTTTTTGTGGTACCATTGCCTTTATATTTTAAACAAATAATGCTCCAATTTAGTTACGCTACTGAAAATACAATTTCGAATTTCAATCAAACTAACAAAATAAAAAATAAACGGAAATTTGAAGACTCAAGACATATTGGCGACAAGTCTAAAAGTTTTTTGCCACTTTTGTGTTTGTTTTGTTTACAAGTCAGTCGTAACTAAAGGGATAATGTTTAATCCCAGTAGAAACAGTATAACACTCCGGCAACTTTATTAATAAAATATGACAGTAACATAAATAAAAGGTTAGTTGAAGTATAACTGGTATAAATAAAGTAATAAAAATATGCATTTTATTAATTAATACTATGCATATAAATTATTACTGTCTCGTTTTAATTCGACTCGGAGGATTCAGAGACATTCCATAGTGAGACTGTTGGGCATTGCTTTAAAATATGTTTATACAGGGTTGGGCAAATATTTTGAAACTTCCGAGTTTTCTTCAACCTTCAAAACTACAATTCTTCTATGTCACTGTACATTTCATATGCCAGTGACCTTAACAGCTGTAAAATGACGATTTCAGTAGTTACGCTTACTTTACCTTATATTTAATTTTGAGCAACGAACTTGAGATTATTAGGGGGGAGGTAGGGTAATTCTTTCAAAATTTTTGCAATTTTTTATCATTTTATTCAATAGTACAACTCTTCAAGAATATTCAGTTAAAATTTTAGGCCGATCGGAGCAAAATTAACTGAGCTGCAGGATTTTGAATCTTAGCTCTTCGGCGCGCTATAAACTATACTCAAGCGGTTTCTCGACACTTGCGCATAGTCTTTCTCATTATTGTAGAGTATATATATATATATATATATATATATATATATATATATATATATATATATATATATGTTATGTCGGATATTCTCACGGGTGTGATGTGTAATCGAAGGTTTTCGGGCATCCCGTGTATGTGCTGAGTCCCTCTCAGGACTGTAAGGCAGCTGACGTTTCGATGAAATCTCATTCACCATTTTCAAAGCTCACTGTATGGCGTCTACGCTCGTAGACAATAAAAAATGTATTAAAAATAAGTGTTGAAAATGAAAGTATACAAAAATTAAGATGGAATTCTAAAAGGTTAGCACCGTTAAATTGAAAACTCTAACACAATACGTGCCGTGAAAATTAAAAAACAAAATTTCCCATAGAGTATTAAGAACACAAAGAATTATTTTTGAACCAAACCTATAGTATGTTAAAGCGTAATCAGTTGACCTTCTATAATTTTATTAAAATTAATAAGACATAGATTCGAAATATTCTGGAAGAGAAACATTTTGACAGCACTCTCTCAGATATAGCAAAAATGGTTTGAATAACTTTCGCCTGGTAGTTACTAATTCCTTCAGAAATAAAAAAAAAGCCGACAATTACGTCACTCTTGTTGAAAATATGCTGTCATAGTATCAAAAAATGGGTTGCAATATGTGGAGCTATAGGCAAACTATTTCATCAGGATATATCAGCAATAGAGACAAGGCACCAGGGAAAATCGCAAAAAGGCAGGGTATTTAGTGTTCTAAAAGTTTAAAAGTATGTATTCTTTATTATTTTGTTAAAAATAAAATTAAAAAAAAAACTTATTTTTGAGAATTGCAACTAACTTTTTAATTTCGCTGTCATTTTTGTGTCCAGCGCCCCAAAATTAACAAAAAAATGCACTTTTCATACAAGACATAACAAATAATCTAAAATTTGTTGCGTAGTGTTGTTAATGCAAGGATGGATCAACACCAGAAAATAATCACCTGTACTGAAGCAGGGACGGATCCAGCCTCTCTCTTTAGGGGGGGCGGAGATAATACAAAAGTACAGTATGGCAAGCGAAAGCAAGTTGTCGATGGGGGGGGGAGACACCAGCAACATTTACATTTCTAGGAGGGTCGGGTCTATGTTGTAACGGGGGGGAGGTCCAGCAGCATACACATTTCTATCATAAAAGGCAGAATCGGTTCTATTTCCTGAACTCAAAGCTCTTGGGAAGGGAAGGGGCGATCGCAAGCATACGCATTCATATACTCCATTCAAGAACTAGAGAGAGTAATAAAACTTTTTTAGAAAACTCCAACGTACCTGTTCCAGTGCCGTAAATCTAATTAAACTTATATATTATAAGCTTTTATAAATTTACTGCAACAAGAAAATTTCTGATAGTTAAATTTAATTTCTGTCAGTGAGGAAAGTATACCTTAGAGTGTGTCCTTAGTAATTTATCTTGTTTGTGCTTGTTTTTATATATTATTTGAGATTAGCGAGATACTCAAAAGATATGGCTTCCACATCTATATTTATTTCAAAATCATTAAACAAGGCCATTTTTTCCTCAACGAAAAACTTATTACGATGAATGTTTATGATGTTTTAAGATATCAATATCTAGATAATAATGTTAAAAGCTCTGTTGAGATGTATTCCAACATGACAGGAGTTGATAAATCTACTATGTACCGAATACTGAAGGAGAACAAAACGACTAAAATTGTTACTACTCCCAAGCCACATTCGATCACAGACAGACGAAAAACCTCGTTGTAAGAAAAGATGTAAACTGCAATAAAAGGAGTTGTACATAGATTTTATTATGAGAAGCAGATCGAAACCGTCGACAAAATTCTAACTAAAATCAATGAAGATCGGGATTTATTTGAAATTAACAGAACTGAGCTCTGGAAATTGCTCAGAGAACTTAATTTTTGCTGGGAAAAACTAGATAGGAAATCTGTTCTTATAGATCGTCCGGAAAATGTCCGTTGGAGAAGGAAATGTCTCTCTCAAGTAAAAGGTAGAATTGCTAGGAATAACATAACTCACAAAATAAGTAATTTAACTGAACATTTAAAAGATTTTTTTGAATAAAGTTAATGCAGAAAATTGGGAAAAATTTTTATAATGAAAGTATAAAAGAAAATGTGGAAACTCGATCTCATGATCGGTGAGATAGAGGAACCAATTATAGTTAATCTGAACGAAGATAGCTTCACTGACTTTGATTACGAATTAGATACGTAATGTTTACCAGCGTAAACACAATTTATTATTTAATTTTTTTGTAACATATAAAAATTAATTACGTTTGAATCCCTTTTAATTGTAATTCTGCAGATGGTTTAAGAAATAAATAAACTGAAACGTCAAATGCCCTAAAAACGTTTTTAATTAATAATTAAATGACCGATAGCCCTAAAAATTTTAATATAATATGGATGAATTTATGTTTAACTTCTTGTATTTTTGACAATAGGTATTTTATAATTATGTAAATTACAACTTAGAATTTTTTAAGAGAAAAAGGCTACGTTTTAATCCGACGCCAAAATTAAAAATAATAAAAATACATTGGTGATTTGTGTTAAATATGTGAAAATTATCTATGTTTTCTAATGTATGCGAATTATAATACTTAGTAATAAAATAAACCTCCTTCCGACGCCTATGACAAAGATTAAAATCCTTTTTAACACTTCACACATCGAAATAGCTATTGTTATCCAACCCAAATAGTCCATTATTATAGACCGGTATTTTTGATTATAAAATTTTTAACTTATTCCTATGTAAAACAACATATTTTGCCTAAAAAACCGGAGTAAAGAACTTAGGTAGTTTGCGAAGAAAAAAAAAGGGTAAAAAATCATTTATTACTCTCTGTAGTTCTTGAATAAACTATAGTACAACAGGCAATATCGATTCTATTTTTCTGAACTCAAAGCTCTTGGGGCGGGGGGGGGGGGGGCGATCCCCCCTCACCCCCCCTGAATCCGCGCCTGTACTGAAGCAGCTTAGAAACATCTCTTGTGCCAATTTAGTAGTATTATTTTTTCTTGCGGTAGCATGCTAAACGGTTGTAACCTGGTATCGAGGTATGCAACACTAGTTAGCTTGTAATCGAAATTAATTTGAGTAAAAATAAGTAATCCAAGACTGCGACAAAACTTATGTAATGACCCAAGTATTTTTGTTTAATTACATAAAAGAGAGTTACTTGTAAGTTCAAATTGGGACCCTTTTAGGTATCCTTGTCTTCTTAATTAAGGCCAAAACCCACGCGAACTTTGTTTCGCATTATATCGGTCGGTAAATTGTTTACGACGAGATTAAGCTCCATATGAAACTCTACTTCACTAGAAATTTTTTCGTATATTTATCATATTTTTACCTAATTTTTCTATATAGCTAATCCTTTAGTAAAATACTTTATGAAAACAATGTGTGCCTATTATTTAACTTAGATTAGATATTATTTTCGTCGATGCTTTTTATGGTATCCAGTGCGTCAAACTTTCGTCGCAGCAGCGAGACAAGCTTCTCGTATATATTTTTGTTCTATAGAACTTCCTAACTAGTTAAATATTTTAAAAACAGTGCAAAGAAAGCTTTTTTCAAAGTGTCTCCAAAATATAAGCACAAAATTTTAATGCTTAAGAAAGTAAAGTTATTATGCTTACTTATTATATAGTAGTTACTGAGCGCTTGTTGGAATATATAAAAATGGCGCATATATATATATATATATATATATATATATATATATATATATATATATATATATATATATATATATTATTTTTATTTTATGTTTTCTTGTGTTTAGGTTCTTCATTTAACAAAAAATCAAAAAAAATTGACGTTTCGCACTTTATTTAAGGCATCTTCAAAAATTCTTTGTTTTTTTTTAATTATTAATCTTCCTAAAAACATTTTTTTATATAATTAAAAAAATTCATACTCAAACATATTTACAATTTTAAAAAAACAAACAAACACTTTAAATAACTAGTTAAATTTCCAAAAAAAGTATTTAATTTTACCAGTACAGGGTGAGTCAACGATTGGATGAAGTAGGTTTGTGCCTTTTCGGTGAAATTAACAAAGAAACTATATTTATTGTTTGATACAGTTTATTTTTACACAGATTTTAAAAATATTTAGGACTCTACAGGGTGAGCCAAAAAACTAGGACAGCATAAAGTTGTATTTTTTTAAATAGAACACCCTATATACGAATCATATTTTCGATTTAGCTTATAATTTTAAATCTTTTTTATTAAGGGTTTACTATAACAAAACTTTATAGTTTCTGAGATAATTAAGTTTAAAGAAAAAAAGTCACATTTTCAAGCATCAATTCAATCCTAAATAACGTTTTCAATTTTGTGACAAATATATTCAAATTTGGAATGTAGTAAGGCCAAGGACAAGTTAACATAATTTTTATCTAACATTTGCAATAAAAGCTACAGGGTGTTGAACACATCGGCTCAAATTTGAACAAGTTTAAATGAATAAAAATCTTTTTTTTTTAAATGGTACACCCTGTATATTTTCATGTTATTTAATAGAATAATAAAAACCCTAAAAGTTTTGTTCAATATATCCTATACCTATTTATAATAGTTTTTGAGATATTTCAGTTTTTCTTATTTTTCATACTTTTTTACAGAAATAGTCTTCATTATCATAGTAGCCATGTAAAATAATAAAAAGAAACTACAGAAACAAACAGAATGTGGTTAAATATGATGAAATACATTATTCGTTATACTACAATGGCAATAGTTTAATTAAACATAATGTGAAAAAATTAACACAACAATAACGACAAGGCAAATACATATTTACTTTTATACTAAATTGAAACAAAAAAATTACCTATTAAATACTGAGATTAATTATTTCTTTTTAATAAGTGTTCGAATAAACGACCCTCTTATGCAATACACAAATTTAGTCTTTTTTGCAGATTTTCTCGGACCCTGGACAAAATTAGTGGCGTTATTGTTCTACAGGTATCCCTAATCCTGTTTCGCATATCTTCCACTGTTGTTGGTGGATTAACATACACCTTATTTTTAATATAACCCCATAGGAAGAAATCTAATGGGGTGATGTCGCAAGATCTTGGTGGCCACTCAATGAAACCCCCACGTCCAATCCATTTTTGCGGATATCGTTGGTCCAAAAACGCACGAACTTCACGATGGTAATGCGGAGGCGCACCATCGTGCTGGAACCACATACTGTCGAGCTCATCCCTATCGAGACCTTGAAGCAGTTGAGGTAGTTCTTCTTGTAGAAAGTTCTGGTTACTATGGCCATTTAGTGGTTCATTAAAAAAGTCGGGTCCAATAATTCGATTATGATGAATACCACACCAAACATTTAATGACCAGTGGTTTTGATGTTGCACCTCTCTAATCCAAAATGGGTTTTCTGTGGCATAATAATGCATGTTGCGTCTATTTACGGCACCGTTACTTCTAAAAGTAGCTTCATCACTAAACATTACCTTGCATAATAAATCTGGATTAAATTGAATCTCCGCATTTATTGTACGACAAAAGTTTACACGACTTTCAAAATCCTGTCCATGCAATTCTTGGTGTAATTCCATGTGATATGGATGATACCTATATTTCTTGGTAGTACGATTAGCGGTGGATTGTGATGTTTCACATAATGCTGCTAACTGACTGCTACCAATATAAGGATTTTCCTGAACATTTAACAATATTTGTAGTTCTTTTTCTTCATTAGTTACTGGTTTGTTGACCACTTTATGTTTTGGATAATCAACAGTACCAGAAGAATCAAATTTTTGCATTAAGTTTTGAAAAGTATGGGTATTAGGTTGGCGTCGATCAGGATACTTCATTTTGTAAATTCTTTGAGCAAGAAGGCAATTTTTTTGAGCCTCTCCTATTGTATAAATCATATCTATTAACTCATTCTTTGGAAAATTCATTTTACAATATAAGATGAATGCAAAAAAAACCAAACTACCCTACATAAAAACCAAAAGAATAGGTATAGGATATATTGAACAAAACTTTTAGGGTTTTTATTACTCTATTAAATAACATGAAAATATACAGGGTGTACCATTTTAAAAAAAAGATATTTATTCATTTAAACTTGGTCAAATTTGAGCCGATGTGTTCAACACCCTGTAGCTTTTATTGCAAATATTAGGTAAAAATTATGTTAACTTGTCCTTGGCCTTGCTAAATTCCAAATTTGAATATATTTGTCACAAAATTGAAAACGTTATTTAGGATTGAATTGATGCTTGAAAATGTGACTTTTTTTTAAACTTAATTATCTCAGAAACTATAAAGTTTTGTTATAGTAAACCCTTAATAGAAAAGATTTAAAATTATAAGCTAAATCGAAAATACGATTCGTATATAGGGTGTTCTATTTAAAAAAATACAACTTTATGCTGACCTAGTTTTTTGGCTCACCCTGTAGAGTCCTAAATATGTTTAAAATCTGCGTAAAAATAAACTGTATCAAACAATAAATATAGTTTCTTTGTTTTTCACCGAAAAGGCACAAACCTACTTCATCCAATCGTTGACTCACCCTGTACATACCTTGACATTTCGTTTATTTATTAATAATGAAATGAAATTTTTACATCGTCTATTTAGGTACTTAGGAAACATGGAATGCGACTGTGTTTTATTTTTTATATTTTAAGAATGGAGAAGGTATGTTTTTCATCCTGTGTGTGTTTGTTTAACGCTTTTCATATATTTACGGCCATTCAATCTGTTCTTTAGCAATTGGCTTGTCATGCCTATATATTTTTTGGGACAATTTGAGCAAGAGATCGAATATACTATATTTGACTTATTCATGAGAGGAGTTTTACTTTTTAAATCAGTAAATAATGTCTTTAATTTATTATGCAATCTGTGACATACGATAATATCATGCTCTTTTAAAATGAGTTGTATTTTTTTTGACAGTTCACTGGTGTAACGTAGTGCTATATATTTTTGCTGTTTATGTTCTATGTTTCTTGTTATTAGGTTATTATAAAATTTATATGTTCGTTTATTAATTATTCCGGTGATAATCTTTTCATTGAAATTATTATTTATTAGCGTATTTTTCACTTTTTGCAGTATTCTTGATCGGAATTCTGGAGACATTAGAGAGATGACACGATCAGACAAACTGATTATATTAAGTTTTAATTCATCCATCGAGTTTTTTCTAAAAGGTGTTTTCGTACTGAAAGTAATTTGTGTTTAGGACGAGGTTATCAGTATCCATAAAGTTGTTTTTAGATAATGATGTATGTTTCTTTAAACTTTCCCATTTTTCTGCTAAAATAGTGTAAACAAGTTGATTTGGTGTATTTGTATACAAAGATATAACATCTAGCGAAATGAACCTGTAATTTTTGGGTAGATTAACTGTATCAATAAATTTTTTAAAGGGGAATGATTCTTTATTAAAAAAATCGTTTTTTTCCTGTAATATTTGAAATGCAATTCGATAAGAATTTTGATAAACAAACAGTAGGTCTTAGTGGTATATCATGTTTATGTAATTTTTGGTGGAATAGCATTGTGAATGGTTAGCCTGTTTGCATCTTTTTCAGTTAGTTCTTTTGCATTGAGTAATTTTTTTATGAAGGTATTATTTTTCTTTTGATATAAGTTAGTTGGATCACTCTTAATATTTTATATGTATTTTCGTCCTTTAGTAAGTTGTACATTTTTGTCTTATAATCTGTCTTGTTCAGAACTACCGTTTTATTGCTTTTATCGGGCTTTAGAAAAATAATTTGAGGATTGTCTTTTACAAATTTTTTTGTTCGATTCAATTTCTCTGTTAAATGTTTTTGAAGGCTTACTTTTTATTGTTTTGTGTCTTAATTTGATTTTATGATTAGTTATAACATTAGTCGCTTCAGCTCTAATTGTGATCTTCTTGTCATCTGGTTCATTGCTAATAGCAGATTCAATTGAGGCTATATATTCGGTTATTGGGATATCTTTTTCTTTTGTAACATCTAATAAGAAATTTGGACTATAGGATAAAACTTCAGTTACTTCAGATGGTATGAAGTTATCAGATATATAACAAATAATATATTAGATAGATTCTTATTCTTTGGAAACAAAAAATTTGAGGAATTACACAGAAAAATTAAAAAAAGACACCAAAAAAAGTTAAACCAATTGTTTAAAAGGCGTGAGACATATAAAGTTACAAATAATGACAGGTCCAAATGGAGCGCAGAAGCGGTCTCTTGTATCTGAACGATAAATTTTTAAGAAATCTTGTAATAATAAACGTTTTGAAAAAGCTCAAAATCATGGGCGAAACGTCAACATAAACAAGTTATTTATTTTTTAAAATTGCAAACCTATACTCCAGAGAGGAGTATATATATATATATATATATATATATATATATATATATATATATATATATATATATATATAGATGGTTCCGGACGGCCTGTCTTTTATTGAACTTGAATTTTGACAACTTGTCAAACAATTCAAATTACACTAACGGCTTTTCATGATAAACTGTTTGTGAAAGTCGATCTAGACCCTTTGTATACCGGTTTACCAGAAGATTATAGATCTTTCTAGATAGATTTTTATACTATAAGTTGTAATAAAAATAAGAAAAAAGAATAATCTGGTGATTTCTCGAACTTCTGTCATAGACGATTCGTTTCAAAAATAAGGAAATATAATTTTCTAGAAAGTTCCAGAGCTTTTTTCATAGACGTCTCATGAGGAAATTAACAAAAAGTAAAGGTAATCAAGTAAATTATGAACTCGTAGAGAAAGTCCGTTACATTGCCCCCTTCCAAATTTTGATCATCCCTATCGACCTTATTAATCTTGATAATGGGCTAATCTGTCTAGATACACGACTTTCATCTTCGCCTAAGGGCTTTTCTAAATTTGGTACACCAGATCATTTATTCGGGTTACTACGTTGTACGAAACTTCTCATGACTTCAAAAGCTTTGTTGAACGCCCTTTGGCTTTTTACAGATTGTACAACCACATTTTTTCACCAACCATGAATCCCCCAATATTGTCTTTTGAGTCATAGCGGTCTCCATTTTATTCATTTATATTTGTAGTCGTCATTGTACCTTCTCGAGGATGACCTGTAGGATGTTCTTCTTCCGTACTCCTTTCGCGTTGGCGGTCCCTCTCTATGTACCTTGTCGAGGATGACCTATAAGACGGTTTTCATCCATAGTCCCTTTCGCTGTCGCGGTCCCTCTCGATAGACCTTTTCGATGATGACCAGTAGAACGTTCTTCTTCCGTAGCCCCTTTCGCGGCCAGGGTCCCTCTCGCTCCGTTCTCCATGGTCACTGTGAGTACCTCTATCTTTTCCGTAGTGGACCTTTCTGCCGTCGCCCCTACCAGCACTAATTTCCGGGCAACTTAAGTAAAAATTGCCCTTGTATCCGCACTAGTAATAACGCATGTTATTCGAATAGTACTGGCAACCCTGGCCCATTGTTCTTGGTCTAGCATAAGCCACTCTAATGAGACAACCGCATACTTCAACTTCATTGCAAACCTTGATGGGAACTGCTGCATCTTTGTACGCAACGAATCCAAAATAGGGGATACTGTTACTTAGCCAGATTTCTTTAAGTTCACCGTAAGTAGCACAGACTTTCTCCAAATAGCTCCTTCGAACTTCATTACCTATATCAGCAATATGAAGCCGATAGCTATCAGGACCACTGTCATTAACACTATTGCTAGCACAGCCGATTTTTACATGACTCTCTTGGCCAAAATTTCAACAACGACTTCTATTTCTGCTATGTTGTAATGTGTTTTTTGTTTGTATAAAAATTCTTGCAACTGCCTCATTAACATTATAAAAATTTCCTCGTTGGTCTTGCGATCATCCTGGGACACCTTGACTCTCCTTATGATCTTCCTTGGTTTCTTGAGATCTGTTTGACTGTTTAAAATTGCAGGGCATATGTATGGCCTCGAAAATTTTCTTCAATTAAGCCATTCTCAGAGTTTGACTTGTTTCTGGGTCGCGAAAATCTTCAGTACAACTATTTACTGTTAACTCTTGCTTTATTTCCTCCGGATATGTTTTTGTCTTCTTCCTAGTTGGCCTTATAAATTTCTTGGAGGTGGGCTTTCCCATAGCGCATCTCCAGAAAGGTAACAATAACCTCGTAATCAGAATGTTTCGTAGAACCTACATAGCTTCACCTGGTAATGCTAGAACTCCAGTTATTACCGGTGGCGTCAGCTTCGAATTGATGGACATAGGTACTTTGCCGTTGAAGGTAGATCGCTTCATCAAATTAGTTGCAGGAACACCATCTACCTTTATTATACCTGTACTGGCTACCTTCTCCAATTGCAAATGTAACTGTTGCATCGGTTTGTGGATTCCTGTCACCTCATGATGTACTTCGTCATGTACGTCTTCTCTAATTTTGCTAATCTTCTGTTGTATTTCCTGTTCTATACACCTCATGTCTTCTTGATTTTCTTTAAATTCCGTCTCATGTCCTTCAGGCATGATTTTAGTTCTTGTCTTATACTTTCTTGATCTCTCTTAATATTTTCTTTCAATTCTTGGTTCATGTTTTCTTGGTTTGTGTCATCAATTCTTGTTTCATGTCATCTTGGCTTGTCTTTAATTCTTGTTTAGTATCATCTTGGCTTGTTTTTAATTCTGTTTCACATCATCTCGGCTTCTCTTTAGTGTCACCAAATCTTTTTTCATATCAACTTGGCATATCTTTAATTCCTGCTTCATATCATATTGGCTTGTCGTTAGTTCTCATTTCATATCGTATTGATTTTTCGTCGTATCTTCTTTCAATTATTGTTTCATTTCTTCTTATCTTTTCCTCATAACTTCTTGGCTTGTTTACATGAGTAGTGAACAGAACCCGATTCGCTCGATCCCCCCACTCCTCGACCTTGACCTTGACCTTGCTTCACCCCTCTTTGGCCCCGCCCACATGTCCTTGTCATTGACCTTGAAAGTGCACGTGTGCTTTGGCCTTGGCCTTGTGTTCAAGGTTGTGTGTGTGACCTTGACCTTGACCTTGGTCGAGACGACCTTGACTTTGTTGAAGGTCATCTTGGGTGTGTGACCTTGAAGATATGTTACGTGGTTGGGGGTGACCTTGAATGGTTTTATATAAGGTATGGGGCAGTTTCATTCATCAGTTGGCTCTGACTTGTATAGGTAGTACATGTGTTAATATTTGACAAATCATGGCATATGTTTGTGAAAATTGCGGTTCTAAGTTTACTAATATTTATAATATGAGACGTCATCAAAGAGAATCGTGTGCGGCGAGATTTAATGAAGTGCCTGGAGGAAAACGGCTCCGAATTGAAGAGTATACATCGACGATTCCGCTAATTAATTGCGCTACATGTAATGTAGATGTTCCAATAAATCATATGTCGGTGCATAAACGAACACAACAACATAAAAATAATTCATGTTTGCCGGTATGTCATGGTGTGCAACTCGTTGAATGTGCCTTCAAAAGGAGAATTGCAACCTATCGGGTTAGCAGTGATATGGAGCATTCCGATTACGTAATGTTCTTTGCAGACATTAAATCCAAGGTGGTGGAACTTGTTAATAATTTATTGCGTGTGCATCATGCTTTAAAAGTTAACATGACAGCTGTTGGCGAGTACATGCTTCCATCACAAGAAATATTCAGTGAAAAATCCTTCAACACTGCTAATCAAATAATTAGTGTAGAAAGTGATTTGGATGCCGTTTACCATTCTTTCACCGAATTAATAAAAACGCAGGCGACAGAGTTCCAGGAGAAAGATTCAGGTATGGAAAAATCAAAACCCGATATATTAAACTGATTTTTATATATTATTTTTCTTGTTATAGGATGGGCTCTTGTGCGAATTTTATACTTGGAAGTTGGTATCAACAAGTATATGCCTATGGGTGGCTCATCATACATCAAGTTGCCGTGTTCTATTGAAAAGAAAGGAGCTGTCGTCAATGTGATTAACCAGGACGAATTTTGCTTTGCGTGGGCTGTAACATCAGCATTGTTTCCTCCAACAGCAGAGCCTTCACAGAAGACATCCTACCCCCATTTTTCTAGAGTGCTAAATGTAACAGGTATGGATTTTCCAGTAAAATTACGTGACATTAAAAAATTTGAGGAAATGAACAACATATCAATTAACGTATACGGTCTGGAATCTAAATATGAAAATAATGAAGTAATACATGAAGTTATTGGTCCACTGAGGTATGCGTCAAAAAAGTTGGATAGGCATGTAAATTTATTGTTAATTACAAAAGACTGTAGTAGTAAAGATGGCGGTGAACATTTTTGTGATACGACTTGTTCAAAGAGTCATTATTGTTGGATTCGGGATTTATCACGTTTAGTTTCAAGTCAAATTAGTTGTCAACAACATAAAATATATTTCTGTGATGGTTGCCTCATTTATTTTAGTACACCGTCAGCTTTAACTTTACATCAAAGCTACGATTGTAACCACATTTTCACGCAAACACCCTCAGTGGATTTAAAAATCGATAAATTTGGAAAGAGTGTGCCGGAAAATATTTTAAAATTCGAGGGTATAGAAAAGCAAATGCGCGTTCCATTCGTGGTTTATGCAGATTTCGAATCTGTTTTAAAACTCATTGAAACGGTACAACCAAACCCACAAAATTCTTACACTGTAAAAAGTTTTAAACATGAACCATATTCTTTTGCTTATTTAATTAAATGCTCTTTTGACGACTCACTTTCGAAATTTGAGCTATTTCGGGGGAATAATGCAGCTCAAGTCTTTGTGGATCGTATCGAGTGTGATTTAAGGGCTCTATACAACACATATTTAAAAGACATTAAGCCTATGAAACCGTTAACGCCTGAAGAAAAAAGGGAGTTTAATGATGCTAAAATATGTGGTATATGTGAAGGCCCTTTTGAAGAGGGTGAGATTAAAGTACGAGACCACTGTCACATAACTGGTGCAAAAAGATTTGGTGCTGCACATTCCGTTTGTAATTTAAATTATAAATTACCCTCTTTTATTCCTATCATATTTCATAACTTAAGCGGCTACGACAGCCATTTATTTATAAAAGAGTTATGTAAATATGGGGATAAAATTGGTGTTTTGGCTCAAAGTAAGGAAAAGTACATATCATTTACCAAAAGCATTTATGTGCACGATTATTTTGATAGTAAATGTGGAAAAGTCAAGAGGAAATATTTAAAGTTGCGATTTATTGATACTTTTAAATTTCTGTCAACGTCTTTGGAAAATTTAGGCAGCGGTTTAAACGACGACGATTTTATTGAAACGCGGAAACATTTTTCAAATATCAACCAATTTAATTTGATGCGTCAAAAGGGTGTTTTTCCCTATAGCTTTATTGACTCTATAGAAAAAATGGAAAATACATGTCTTCCAAGTAAAGATGAATTTTATGATAATTTACGGGAAGAACATATTAGCGATGAAAGCTATAGAAGAGCAAAAGAAGTATGGCGCTTGTTTGGGTGTAAAACTTTGGGGGACTATTCGGACGTGTATTTAAAATCAGATGTGTTGCTATTGTGTGATGTTTTTGAGCAATTTCGGAATAATTGTTTAAAATTCGATAAACTTGATCCAGCACATTACTATACCCTTCCAAGTTTATCATTTGATTGTATGCTACGTATGACTAAGGTAGAGTTAGAGCTCTTAACTGATATAGACATGATACATTTTTTTAAGAAAGGTATACGCGGCGGCATAAGCCAGTGTACAGAAAGGAAGCACATCGCTAATAATATTTTTTTACCAGACTATGACCCAACAAAACCTTCTTCATTTATAACATACCTTGATGCTACAAATCTATATGGTCATAGTATGTCACAAGCATTACCATATGGTGGTTTTCGATGGTTAAGCGAGCGCGAAATTCTGGATTTAAATATTATGGCTGTTGGTGATGATAGTTTACATGGCTACGTTTTGGAAGTGGATGTGCATTATCCGACTGAGTTGCATGATGCACATTCTGATCTTCCATTTCTAGTAGAAAATATCATACCGCCAACAGAAAACGCTAAATTACCGAAATTAATTCCTAATTTACAAGATAAAAAAAAATACATTGTACACTATAGAACTTTAAAACAAGCCATCGCCAACGGCTTAGTGGTAATGCAAACCCATCGAGTATTACAGTTTGAGCAATCAAAATGGCTAAAATCGTATATTGATTTTAATACCAATTTACGTAACAAGGCCACCACAAAATTTGCGAAGGACACTTTTAAATTAAAAAATAACGCGATATTTGGTAAAACTATGGAAAATGTGGAAAATCGAAAGGATATAAAATTAGTAACACATTGGGAGAACAGTGTAGGCAGAAATGGAGCTAGAGCACTAATATCCCGCCCCAATTTCAATAGTAGCTCGATATTTACCGAGAACTTTGTTGCTATACATATGAATAAAGTTAAAATATTGTACAATAAACCAATTTATATCGGTTTTTCCATATTAGATATATCAAAGACTGTAATATACGATTTTTATTATAATTTTATTAAATCCAAGTTTGGCGATGATGCTTCGTTACTTTACACCGATACTGACTCGCTTATATTAAAAGTGTATACGGAAAACTTTTATCAAACTATATCAGAAAACCCCGAAAAATTCGATACATCAAATTACCCCGAAATTAATAATTTCAACATAATTAAATGTAATTCTGTAGTTGGTAGAATGAAAGATGAGTTTCCTGGTGATCCGATAATAAGTTTTTATGGTACCGGCGCGAAGGCTTATTATGTAAAGTCCATTAATAATGAATTAAAAAAAGCCAAAGGTATCAAAAAATGTGTTATCGAGAAAGACCTTCATCAGGAAGACTACCAAAGAATTGTTGAACGGGGTGGTTTGATATTAAGAAAGATGAAGACATTTAGAAGTGAATTACATAACATTTATACCAACATAATAAATAAAGTAGCATTGTCACATAGCGATGATAAACGTTATGTAATTCCCAGTTCAACCAAAACTCTACCTTGGGGGCATGCAGACATAGATTTTTACAAAACAGACCCGGAAGAAAACTTAGCAAATTTAGTCACCGTGTTGGAATCATTTCTAAGTCAGGACAGCACGTAATCTGGAAAATCCATATTTCATTATTTGTATTGTTTTTATTATTTCTATTAAACATACAACATTAATATGTAACGATAGTATTGTAATTTTTTTTTTTTTTTTTTTTTTAAATAAAAAACATGTATTCATTACTTGATTGCTTTTTTATTGAACCTTTATTTTAAAATTATAAATATAATGAAGTGTCGACAAATAACAAACTGTAAAAGTTATTGTTGAAAAATTTGTCTAATAGTAAATTAAACGCACAGGTCTACGAGTAAATGTTTAATGTGAAACAGGTTTGCTGACAAGATCCTCCATAGTCTTTTCAATTTTCAACATTCTAGAGTTAAGTTCATCACGCAGTTCGTCTTGCCTAAGTTCATATATTGCAATAACAGTATCATCAATGTATCCTCTAAGTTCTTGCCCGGTTTCAATTAATTTCTTGCGTACGTAACCTTCAAGTTGGTTTCTGAATATATCTTTAATAACAATTGTTGAGTCATGTAAAGCTTTCTGCGTATCTTGCACACACTGAGCAAGGTTATTATTAACATAATTTCGTGTGGTCGCATCGTCTCCTTCAAGAGGTTCTGCTAAATAGCACAATCTTTTGCTTCCCATGTCGTAATCTCCATTAGGTGTAAGTTTAAAACCTATTCCTGAAGGACCTCGCATAAAGTTAAAATCCTTAAATTTTCTTTTGCGACCGAACTTATCAATAGTGTTTACTTCTGACATTGTTATGTGAGACTGATTTGAAACCATTAGATTTCACCCTAATATATGGTTCTATTTCATTAATAAACGGACTCTGCAGAAAAATATGGATTGCAAAACGTATTTTAGGCGATGTTTAATAAATACACATACAGATTCATTTTACTATTGTTTTATTGAAAAAAAAATTAAAATATAACAAAAGATTGAGTTTACTTTTTATTATTAAAAAAAAATAAAAAAAATAACAAACAAAAAAATTAAAAATTAAGAAATAAAATACATGTTAATTTCTTCTGTACAGGTAAGCTTCTTCTATGACCCAATTTCTTCTCTGGATGGCACGTTCATTAATGCCCTTGAACTGGTAGTAAACTAGTCCACAAAAGCCGCATTGTACAAATTTAACCCTGAAAAGGTCAATGTAGTTGAAGTCGTACGTAAGATCATTTCGCCAGCAGATACCTAGTCTTTAACAATGATGACAAGTTAAATAAAAAGCTTTTGTTATATGACTGTATGTTTTGGCTGCTTCACTAGGTTGTTCATCGGTTGGCAACATGATGTTTGAATATGTTGTACTTTTCAATCGCGGTACTCTAATTATGTATTACTTTTTAAAATAACCTTGACAGGACCAAAAAAAATCCTTGAAAATTACAACCTCGAAAACGACCCTGACATTGACGGGTACTTTGACCTTGGCCTTGGCCTCGCATCTAACAAGTTTAGTACTATATTTATATGCTTCTTTAAAATAACCTTGACAGGGACAAAAAAAAAATCCATGAAAATTACAGCCCTGAAAACGGCCCTGGTATTGCCGGTTACGTCGGCCTTGGCCTTGGCCTTGCATCTGACAAGTTTAAATATTATACTTAATGCATCGAACAAAAGGAATAAAGGCGGTGTAGTGGGGGAAATGGGCATAAAAGCAGACTTGCTGGCTCGAGCTCTTCACAGTTCGTCAGAACAGCAAACAGTACAGTGCTAAGAAAAAGTTAATTGTGTGAGTTTGAATATCGAAAATGTCGAGTGTACGGTCTCTTTTAGATGCTCTTGACGTGAGCTGCGGTTCACAGCAAGGCATGCTGGATAACATGAGTGGTTTAGAAGTGTTAAGTCCGGGGGTGTTCGAGAACTGGAATGGCGTGGAGCATGAAGATGCCGAAGACCGAGCCCTCAACGATGGTCGCGATGAAGAGTTAGTTCAGTCGGCAGCGCAATTCCTGGAATGCTGGACGGAGGAGAAGGAGCCAAAGATAAATGTGATTAGTGATGTGGTTGTGCGAAAAGCATCGCGGCCTAGGGAATCTTCTCCGAAAGCTTCGAAACTGAAAAAGCTCTTGACTATGCGGAAGTCGGAAATCGCCGATAAAAAAACATTTTATTCGGCGATTAAAGGTGTGGGACAAGGGAAGAAGAAAAAGTTTAACTTTAAGCGTCCCTCCACCCCTGTTCCATTACCCGACTTCCTAAAAACAGCACCAAAAGAGCCATTGTCAGTAGAAGTGGAAGTCATAGAAGGCCCCGATGGACCAACACCACCAACGCCACCAACACCGGCCAGCGTAGAGAATGAAATAGTGTCGGAGGTGAAGTCTTCCCCAGCGCCACTGTCGCCGATATTGGGGTGCCGGAAACCCATGAAGAAGCGGTTTAAGCGGTGTTTTGAAGGCGATGAAGTTTCCACTGCTTCGTCGTCGTCGTCGTCGTCATCGTCTTCACCAAATAAAACCGCTTCTTCTTCGTTAATATATTCCGAGCCATCGCAACCGGAGTGGGTCGAAGACTTCACCAACTCTCAGAAGAGCAAATTAACCGACATTTATGAAATGAAAAAACGCTTAGTGAAAGAAGTGAACGAGTGTGACAGTGACATTTTAGAACTTGAAAGACAATTAGAGATAAAAAAGGTGAAATCTGCGCGGTTAAAAAGACAATTAGAGGACTTTAATAAATTATGTAGTAGGTGTTAGGTAGTTGTAGATATTAGCTTTTAATTTATAGTATTAAGTTTGTAAATATATATATATATATTGTAGTTAATAAAAAAAAGTGTTTGATCAAATTTTTATATTTTATAATGAGAATAAAAATGACTTGAAAATTTATTTTTGTGTGTTATTTCATATAGGCCCTGTCCCACATAATATTAGGTAATAAAAAAAAAAGAGTGAATAATCCACTAAAACTACGCAATAGCAATAGTTGTAAATATTTTCTGATAATATTTACAAGTATGCTAAAACATGGTTCGGTTTATGAAGTTAAGGTTCTGTCGCCAGAACTTCTAATACTTTGTATCTCAATATTGTATGTTTTTATGAAAAAAACATAAAATATTGGTTACAAAGTATTATAACCAACTAAAACTACGATCAAATTATTTTGTGATCCTGAAAAGGACCGTTTGGTTGTAAAACATGCGACTCTTTTATTGTGTTGTGGAGTCGCACGGCCCGTCATCATCAGCGGGGGTGGTGGTGTTGTCCTCTGTATATTCGATGATGAACCGCCAAAGTTCATCCCATCTGGGATCGTTCGACTCCCACTCCAGACAATTCTCTGTGGTAGAATCTACCACAGGGCATTGGATGGGTTGTTGTTGTTGTTGTTGTTGAGTCGCAGACATGTTGAACTAAAATGATTGTAATAAGTATTGGTGGTCGTATATATAGAGACAAATTAATGGTGGGGGGTGAAAACAAATGTCGTATTACGTATTGAGACCAAAAGTTGTTTGCGGTCTCAAATACGAACGAACGATTTAGCTGGGTTCCACCAGCACTTAAAGTTTTAATACTTTGTATCTAATATTGTATATTCTATACATACAATATTAGTAACAAAGTACTAATATGTACTAAAACTACGATCAAAGTATTTTGTGGTCCTGAAAAGGACCGTTGTTGTGTGCCCTTAAAAAGGGCCAGGGAGAGTGTGGGGCTTATGGTGCCCCATCCTCGCTGGTTGACCACCAGCTTGACGAATCGCAGGGACCTTGCGGGTCGTCGGGTATTGGTGATGCTGGAATTTCCAGCACCGCATCTTCCGTCGAGTCCGGCTCTGGCTGCGGCGACGGAGTTTCGAGTCTTTGTAAGACCCAATCGCCCGCATCGTCTAATTCCACTAGACCCGGATCATGGTCATATACTAGCGGAATCGGCTCATCCAAGTCGTCCCAACGTAGGACGTCAATTTCAAAATCCACCTCGTCGTCGTCGTCGAAGACTTGCAGGTCTCCAACGTTGTCGGCTACGGTGTCATCACTAAAGATGGATGAGCCTCGGCTGGCGGGTCTTTCTTCCTCCATGTTCATCGTATGAGGGTTGATGAATATATGACTGTGTAACTGGCCCAGTCTCATATATATAGAACTACCCCCACCCCACCAACGGATTCTAAATGTTATGTATTGGTGAGAGCTTATAGAATTATTGATTTTTTCAAAAACTTTAAATAAGGAATTAGATTTGTTTAGACAATAAGACTTATTCTTAATATTTTGTGAAGAATACATTAAAAAAAAAATAATAGAAACCTTGTTTGAACTGTTAACATTTTCATAGGTTCTCAAGCATATAACCTGGCACTTAAGCTACGAGACAAATCGTCGTTAAACGAATATCTCGCCCCATAAGTGACGATTACTAAACTACGATCAAAATATAATGTCGTCCTGAAAAGGACCGTTTTTGTGGCCCTAAAAGGGCCTGGGGGGACTTGGACTTAGAAAAAAAAAAAAAAAAAAAAAACCCTCCCCTACAACTTCCACATACTCCCGTTCGGCGGCCCTAGCCTCCTAACTCGAGAATTTCAATTTTTTCATCTAAATTTTTTGTCATTTTTAAGATTTTCCAATTTTTTTTTTCACCATTGTATTCTACTCAAAATTCTAGGTAATTAAAGTGCTTTTATTTTTTCTCTATCTTGAACGGTTCCCGAGCTACAGCGCTTTAAAGAATTCAAATTACTAACTTTCTATAACCCTTTTTTTCAAATTTCATTTTTTCGAATTTTCAAAAATACTACAATATGTAGAAAAAAATTCTCTCTTTAATTTCCCAATACCGTTTTTCTCTAAATCTTCAACTTTAGCGCGTATTCAGCATTTTCAAAAAAAAAAAAAATTATAATTTTTTTTACACCATCGCATTCTCCTCAAAATTTTGGGCTATCAAAGTGCTTTTATTTTTTTTCTATCTTGAACGGTTCCCGAGCTACAGCGCTTTAAAAAATCCAAATTACTAACTTACAATAACCCTTTTCTTAAAATTTCATCTTTCCGAATTTTGAAAAGTACTACCATATGTAGAAAAAAATTCTCTTTCTAATTTCCTAATATCATTTTGCTCCAAAACTTCAACTTTGGCGCGCATTCACCATTTTTCAATTTTTTTTTGAAAAAATTTTTTTTTACGTTTTTACTATCGAGAAAAATGCTTGCTTATAGTACTCAATTTCCTCTATAATTTTTTCTTATAACTTTTTTCCCTATTCCTAACCGTTACTTTCCTACAAATTTTCTAAATCGTTGTTTTCATATTTTGCCTTAAAATTTTTTTTTTGTGTTATTTAAGCTCTTTTTTCCACTTAATAAACCACCATTTTCTAAATTCCCGTACTCCTTTCTTAAAGAGCGGGCTTTTCCGCCAGCTTTTTTTTTGGTTGGGTTTCAAATAAATATAAAACTACTACTTCACTCATTACAAATTTATTGATTCAAGAACATTATTTTGTGTTACATATAATAGATACATTAAAATATAGATTTATTGGTCACCGAACCGTTTAATACATTATAACTAAAAAATGAGTCGTGAATAACTAATGCGTACACTTTAGTGTCTTTGGGGAATTTATTCTTTCTCGTTTGGAACTCCAATTTTACATCCACTGTCGATGAGTTAATCGCCTCTGGTTGATGACTGCAATTGATAATAAAAACGGGGTTTTTCATATATTCCGCGAACGTTATCATCGGATCGTTTATCTCGCGCCCGTAGTAGCTGCTTTGGAAGTTTTCGTAATTGTAATAGGCTGCTGCGTACAGTTTCTTGGCGAAATCTAAATTCCATCTTTCGTATGGATAAACGGTTGAATTCAGATACAGTCTAATGTCGCATACGTCGGCGTGGGTAAACTGGGTTGCGTTTTTTTCTTTCTTGTCGCAATTATTGCTGTCTTGAAACCCGACGATTATATAGCGCGGTCTTTCCAGACTTGTACTCGTTCTCAAGGCCCACACGTCGGAAGATGTTTGCCTTAAAGCTGGTAATTCGTACAGATCCCATTTACGATATGAAATTTGAATACTGGCATTGTTTCCTCCTTTATTAATGCGAGACAGTATTTTCAATTTTTGCTTGTCGTCTGGAATGATGTGACGAATTTTCCATTCCATTTTGTCGATACTAATTTCTGCCTCTACTTCGCCGACGTAACAATTTGTAAAAGTGCGAGCTATAATCATAATAAGCTCTTGTTTTACGTTGAAAACACCTTTTGCGTAATCTTCGGCGAATCCCATAAGATATTTTAAGGGTAATTTCCCGGAGAATACGTTACTTGCCGTGTCTACGATATCTTGGTTTGCTTCGTCGAGACCCCATCCGCACGTCATGAGAGATCTTTGTTGCAAACTTCCGAATGAAACCATGGTTTTTAATGTCGTCGTAACTCCAGGTTTACGAACCACGGCGACCTGCTCACCTCCCATCTCGTAGCGAATTTCATCGAACAAAAATGCGAGGGCATTATTTGATAAAAAACATCTTTTCGTTGCGTCTATGGGTTTAAATTTTCCTTCGATATATATGTAACTTTCGGCGATATCCAGTATAATATCTTGAAAATTAATGGGGATACGGACTTCATCCGAATTGTTGAATGATGGAGATCCGTATGGTTTATACGTATGCTCTTCTAGAGTAATAATGGAATTGTCCAAGATGGGCTCGGAGAAAACCTCTATTTTATCGCTGGTGGTGGAAATCATTTTCGCACTTTAAGACCGATTGATTTTAAAAATTTTTAGTCTTCGGCAGATAACTGTTGAGATGTTTGTGATCTAACGTCTGGACGACGACTAACCTTGACGTTAACTCTTCTTTTACTTTTATTATGTTTCGGCGGTTCCCCCATCTTAGTCGACAGCACACACAATTGACGATTGAAGCAAAAACCCATTTTTATGAAAGTTTCTTCAGTTCCAATTTCACGATTATTTTCTCGCCTTGAAAATTGATTAGATCACCGCTATCGTCCAAGATGCGAAGAGTAATGTTGTCGATAAACTGACGTCCTGCCGGCATTAACGGCATATAAATATTATTTTGTGGTTCTTTACTGATTTTGTAACCGGGCTCCACGTCGATATCGAATTCGAACAAGGTATGACCTTCCACCGAATTCATATATGCTCCGGAAATTATATTACAATCTACGCGTATGATGCGTACTTTCATTATTTCCACCATCTCGGTTGATTCGTGCTTTTTGTCTCTTTTTAACACTGTATGATTAAATCCTAACATTTTACCGATACTCGCCTCTCCCCGGAAATCTAGAGTATATTGGGATTTCAGTTCACATTTCAGCGTATTATTATTAGCGACCAAGTAAAAGATTCCATCGTTCTTTTCTTCAGTTGAAATCCTCAAAGCCTCCGACATAGCTTTACCTATCTCATCTATTTCATAGGCCCCAGGTGGAATCTGCAATTGTATCGGCTCGGTGGTGTAACCCTCCTTCATGTAGGCAAACTTATTGTTGCTTTCGTCCACATTAAAAATTGAATTGTATGTGTAAAATCCCAGCAATGCCAGACCATATTTGTTTTCTCTATTTAATTCGACTGGTGGATAAAAATCGGCGCTTAAGACGCTCGAGTGTCCTGTTAGTGTGAACGTATAAGACATGACTAACCATTAAAACATCACACATCTCGGTTTTATTCTTAGCGGCAACATTTAAAAAGATTCATCTTCACACCTTTTCTCACTGCATTAGATAGTGATGTTTTTATGCTATTTTCTGCTTTTATGCGCACATCGCTGATTTTGCAATAACAACAAAATATTTTTCTAGCCGTAAAATCCTCATCAGTCATAACCTCGTTTAAATTGCTGCTGCTGCTGAAATAATGTTTGCAACCGCACTGATATTTTAATATATCGATATCGCTTTTAAGGTGCTCGGGCAACTTTTCCCAAACGAATGGAATTTCATTTGGGGCTAATGCAATCATTACTTCCTTGGGCATGTTTTCTAACTGTTTCACGGTCATTTTCCTTAATCCACCGGCTAGATGAAATGCTTTCAGTGATTGCAACATTTTAGTATAGTTATTGCGATCCATTTGCGGTGTTAATGGTGACGATGATGATGATGACATCTTTTACGCTGATGATTCGACAAGAAACTTTAAGCACAAATGTCCACACCAGACTGTTCCAAAATCCTGCTGACGATCGAATGTATAGTAAATAATTTTTGATGGTTCCGATCCCGTTTGTAGATATCGTACCAATTCGATCGGTGGGGGTAAATCGCCGAAGCTGTCATAATATGTTACTTTAGAATTATTTTTTCTATAAGCTACCCAATGAGTCCCTGCACCACGCGTACTATCCAAATTCACTATTGCTGCTTCGTAACGTCGAGGACCTTGTCTAGGTAATAAATCCCTCATATAAACGCCTCGAAAGTGTCCTATTCTTTTCTTTTTGGCATATTTTTCTATATCGATGTTAGATAGTGGTCTTCGAGGTAGGGATTCAATTAGTTTCTTGATCTACGATTTAAAAATAATCCCATACCTTTACGATATGGCTTTAGAAACAAACCATTTCCTTTCGATTTTAAATACAGGCCGGCACCGGTTTTATCTTCGCTGCTTTTTTTTACTGCATTTATGGCGCGCACAATTCCCGCTGCCCCACCGGCTAATGAACCCAAAGCTGATAACCCGGCAAAAATTGGTATTAATGGTAATATTCCACCAGTTTTAGGAATCGGTATTATTCTCGGTGTACGAACCTTCCTTTTGCCACCTGCCGCTTTTACCGATCTACGTGCTGCCGACAGAGCTATTTTAGATGCATTCATGACATTTTTTTCCAACACATTTTTACTTCCGGCTTTTAATAATTCCCTTCGAACTGCTTGTCGAATAGCTGTTCCGAAACTGGCTTTCCGAACATGTCGATTTTTATTAACACCTTTCCTTTTTGTATGACGCGTGCCTTTACTAGATGTTTTTTTTGTTGATAATGATGATGATGGTACACCCATACCAAAACGTTGTTTTCCTTTCATAATGTTTGTAACTAACCAAGCTGCTGTTTTTTCACCTAAACTGGAATCTTTCGATTTTACTCTATTCCAAGCACTTTGTTCGAGCTCGTAATCCGCTCGATGTCTCGCACTTATGTTGTCTTTATTATGTAAATAGGCTAAATCGTGTTTTTTGCATGCGGCATCCAAAGGATTAATGCCTGGATCACCTCTTGTTACACGTTTTATTACTTTTGTTCCGGGTCCGCAATATTGATAACCAGGAATGTGTACCTCGAATGGTAATTTATTTATTAACGAATTCACAATACCGTATCCAGTTTTGTTGGAAACGTGAGACCGTCCACTTCGTTTGACGCTCGGCATCTGAATGACAGTTTTTGTGAAAAATTGCCTATAAAATATCAAATTTTCCTAAGATGCGCGTTATCGATCTTAAACAAAAACTTCCTATTGACAATCTCGATGAAAAAGTCGGACTTGGATTTGAAAAGAAGATAATGAAGAGACACGGTCCTCTACTTCCTTCCTCTATTCGCGGCCTGTTAATTGGTCCATCCAATTGTGGAAAAACTAATGTCATGATTTCGCTGCTTACACACCCCCTTGGGCTACGTTTCGAAAATGTCTATATTTACTCGAAATCTCTGTATCAACCGAAATATGAGTATTTAAGGAAAATTTTAGCGCCCATCAAAGGTTTAGGCTACTATGCCTTTAGTGATTCCAGTAATATTGTGGTACCGTCCGATGCAAAACCAAACTCTATATTTATCTTTGATGATGTTATATGTGAAAAACAAGATGTTATAAGATCGTACTTTAGCATGGGACGTCATAAAAATATCGATTCCTTTTACCTAGCGCAAACATATTCGCGAGTGCCTAAACAGCTTGTGCGAGACAACGCCAATTTTATTATTATGTTTAAACAAGATGAGTTGAATATGAAACACATATTTTCCGACCACGTTTCACCGGATCTAACTTTTACTCAATTTCAAGAAATGTGCTCAAAATGTTGGGATAATAAGTATGGATTTTTAGTAATTGATAAAGACAGTGATGTGAAATCGGGAAGATACCGCAAAGGATTTGATAGCTATATATTACTGTAATGATAAGAGAAAATGCTCATTTGATTGTTGAAACGTCCTTTGTTAACATCATGAATAACGCGATCGACTTAAAACGTAAACTAGTGGAAGCTACCAATGCCGTCAGAAAAAAATTTAAACAAATTAAAGCGGCTAAAGAGTTTAATGTTGTGGAATTGGAAAAGTTTTACGAACCCATTTCTAAGCCGTTGACAACTATATCTGATGTGGTTAAGCAACGTCAGCAGCAGCAGCAGCAGCAGCAACAACAACAGCAACAACATTATCCAGCTACAAAGTCACATAGTCTCAGTACATCAGTGCAGTCGACTCAAATATCAGGTTTTCCCCAACCTACACATTCCTTTCAAACCTCCACACCTATTCAGCAGCAGCAGCAGCAGCATCGCATTTCAAAAGAAGATATTAGCCAATCGGTGTTTGATACACCCTCGACATCAACTAATACATCTCTCGCATCCGCTGACACCACAACTTCCGATACTTTAAACGCACACCTGAAAGGATTACGTTCGAAACCATCTCTATACGATACTGTATATGGTGTACGTTTTGGTTCAAAAACAGATCATAACAAAAATTTTATTGGTAATTTAGAGGTGGGTTTTCGAAATGGAAATATTGTCTTATACAAAAAAGGGAAAAATATTGCAGAATATGGTGGATCACCGGCACTTTATGATTTGTTATTTCTTAAAACACCCCCAAGTGTAGGCAAGGAACAACAACAATTAAGTGATAATGTACTTTCAACGTACAAGGAAATTTTGGAATCAACGAATGCTGTCTACAACAATTTTAAAAAAAGTGATGGTTTACGGGAGACCAGATGGAACAAATATTTACGAATTATTAAACCTCTGATAATGGGCACAAAATTAGGTGGTACTATTACAAGAAAAAATCTCTCGGAAAAACTACAGTTACCCACAAAAAAGAAATTATCTTCGAAAAAATTTCAATATGTCTACTGGAACAAAGCTAAAGAGTTGGTGGATCGTTTACGTTTGTTGTGGAGTTCCAAAATGGCCGGTCACACTGGACACGAAAATGAAATTATGTCAATCATAGAGGAATTACGAGAAGAAGATATAATATATTAAGCTCAATATTTAATGATATTATTCAGTTCTTCCTTCGATCTGAAACCTTTAGTATTACTAATAATATGGAGCCCAGTCTAGAAAAAATCAAGATTGTTAATGAACTACATAGAACGGCTAGAAAAAATTTTGTAAGACGGCGCACGATAATAAAAGGATACAGAGATTTGTGGCAAATTGATTTGGCTGAAATGCAACAGTATGCTGATGAAAACGATGGTTATCGTTATATTTTGGTCTGTATAAATTGTTACTCGAAATTTGTCTATACCAAAGCCATAAAAAACAAGACTGGTATAGAAGTTACTAATGCGATGAAAAGCATCATTGAAGAGGCATCATATACACCAACAAATCTGCAAAGTGATCAAGGAAAGGAGTTCTATAATACAAACTTTCAAGCCCTGATGAAAAAATATAATATAAATCATTATTCCACTTACAGCACAAAGAAAGCTGCAATTGTTGAGCGAGTCATAAGGACTTTAAAAAATAATTTATATAAACAATTCTCGACAAGAGGATCTTACAAATGGATACATATATTATCGGCAGTAACAAAAACCTATAACCATTCGAAACATCGCACCATTGGAATGAAGCCTGCAGACGTGCAAGAAAAAACACATATTAAAGCATATGATTATTTAAAAATTGTACCTAAAAAATTTAAGTTTTCCATGGGTGACATTGTGCGTATTAGCAAGTACAAAAGCTTATTCGAGAAAGGATATACGCCCTCTTGGTCAACCGAATTGTTTAAAGTTGTAAAAGTTAACGTTACAAATCCACCTACTTACTTGTTGGAATCGTTAGAAGGTCAGCCTATAAGAGGGTGTTTTTACGAATCAGAACTACAAAAAACAAGCAGTCCTGACGTTTATCTAGTAGAAAAGGTCCTTAGACAACGCAAGAAAAATCACATCGAACAATTATTTGTCAAATGGCTAGGATTTCCCAACCACTTCAACTCTTGGATAGATAAAGCTAATATTGTTTAAATAACATATTGTATGACTATATTTTTTATTTAAAATGTAAAATAAATAAACAATATATTGTAAAATAAAGTTTTTTATTTCAATCTTCATTATTAAAAACAATGACAATAAAACATCATACACATAAATAACATTTCAATATTCTTGGAGGGAAGGTCCAATTCACCGACGACTACGACGTTATCTTCAAGGCTATGCCACTCGGAGTGCGTTCTCCTATTCTTCAACCTGCTTTTTTTAGATTTTTTTTGAAGTCGAGTCGTACGACAGTGCGCTTAATGAGTCATTTAAAGGCTGATGATAGAGTATTTTCTGCATAACTTCAATTTTTGTTTTAAGCTCACTATTATTTTTGTATATCATGGGGAGGACATCCTTGTTAAATATGTCACATATTACAACTGCAAAATTGTAAAACTTTCTATTAACAAAGTGTTTTGTCACAGCATCGTCATCATCTTTAGGTTCGCCTAAGTTGGTTATGATTTTTCCACCCATATCATACTGCCCATCCGCTGTAAGTTTAAAACCAATCCCTTGTGGCCCAGATAATATATGATATTTTTCATTATATTTCTGACGACCAAATTTATCAATTGTGTTGTTTCCTCGACTCATTTTCAATCTTTACTAAACTATTTTATTTTTATTTGCCCTACTTATATTAAATATTTCAGCTGAGAAAAAGAAACACTGACTATGATCTACTGGGTTGGTATGTTTATAAAAGAAATAAAATAAAACTGTGATTGTAACAGATATTTATTTACAGTTATTTAATTGCACAAATACAAAAATTATAAAAAATTAGTTTTCCATGTCTTCGTTTTCGTTGCTCAAAATTCTATCCCATCCGACACTATTTCGATCGTCAACGTCTTGGGCTGTTGCTGTTGCAGAAACCAATTCATATTTTGCAGCAAGCTCACCTGGTAAATGTGGAATATTGACGAGGTATTCTTTTAATTCTTCTTCAACCATTTCAGCACAAAATGTATCCATGTCTATGGAACCATATAAAAATTTGTCGCACAAGTGTGCCCCAGCCATAAAATTGATTGTATCCCTGATCTCGTTCTTATATTGATCTTTGGTTACATCAATATGCGACCAATCATTTACGCTATCTAACATATCGTGAGCCCTATTTCTTAATTCTCTCCCCAACCAAAATATGTATCTATCTACACATTCGTTGGCGGTCGTCGTCGTCGTCGTCGCATCAGCAGACATCTTTAACAGAAATAATGAACACGCGTAAGTATTCTGACATGTGCAACTATATTTTAAATTTAATTACATCCTTTTTTTCAAACAATTTACATACAATTTACTCCAATGAGCCAAAACGTAATAATGTTCGAGTATTGTTTCCAAAAACTCTAGTGCCCTGCCCCAAATAAGTTAGAGTGTATTTATCTTTAGTTTTACTCATAATATCTACAATATCGTCAGGTAGTGTTTCGGCCACACGTTTTGGTAAAAAAGTCTCAAATGTGCTATTATCACCGTCATCGTGTAAAGCCACTAAAAGAGTTTTACCAAATCGTGTAGTCATTGAAACCATCTTTACAATTTTATACACTTTGCCTACAATCATTTCGGTAACCTTTTTTTTCTCTAAAACCTCGAAATCTTTGCTAAACATTTCATTAATTTCATCTAGAGTTTCTTTTGCAATACTCATTATTGAAAAAAATGGTATATAAATCCAAAAATTACCGTGAATATAAAAGCACTTTCAGAACACTACACGAACACAATATTTGATGTTTATGCCACTGATATCTGCGACTGTTTGAAGTCACTTCTTCTCCCACGAACCTTTATAGCGGGGATTCAAGGTCGAATTGTAACAATGGTGGGGGTAGCTTAACGATAGAAATAGTGGGAGGAGTATTCAAGGTCAAATGACGTCACACATTTAAATTGGTATAAGGATAACTTCAAGGACAAAATATAATGAAACAAATAACTACATTTTATGTACTTTATTCATTGATTTTTTTTTTCTGCCATTCTTCTATGCGTTTAACATTATCACCTAAACCTAATTTCCTTAATTTGTTCAATAATAATTGTTTGTTTTTATATCTAAGAAAATTCTTACAAACTATACTAGCTAAAAGACACACTTCGGCATGGTCCATATACTTAAAAAATACACTAAAGTCCTGAGCCTCCGAATCTTGCATTTCATATGCGTAAAATTCCGAACAGGCTGCAGAAATTAGAAATTCCTCGTACATTTCTCGCACTAAACTTTCCATATTAACTACTACTACGTTAAACTTAAGTCCTACACTCTAATTTCATCTAACACAACCGGATCTGCAATGAACCTAATCAGTTTTTCCAAACAGTCACTAAACCCCAACTTTTTTATCTCACGAACAAAGTCTTGTAAATTTATTGTTTTGCTGCAATATTTACGACATGCATTCGCAGCCTTTTCATATTCATAAGCCAAATCACAATAGCGCGACGCCCATTCTGCTCGACTTTTCATTGAATCATTGAAATAATTACTAGCCGTTTCAGTGAACTCATCGCCCAATTTTTTTACTGTCTCTTGCAAAGCACTATTCATATTATTCACTCATTTTTACATTCACGACACTTTTTTATTGCTGGTGGTGGCCCATCTATATGATGACGATATATTTGTTCATAGTGAATGTAACAGGGTAAGCTTAACTGTAGTTCCTTGTTACACCGATATGACGCTGGCAGCTTATCCCAAATTTGCCGTAAACTCAGCGTATCAACGCAAGTTTTTAAATATTCGAGAGGAAAAAATGCTAGATCCTTCTCTTCAAAATCACACAAACTTTTTAAATTACTCTGATATAAACAAATTACTCTGCCGACTTGCTCTATAATTTTTTCTTTAGATAGTTCCGTATCTGACATTTCACACTGAATGAATGCAAGTAGACTCACACAATTTATAGAACAATTTGCAAGGTCGAAATCATTTCAAGATCATCCCACACTATTACAATGCACAAATAACTACTTCAAGGTCACACACCCAAGATGACCTTCAACAAAGTCAAGGTCGTCTCGACCAAGGTCAAGGTCAAGGTCACACACACAACCTTGAACACAAGGCCAAGGCCAAAGCACGCGTGCACTTTCAAGGTCAATGACAAGGACATGTGGGCGGGGCCAAAGAGGGGTGGAGCAAGGTCAAGGTCAAGGTCGAGGAGTGGGAGGATCGAGCGAATCGGGTTATGTTCACTACTTACATGTTCTATATCATCTTCAGTATCTGATTTAAACCAGTTTGAAGTTACTCTTTCATTTTCGCTTTCTGTTTCCTAGTTTCTACTGGTATACAATTTCAATTCATTTTTTCCTTTTTTTTTTCTTTAACCTCTTTTGGATTTGATTCCACTTCCGGCACCAATTTGTTCCGAACGTCTTTAAACACGCTGTATTATTTAATAACATTTTATTCAACTTCAATTCTGACAACTTGTCAAACAATTCAAGTTACACTAACGGCTCCTCAAAATAAACTGTCCACAAAAGCCGATCTGGACCTTTTATATATTCCGTTTCCGGATATCAGAAGATTACGGACCTTTCTAGATGCTGTAATAAAAGTAAGAAAAAGGAATATTCTGGCGAATTCCAGATCTTTCGTCATAGGCGTTCCATATCGAAAATAAGGAAATATAATTTTCGGAAAATAATTAAACTAATTATAAATTATTAACTCGTAGTCTGATGTATTTTTACACATTTTCTCTTACTATATTACAATTAAAAATTAAAGATTTTATACTTTGGCATTATGTATTAAGTTTCGTCAACATAGTAAAGAAATTTTTGCCATAAAATAAAGACAATATAAATTGCTCAGTTTGGAAAAATGATCCCATTTTTTGGAGCGTGTCATTATTGGTGACGAGTCTTTGGTGTTTGAGTACGACCCAGAAACTAAGCGTCAATGTATGGAATGATATATTGTTCAATGCTCAGAAAAGCAGGAACGAGTAAGTGGAAGATGAAATGCATGCTGATTTATTTTTTCAATAACCAGGGAATCATTTACAAGTGGTTTGTGCCCTGCGGACAAAAGGTCAATCAACACTTTTACCGAGAGCTTCTTGAAGATTTTCGAATGCGTGTAAGATAAAACATCAAGAACAATTGAGTGTTACATCACTACAACACGCCTTGTCACACAGCTATTTCAATAAACGAGTTTTTGTTCAGTAGAATCATGCTGATGGCTTTTTATCCTGATTCGACTGACTTGAACTCTTGCGATTTTTTACCCTTCATGAGATTAAATATCACCTCAAGAGACGTAATTTCGGAATATTGAAAAATATTAAACCTGCTGTAATCGATTCGTTGAGTGCTATTCCAGTGTGTGAGTTCCATCTCTGCTATGAGAATTAGAAGAACGGTCTCCAGTACTGTAGAGCTTATTTCGAGAGAGAAAATATTGAATTGTAGTTCTATTCGAATAAACAAAATGAAAGAATCAGCGCTATTACTTAATTTATACACTTAGTATTTTTATTTATCAATACTCTAAAACCAGATTTATCAAAAAGCTTTAACTTTTAAACCCTATAATTCACCATGAAAGTTGAACCTTATAGTTGGTTAGTTCCGTATTTTTTATAAAATTGTTTTAATATGTATTTTGTATGTCAGCAAACAAAACTTAATATAGAAAAATTAATAGCAAAAATAAAGCCTTTTAAAATCACTGTAAAGAATTTTTGTTCCAGAAAATAAATAAAAGGTTTTTTGCTGATTTAATAATAAAAACATATTGTTTTTATTGTTGCATTATAAAGTTCAAAGTTTGCTTCATTTTTTGCTGCATTATTTGTTGTCAACTTAAACTAGTTTTAAGTTAGTTCACTTATGAAACGGTTTTTCTTAAGAATGTGATCGTAATTGAATATATAGTTTACAAAAGTGTCTTTTATTTAATTAAAAAAACGAAATTTTTTAATCGTCTTTGAGACGAAATATTACCAATTAAAATATACATAATTAGCGTGCTGGAGGTCGCTACATATAACAAAATGTCAATACATTTTGGAATATCTCAAAAACTGTTTTTACCATATTTTTTTTAAAAGCTAATGCAACGTAGATTCAAAAATTATGAATTTTTTAGAAAAATCCGGGATTTCTTGATCGTTTTGTTCAGAAACTACAGATTTTTTTAAATAAAAATAATTTGAAAACATATGACGCGTGGTGGGGTACAGTGATCACAACTTGGCAATGCGCGATAATTCAAACCTAAGTTAGTTAGGTTAGTTCTGCCGAATGTGACATTTTTTTATAAATATTTCTCGATATTTTTAACAGACTCCTAAAAGAAGGAGGTTCTCAATATATATATATATATATATATATATATATATATATATATATATATATATATATATATATATATATATATATATATATATATATATTTATTTATTTATTTATTTATGTACACCGATTACTCGGAAACGGTTGCGCCGATTTGAATGAAATTTGTTACGTTATGTTCAGGAAGTTGCTGCAGTGATCCCGTATTTTTTTTGGACGAGATTGATGCAGTAATATCCAAAATGGCGCTTACAATATGGCGGCCAAAAAAAAAAAATTTGTCCGATTTTCTCTAAAATTGGTATGGAGAAATATTCGGGGTTGTATCCAACGAATCTGAAATTATTTTTAAAAAATTCAAAATGGCGGATCCAATATGGCTGACAAAAATTTAATTTTGTCCGATTTGCTCCAAAATTGGTATGGGGGAGTTTTCGGAGTAGCATATGACGAATCTGATATTATTTTTCAAAAATTCAATATGGCGAATCCAATATGGCGATCGAAAAAATCAATTTTGTCCGATTTTCACCAAAATTGGTACGGGGGAGTTTTCGGGGTCGCATATGACGAATCTAAAATAATTTAAAAAAAAATCAATATGGCGGACCAATATGGCGGACGAAAAATTCAATTTTGTCCGATTTTCTCCAAAACTGGTACAGAGGAGTTTTCGGGGTCGCATATGACGAATCTAAAATAATTTTTAAAAAATTCAATATGGCGTATCCAATATGGCAGACAAAAAATCAATTTTGTCCGATTTTGTCCAAAATTGACACAGGGGAGTATTCAGGGTCGCATTTGACGAATCGAAAATAATTTTTTAAAATTCAATTTGGCGAATCTAATATGGCCGACAAAAAAATCGTTTTTGTCCGATTTTCTCCAAAATTGGTACGGGGGAGTTTTCGGAGTCGCATATGACGAATCTAAAATAATTTTTAAAAAATTCAATATGGCGGAACCAATATGGCGGACGAAAAAATCAATTTTGTCCGATTTTCTCCAAAATTGGTATGGGGAAGTTTTCGGGGCCTCACATAAAAAATCTAAAATTATTTCTTAAAAATTCAATATGGCGGATCCAACATAGCAGACAAAAAAATCAATTTTATCCGAATTTCGCCAAAATTGGTACGGGAGAATTTTCGGGGTCACACATGACGAATCTAAAATTATTTTAAAAAAATTCAATATGGCGTATCTAATATGGTGGATAAAAATTAATTTATTTTCTTTAAATATCGATATTGGAAAGTTTTGGGGCCTATATTACCAATCTAAAATTAATTTGAAATTTTAGCTAGTGGATTTACTATGACAGACTAAATATTCGTTTGACAAAATTTCATTGGTATTTGGAGAACTCTAAGGATCAAAGAATTTTTAGTGGTTCATTTTAGGGTAATTTATAATTATGGATAAAATGAGTACTTTTTTGCCACCTTGGAGTCATTGCGAGGTACACTAATCTCGATTAGCATTTAGTTCAAATAATTTATGAATATCATAATAAATTGAACCGACTTCTAAAAGTGCGCTAAAAAGTGAAAAATAACTAGAAATTTTTATATGAAATATGAAATTTTTGAAGTCGGCGCCAAATTATTTCTTAATGAAATAAACAACTACTAATATATACAAATTATGGTAAGAAAGCAATTACAGGTATGTCAGGTATTAGTTTGGCGCCGACTTCAAAAATTTCAATTTCATATAAAATTTTATAGTTATTTTTCACTTTTTAGTGCACTTTAAGAAGTCGGTTCAATTTTTTTTATAAAAATTTTATCGACATATACTACATAAATAAATTCGCAAGTTTAGATTCATATGGACGTAAAGTTTTTTAAAAAAGAGCAAAAATTTTCTCATTCCTTTTTTTTTATGGAAACTAAACTTTATTCTAAACTTTATTTTGCTTATAACCGATAAAACTGTAGGTTGTCTACGAATAACCGAACCGAAACAAAAGTTCAAATTGAACCGCCCACAGTCCGAAGGAAAAAGTTAAGTCTAAGAAAAAATCATTTTATGTTCCTTGACTTTCAATAAATTGAATCTTTTCCACGTGTACAAAATTGAAAAATAGATAATTTTTGTTGTCTTTTAGCAAATAATATTATAGTTAGCGTAGCTAGTAAATTCTTTACTTTCAACCACTTTAAAAAGTTATATTTTCCTCTAGACAGCGTTTATAAAAATAACTGATTGTTTAGAATCGTGGTTGTGTGACTTGTCTGCAGAATATTGTGCTTGTCAGTTTTGATATGTGAGACCCTCTTGCAATATTTAAATTTAAGTATTGTGCAAATGTATAAGCTTTGAAATGATCAAAATTTATTGAAGTTAAAGTGCAATTAAATGAGGGTAATTAGCAGTTTCTTGTTCTTTTTAGGTGCGCCTGGTTGTAAAAAATCATCAAATTTCACCAAAATGTTTTCAGCATTGCCATATCCTCTTGTTTTTATTAAAAATTACAAAAATTTAATTCAGTTCAGAAAGTCTTTTTGTAACATGTAAAAACTAGAATTTGAACTTTTTACTTATAGAACTGAAGGTAAAGTGGTACTTTTTAAAATTTTCAAAATAGCAGCCATCACAGCCCCATTTTAGTCAATTATGTTGTAAGGCTTTTCGAAGATGATTTAATCAAGATTATTTTTATCATTTGTTGAGCTCACAAGGGAATTTTCTGAAAATCCAAAATGATATATGATTTAAAATAAAATCTAAAAATTTTATCAAAATCTTTTCAACAGTGTAAGAGTACTAATGTAGAACACTCACCAGAATCCTTATTTTTTGATAATCTTATCAAAAATATCAAGAAGACAAGTAGCTGTCTAAATTCAGAATATGGTAGGGGTAAGATTTTAAAACCTCAATATAGGCTTCTATTTGATTTGCCAAAATTTTCTCCATGCCCTTGGATAACGGTAATGGACAATAATAAAATTCACCAAAAGTCACTCTAGCTAATTACTTCAGCCTTTGTAGAAAGTGGAAAAACTCTAGATACTTTCTAAAAATACAGAAAAACATTTTTTGAGTAACATAACAAAAGCAGATTAATATTTAATACATCATAATCCAGAGTCCAGAATCTTCTTTCCTTATATATGTATATATATATATATATATATATATATATATATATATATATATATATATATGGCTCTCATGGATTCCTCCCTGTGAGATGCAATAGCAGTGGATATATCAACATTATGCCGTTGTAGTGCTGAAATCACATTCAGCAAACGTACAATTATATGCAGCTCCATATATGAATGAAGTAAAATGCGAACAGTAAATGCAAACTTCGTTCCAACCATATCCTTTCCGTATTAGAGGTTGCACAGTTAGAAGAAATTGCTAAGGAACACAATTTATCCTATTCCACCACGATCGAGATAATGGCCTACCTGTACCACCATAACGAGAAGAAAGTCAAAACTTGCCCTCCCCGCCACAGTGATACGGCAGACGTACATGTTTCGTCTCTACTAGACTCATCAGGGTACCGACATGCACCTGGTTGTGCAAAGGATAGAACGACAGGAACGAAGTTTGCATTTACTCTTAGCATTTTACTTCATTCATATACGGAGCTGCATAAGTAGTGGGAATAGGGGGCTTGTACTTCACCCCCCCACCACTTTTTTGATTGGTCAGCCAAAAATGACCTTGTTTCTGATTGGCTGCCCAAGTTCGCCCCCTATTCCGATTGGTTACGTAAACTCCACCTGTTTTTTCTTTAGCTCCGCCCATCAAAATTTTTCTCTGCAACACCATCATGTATGCACCTCAGTTCGAACAGCGAACCGGTGTAGACGTCTTCTATGGAGCCGAATTGTCTTAGAATTTAAATTTAAATAATGGGTACGATTGAAACATTTTCAGATTTTGAGAAGGCCACAGACTGAATAGACGCGATGTAGAATCGAGAAACTCTATGAAAATTTGTGTTTTCGAGGTGGAATTGTTAAAAGACTCGCGAAAATGAATGCAATTTAAGATTTTCGTAAGAAAATCAGGGAACTTGCGCATTGAACCAGGGTGTACAAGGAAGATTACGTAATCTAAAGTTATGCTCTTGTCTTTGAACTTTGCATATTTGGTAATATCCCTGCATAGGGTTGAAAACAGCAGGACATAAATAAGATATTCAAAGTGCAGGATGTATAGTCCATAGGTCAAATATTATAAAGACGTTGTGAATTAAAACAGCATTTATAGCTGTCTTTCGTATGGGTCAGGATTAAAAAAGTTTTAAAAATTTTGTGTGGCCATTTTTTTATTTTTTTTTAGGGTGAAATTGGCCCGTTTCAAATTTTCGATTATCAGGAATACAGAAGTTAATGAAGATATATCAGAACCTGACATTGATGGTATGCTGTTACTATCCTTAGTGGTGGAAGCCCTACATCGATATGTTACGTTCTCCTTCTTACTCTTCTTCTTTCTTTAGCTCCGCCCCTCATCTTTTTTCAATCCATCGCTACTACATATGCACTTTAGTTTGAATAGCGAAGCCGTGCGGACGTCTCTTATGTGGCGGTGAACTGTCTTGGAATGGAAATTTAATTAATGGATTTCAGATCTTGAGAAGACCACAGACTGAATAAGTGCGGTACAAAACCGGAAAACTATGAGTTTTTGTATCTTTTTGGTGTGAAATTGTTAAAAAACTCACGAAAATGAATGTCATTTAAGGAAATTAGGGAACTTGCACCTTGGACCAGCATGTACAAGAAAGATTTCGTGACCTAATGTTATACTCTTGTCTCTGAACTTGGCATATTTGGGACTATCCCTGTGTAGGGTTCCAGACAAAAGAATATAAACAAGGTATTCAAAGTGCAGGATATATAGTCCATAGGTCAAATATTATAAATACATTATGAATTAAAACAACATTTATCTGGCTGTTTTCTACAGGTGACTGAAAAAGTGTTAAAAAATTTGTGTGGTCTTTTTTTTTAGGGTAACATTAAAGTGTTTAAAATTGTTTTAAATTTTCGATTATTAAGAGTACAGAAATTAGTGAAGGTATATCAGAAAAAGATATAGATTGTATTCTGCAACTCTTCTTAGTCCTATATCGATTGGTTACGTAAACTACACCTTTTTTCTTTGGCTCTACCCCTCGTCTTTTTTCTCTTTAACACTATTATGTAAGCACTTCAGTTCGAACAGCGAAGCCGTGCAGACATATTTTTGAGAGCTGAATGGTCTTGGAATTTAAATTTAATTAATGGATTTTAGATCATAATAATACCACAGACTGAATAAGTACGGTGTAAAATCGGAAAACTACGAATTTTTGTGTCTTTTCTGGGTGAAATTGTTAGAAAACTCGCGAAAATTAAGATTTTCGTAAGTAAATTAGGATACTTGCACCAGGGTGTACAAGGAAGATTATATAAACTAAAGTAATATCCCTGCATAGGGTTAAAAACAAAAGTAATATCCCTGCATAGGGTTAAAAACAAAAGAACATAAACAAGATATTCAAAGTGCAATTTGAATATTCTATAGGCCAAATATTAAAAGACATTGTGAATAAAAACAATATTTATGGAATTTTTAGCGTAAAATAAAGGCTGTTTCAATTTTTCGATTATCAGGAGTACAGAAGTTAGTTAAGGTTTATTCCAACGAGATATTGATGGTTTCGTGCGACTATTCATAATAGTGAAAGTGCAGGTTTGCCTTCTATATTGATTGGTTACATAAACTACACCTGTTATTTATTTAGCTCCGCCCCTCATCTCGTTCCTCTCCAGCATCGTTATGCATGCACTTTACTTTGAGCAGCGAAGCCGTTCGGTCTTAGGCAGGCTATCGAGTAGGTATATAGAGACTTTTCGAAATAACGTTATAAATAATGTACGATAATTCGAAAAAATTTAATAATTTCCTAATCGGAACGAAATTTTGGGGTTAGATTTTTATGTATGTGGGCGATCATTGTTGAAATATTACAGGCTTAAATTGCAAACCCTTCGTGTAAGGGTAACTACCCCCAATTTAGTATGTGGTTTTCCGATTCTTTTTAGTAGTGTTCTATTTTAAGGGTGTGCGAAGACGTTAAATCAGTAAATAACGATTGGGGTAGTTTCAACCCCTAATTTTATTTTTTGAACTGTGCGATAGGGAGTTAACCTTTTCGATTGATTCTCTGGGGTTGAACAGAGAGGTTCTTCAGCCATCGTGGTTGGTGGTTTTAAAGATGATCATTATATTCCTAGAGGGTAGTTTTTGTGTATAACTGAAAAGAGTTGCGGGCTGCACTGAGATAATTTAAGTGTGTGCATTAGGAGGCATTTTCACCCAACCACTTGATAGTAACAATAATTTTGGGTTGGGGTAGTTTTCACCCCTATTTTTGATGCCGTATTGTGAGCTTATTACTTGATGCCTTTTAACGAAGTTTTGGGGTTAGATTCCTATGTATGTGCGCGATCATTGTTGAGATATTACAGGCTTAAATTGCAAACCCTTCGTGTAAGGGTGACTACCCCCAATTTAGTATGTGGTTTTCCGATTCTTTTTAGTAATGTTCTATTTTAAGGGTATACGGAGACGTTAAATCAGTAAATAACGATTGGGGTAGTTTCAACCCTTAATTTTATTTTTTGAACTGTGCGACAGGGAGTGAACCTTTTCGACTGATTCTCTGGAGTTGAACAGAGAGATTCTTCAACCATCGTGGTTGGAGGTTTTGAAGATGATCATTATATTCCTAGAGGGTAGTTTTTGTGTATAACTGAAAAGAGTTGCGGGCTGCACTGAGAGAATTTAAGTGTGTGCGTTAGGGGGCATTTTCACCCAACCACTTAATAGTAACAAGAATTTTGGGTTGGGGTAGTTTTTACCCCTATTTTTGATGCAGTATTTTGAGCTTATTACTTGATGCCTTTTAACGAAGTTTTGGGTTTAGATTCCTATGTATATGGGCGATCATTGTTGAAATATTACAGGCTTAAATTGCAAACCCTTCGTTTAAGGGTAACTACCCCCAATTTAGTATGTGGTTTTCCGATTATTTTTAGTAGTGTTCTATTTTAAGCGTGTGCGGAGACGTTAAATCAGTGAATAACGATTGAGGTAGTTTCAACCCTTAATTTTATTTTTTGAACTGTGCGACAGGGAGTGAACCTTTTCTATTGATTCTCTGGGGTTGAACAGAGAGGTTCTTCAGCCATCGTGGTTGGAGGTTTTGAAGATGATCATTATATTCCTAGAGGGTAGTTTTTGTGTATAACTGAAAATAGTTGCGGGCTGCACTGAGAGAATTTAAGTGTGTGCATTAGGAGGCATTTTCACCCAACCACTTAATAGTAACAAGAATTTTGGGTTGGGGTAGTTTTCACCCCTATTTTGGATGCCGTATTTTGAGCTTATTACTTGATGCCTTTTAACGAAGTTTTGGGGTTAGATTCCTATGTATGTGGGGCGATCATTGTTGAAATATTACAGGCTTAAATTGCAAACCCTTCGTGTAAGGGTAACTACCCCCAATTTAGTATGTGGTTTTCCGATTCTTTTTAGTAGTGTTCTGTTTTAAGGGTGTGCGGAGAAGTTAAATCAACAAATAACGATTGAAGTAGTTTCAACCTCTAATTTTAATTTTTGAACTGCGCGACAACGAGTGGACCTTTTGGTCGAAACTCTGAGATTAAACAGAGAGGTTCTATAGCCATCGTGGTTGGAACAGCAAGCAGAGCTACAGCAACAGAGCTACAGCAAGCAGAGCTACAGCAGGCGGAGCGACAGCAGGCAGAGCTACAGCAAGCAGAACGACAGCAGGCAGAGCTACAGCAAGCAGAACGACAGCAAGCAGAACGACCGCAGGCAGAGCTACAGCAAGCAGAACGACAGCAGGCAGAACGACAGCAGTCAGAGCGACAGCAGGCGGCAAATAAGAGTGAATCAGATAAATTTATTCGCATGAAATCTAAGCCGAGTTTAAATAAGAGTGACACAAGATGCGTGGCATCTAGATTTAAATCAATGGTGTTCTCTTATTTCAACTTGGATAGTATATGTAATAATTTATCTAATTCGACTTTAAAAGACGTTAAAAATTGTATACAAAGATAAGGCGATCTTCTTTTAAATTTGGGAAATATATTTTTTTAAAAAAATCCATGTTTTTCTTCAAATTAAAAAGTGAATCCAAAAGTTAATTCAAAAGTAAATCCAAAAGTTTTCTAAATTGCGCGAGCTGAAAAAATTGCTAATTATTCTATGTCATTGGGTCTTGATAGATCGAAATTGTATTTATTTAAAAGCGGCACAGCCCTAATCGATTCCATTTTAAAATGACTCTCCTTTGCACGCACTGCTTAAGAGAATTTAGAAGAAAACAAAATATTGTACGCCACCTTCGAGAAAATGTTGTTAATAACGAAAACACCTTTAACTTGGAAGATTATATAATTAATCGTAAGTATTTTTTTATAACATATTTAGCTATAATTTTTCTTTTAATTGTACTTTTTAATATTAATAAAGTTTTACAGAGAAATTAAAAAATAATAATTGTTTCAGTTGATGAACTACTCTCAAGACCTCAAATGCGATATTGCCAAGATTGTGAAGTAAATGTCAAATCTAATTCCTGGAGCACACACTTGAGGACAAATATTCATAAAAACAGGAGCTGCATAAAATATGGAAATGGAATTGACATTATCAGGAGTGCATTTAAATGTCGAATAGCTACCTACAGAATATATTCGCAGAATTATCACGTCGACATCAAAAAGTTTCAGCAAGATGTTGGTAATAAAGTGCAAACATTAATACGCCAGCGCCAACAAGAATTTACATGTGCTAAAGTAAATTTGGAGTTATTTGGGATATATTATTCTCCAACTTTAACCTCTACTTCAATTAAGTCATTTAATACACCGTTCTTCATTGTAAGCCATACAACTGATCTACAACAGCTTTACGATGATTTATTCAAGATTATTGAAACCAAAGCAGATGAATTGCCGGAAAGAGACTCAGGTAATTATTATTTAATCTCAAGAGCTAAGTTTTCTTAATATCACTTAAACATCTCTAACAAATATTATTCAGAACTAATTTTTTAATTCCTATTACAGGGTGGGCTCTACAAGAATTCTGCATTTGGAAGTCAACATCAATAAGTACAACCCATTGAATGCCTCCTCCTACATTAAGATGCAAACATTTTCTAAATCAATAGAGAATGTGATGAATGAGGACAATTGCTGTTTCGCCTGGGCAGTCGTTTCAGCAGCATACCAGCCAATTGGTATTCCTCAAAAGACCTCATCATATCCAGACTTCAGAAACGCTTTCGATTTTACAGGTATTGAATTTCCAGTAAAATTATTAGATATAAAAAAGTTTGAGGAAAAAAATAATTTGTCCATAAATGTATATGGAGTTGAAAAATTTTTTAGAGATAATAAAAATGTATATGAGATTGTCGGTCCTTTACATTATAATAATGAAAAGAAAAAATTACATATTAATTTGCTTTTAATAAGTTCTGATGATGGAAATAACCACTACTGTTGGATAAAAGATTTAGGTTGCTTGGTATCCAAACAATTATCAAAAAAGAAAATAAAAATTACTTATGTGATGGATGCCTTCAATATTTTGGAACATATGAAAAACTTAACGCGCATTTAGAACGTGATTGTAGTTTTGTTCGAATTGAGCTTCCTTCAGATAATTTGATTTTGGATAAATTTGGAAATTATATTCCTGCAAATATATTCAAGTTTGAAAATATTCAGAAACAGTATAAAGCTCCTTTTGTTATATATGCCGATTTTGAATGTTATTTAAAAAACATTGAGTGCCAACAATCTACACCTGATTCGACAACCTCATATACTATTAAAACTGCTGAACATACACCCTATTCATTTGCTTATTATATTAAATCATCATTTGATGAGAATGTTGTTTGTCTTAAACTTTATAGAGGTACAGATTGCGCTTTAAAATTTATTGAATACATTGAAAATGATGTAAAAGAAATTTATAAAAAATATTTAAAATATCAAGTACCATTGAAAGATTTGTCATCTGTAGAACAGATTGAGTATGAAAATTCTAGCATTTGTTACATATGTGAAAAATCTTTTTCAAAAGGAAATTTCATAAAGTGTAGAGATCATTGTCATATTACAGGTAAATATCGAGGAGCTGCCAACTCAATTTGTAATTTGCATTTTAAACCTCCAAAATATATACCAATAGTATTGCATAATTTAAAAAACTATGATTCTCACCTATTTATTAAATCGCTTTGCTATAATAAAGAAAATATTAGTGTTATAGCTCAAAATAAAGAAAAGTATATTTCTTTTAGTAAGGAAATTTTCCTTGACAGTTATGTGTCAGAAAAGCAGAAACCAGTTTCTTTGCGACTACGCTTTATAGATTCTTTTCAATTTCTCCCAGAGTCTTTAGAGTCGCTATCACAAACTCTACAAGATTCACAATGTTTTGAAATTAAAAAGTTTTTCTCAAATGCTGATGAATTTCGATACATTAGACAAAAAGGGGTATTTCCATACTCTTACATAGATTCCAACGAAAAATTAAATGAGAAATCTCTACCATCGATTGATAAATTTTATAATAACTTAACCGATGAAAATATCTCTCCTCAAGACTACAATCGTGCTGTAGAAGTGTGGAATCTATTTAAGTGTTCTACAATAGGGGCTTATTCCGATATTTACTTAAAATCTGATGTTTTACTTTTGGCTGATGTTTTTGAAAATTATAGATCCACATGTATTAAAACCTATAAGTTAGATCCTGTTAATTATGTTACTAGCCCTTCTATGTGCTGGGATGCAATGATGAAATTAACTAATGTAGAATTAGAATTATTAACGGAACCAGATATGCTTCATTTTTTCAAAAAAGGTGTTCGTGGTGGGGTTAGCACTTGTTCCAAACGCAAATCTGAAGCAAATAATCCATTCTTAGAAAATTTTAATCCTGAAAGACCTACAACATATATCACTTACTTAGACGCCACAAATTTATATGGTTATGCTATGAAACAATATTTGCCTGAAAAAAATTTTGCTTGGGTACCTAAGCTCGAAATAGAAACTTTAAATCTATCCGAACTTTCAGATACATCATCTATAGGGTACATATTTGAAGTTGATTTAGAATATCCAAATTATTTACATGATAGTCATAATGATTTCCCATTTTGTCCTGAACAATATACACCGCCAATTTCAAACCACTCCAAATTGATTCCAAACTTACATAATAAATATACCTATATCATTCATTACCGATATCTGAAACAATGTCTAGAATTTGGACTCAAAATCATAAAAATACACAGAGCAGTTAAGTTTACACAATCACCATGGTTAGCGGAATATATAGATTTAAATACAAATTTACGAAATTTATCTAAAAATAAATTTGATAAAAATTGTTAAAATTGGCAAATAATTCAATTTTCGGTAAAACCATGGAAAATGTTGATAGGCGAGCAGATATTAAATTAGCATCTCAATGGGAAAGACAGGGTAATAAATTTAGTGCCGAAAAACTTATTTCTAAACCTCAATTAAAGGATTTTAAAATTTTCTCTGAAAATTTAGTTGCTCTTCAACTTCAACAGGTTTGCATTGAATACAATAAACCAATTTATGTTGGGATGAGTATCTTGGATATTGCAAAAACTGTGATGTATAATTTTTATTACGGGTATTTAAAAGTTAAATATGGTAATAATTTAAATTTATTATATACGGATACTGATTCCTTAATTCTTGAAGTTCAGACCCAAAACTTTTATGAAGATATGAAGCTAAATCTGGATAAATTTGATACTTCTAATTTTTCTGAACAAAATATTCATTGCATGCCTATTACAACATCAGTTGTTGGTAAATTTAAAGATGAGTACAAAGGGATTCCCATTGAAAGTTTTTATGGAACTGGTGCTAAAGCATATTGCATCAAATCCAAAAATAGTGTAGATAAAAAAGCAAAAGGTGTTAGTAAATCATGTATAAAAAATCAATTAACATTATCAGATTATAAAGATGTTGTTGAGAAAGGTGACAAAATATTCTGCACCATGTATGTATTCAAGTCAGATATGCATAACATATACACTAATTTGTTAAATAAATTGGCATTAACAACTCATGATGATAAAAGATATTGTATACCAAATTCCACAAAAACTCTTGCATGGGGACATAAAGATATTTTGGAAACAGATTTTTTTGATAAAGATATGAAAATGATGTATGATACTCTAACTTCTTTAAGTTCCGAAAACGAAAATGCATCTAAAAATAAAAAACCACGATTAGAATTAACTACTCCTAGTAATTTTTCATCTTTATAAAATCATCATTTTATATGATGATAATATATGTAAGTCGTTTTCGAAGCTTTAAAAGTTGGAGGGGGAACTGAATCCAAAGACATATATATTGTATACAAATACCACTATTTGTTAGTAATATTACAACAATGACTGCTGCATCTTTAATAGTTTTAGTTTCCCTTGTTGGAAATGTGCTATATGTAAATTACATTCCTAATGCAGTTAGGGCTGATATATGTATAAATGCCCTCAAAAATGAAACCGATTGCTACAAACAGATGAAAATGACATATCTTGTTGGAAATTCACACTTTTTTACCTATAATGTAACTGATTCTGCTTTATGTGAAAATACATTTATAAAAATTAAATATTCCATGACAAACAAACCATTACAATATTCAGATTGGATTCCTTTCAACAATAAAAAAGAAGAATCCTGTCATTGTGTCTGTTGTTATATATTTGTTATTATATTTTCAGCAGCAATATTTATTTGTACATGTTTAATTTTATTGTATTTCATAAAAAAATATCTATAAAACTATTTAATAAATGTTTAAAAATAATATAAATTTTGTTTTTTATTGATTCTTGTTAGTATAAAGACATTTAAAGTTTATCCCCTCCTCTTAAATGGAGAAGGAAAATAAGTTTACCCCTCCACTTGAGAGGAGAGGGAAAATGTATAAAATTTAGGAGCAAACGGATAGATAGTTAGTTTTTTGAGAGTAAACAGATAGCTAGTTAGTTTTTGAAATACATCATTCAAGATGTTCAGTAATCAGAGTAAAAATATATTTGAAAATTCACCATTAAAAAAGAAAATAAAAAAAACAATTATAAATTCTACAAAATATAATTTAAATAATTCTAACTCTAAATATGCTGCGATTGGTTTGTGGGTGGAAAGTAATTTTCTACCATGCATTGAACTTGGTGCTAAAAATGGTCAATCTGTGATATTAAATGAAGATGATTGGAAGAACTTATTGCAATATCAAGGAGTTATAACAAATTATATGTTTTCACCTAATGTTTTCAATGAACCGATATATTTGCAAAATTTATCTATTCATTTTGAAAACATTGGTGAATTACCAATAGTGAAGATTGCGAAAAGCTGTGAATTTATTTACTATGGAAATGAAACTGTCTGCAGACTATGGGAACAAATTCCACTTATAGAATATAGACTAAACGTTTTACAAAAACAAAACTTTCGACATTATTTCAACGTTTTTAGAAATAACAACTTTTACGATGGAGATTCCTTTGACAAAATATATAATGTCCTTTCTCCAAAACAAAATCTAAATAGTGAAAATGTATGCTTCATGCTGGAACTGCTTTTGAATCATCCCGAAGAACTAGAACAAAAATTAAAGTCTAAGCACTATTATGAAGAAGACAGTATCTATTGATGAATCAAGAAACCAAATTCATCTGATGGTTGCTTGGAACTTTGCCTACAGAAAAGCTCGTATGACTTCTGAAGAATTTATAAATCAAAAACATTTTAGAAGAAGGATTAAATTGACTGAAGAAATTTTAAATCCCATATTAGACTCTGATTATAGGAATATTGTATTTAAAAAAATGTTTATGTAATAAGCTTATTTTTAAATAAAACAAATATATATAAAAATTCATTTTTTTATTACAAACATCAATTATTATTACAGCGTTAATTACTATTACATCACATCTCCCTTGAACATCCAAGAGTTATAAGATTTATCTAATCCTAACCATTTTACAAATACTTTGTTTCCTTTCTTTCTTAACACTTTTTCCACCAGATATACATTTGGGTGTCTTACTTTTTGAAGTTCTTCCTCATAGAAACCTCCTTGAATATCTATCCCGTTTCCATCTTGAATCAAATACGTTGTTGGATTAGTCAGCTGGATTTTTTTTATTTGAAAAATTTCGTTTGACCAGTTAGGTGTGTAACCTTTAGAAAATTGTTCACGAATCTTGCTTATTCGTACTCTATCACTGACACGAAATTTTGGTGATCTGGGATCCACAGTTTTCCTATGGGTATAAGCTGATTTCAAGATTTCCATTTCATTCTTTTTGTTAACTTCGTTTGGTTTTTTTCCGATTGTTGAATGCTTAGTATTATTGTATTCTGTAATTATTTCTTTAAGAAAGCTGATCCATTTATAATTACCTAGTAAACTAAACTTTTTCCACATTTTGTTTTTTATAGTTCTATTTACTCTCTCTACAATACTAGCTTTCATATTAGAAAATGTGTTGTAATGATTAATTTTGAACTGCTCCATAAGTTTCTGAAAGTCTTGATTAAAGAATTCTTTACCCTGGTCAGTATTCAGATTTTTTGGGGGAGTTTCTAAAGTTAATAGAATTTTTTTCATTGCAGCTGTTACATCTTTACCAGTTTTGGATTTTACAGGTTCTGCCCATACAAATTTAGAAAACACATTTATTACCATTAAAATATATCTTAAACCCCTATTAAATTTCGCATATGGCTGCCTTTCTATCAGATCAGCTTGAAATAGATCATTAAGCCCTTTTACAATTGTTCGTCTCCTTCTATATCGCCTTCTCGCTGGTTTATGTAATTCATTTACAACGTCTTGCTTAATTTTACTCATTATTAATTTATACCTTACTCTCGAAAATAAATCCCATAAATAACTTTACCTCCTTCTAAACCGTTTATAAAAACCCTTTATCGCTGACTGTGTAAAATATGAAAAAGTCATCTCAGTTTTTTTTAGTAAGTTCTTTAATTTTATTTTCCACTGCTTCAAATGATTTTTTATTTTCATTTCTAATTTCTTTTATTGATGAATTTATTTGGGTGATGTTGTTAGTAAGATCAGAAATTTTTACATTAAATTTATTTTCCATTGTTTCAAATAATTTGTTATTTTCATTTCTAATTTCTTTTATTGATGAATTTATTTGGGTAATGTTGTTATTAAGATCAGACATTTTCACATTAAATTTAGTTTCCAAAACAACATTTGATAACGTATAATTTTTTTTGAAACCACCTAATGTTGAATTCATTTCTTCTCTTGCATAATTCATTGTATCATTAAATTCTTTTCTAGAAACTTCAGCAGCTCTTTGAACTAATTCATTTAATGATTTTATTTCTTTTACTAATTTATCTTCTAGATTTTTTATATCTTTTCCTAATTGAAATTCTGCATTTGTTATATCTAATGTCATTTTTACAATTTTTTTTTTCTATATTTTTTATATCTGACGCTGTCTTTTCAGCTTTGTGTAATATATCTGTATAAGATATTTCAAGTTCTTTTATCAGTAAAGAAATCTCCTCGATTTTTGAACTATTATTTTTAATTTTAATTAATATATCCTTTTTAGAAACTTCCATTATAGCTTGCACTACTTGTAGTAAGGATTCTAATTCTTTTTGTAATTTTTCATCAATTACCTTTGTAAAATTTCCCTCGTCAAAAGAAGTTTCAGATTTGGTTTTTAGATGGTTTAATTGCTTTAGTATATCCTCGATTTTTTCATTATTTTTTGTAATTTGGTCTTTGAATTTTGTTTCAATTTTTTCATTTTCGTTTTGAAAATCCTCCTTCAATTTGTCTTCTAAATATTGTAAATTTGATTTATATGCATTGATTTTAATTTCAAATTCTTTAATTTGTTCTTTAAATTCATTAACTTTGTCGGTATCTTTTTTGTGAATTAGAAAATGAGTGTTCATTGATTTTTCAAGATTTTGTGTATTTTTATCCATAACGTCATGTATTTTCTTAAAATTCCCTACTTCTTCTGCTACTCTATCATTAAGCATATTAGTAAAATTTTGAAACTTTGATGTAATTTCCTTGGAAATACTATTCTTGGTGTTGTCAATTGCTGAAGTATCCTTAATTATTGATTTAATTGATGTAATTTAATTTTTTATTTCATTTTCAAAATCATCAACTTTATCATATTTTAACTTCACTACGTCAAAGTCATTTGCATATTTAGAAACTTTCTGAGAAAATTTTTCTACTACCTCATCATTTCCATCAACAGTATTTTTCAAATTAATTATCTTGTCATTATATTCAGGAATAACTTTATCCTCAAATAACTTAATCTTTTTTGCAATATTTTGTATGTTGTTATCATATTCATTTATTCTCTTATTTAAATTATTAACGTCACTTTTCAACCCGGGATCTAAATTTTGAATTAATTTGTTTTCAATATATTTTACATCGCTTTCAAAATTTTTTATTATTTTCTCTACAACATTTGATAATATTTTATTTTCTAATGATAATAATGTGTTTAGAGCAGATTTTTTTGAAATATGACGACCAAATTTATCGATGGTCATTTTAGAAATGTTTAAAAGTATCTATTATGTTCTTTTATATAATAATATTCGCTTCTCTTAGTTCTTCAATAATGGAAATAATTTCATTGTTATGACCAGTGTGTCCCGCAAGCATGAATGCTACCAATAGTTGAAGTCTCTCAACAAGTTCGTTTACATTTTCCCAATATATGTAATCTGTATTAGGTTTATTAACTTTTAAAGTTATACCAAATCCGGTTTTTTTTGAAGACATTCGACTTTCTCTATATGGAGCTTTGCGTCTTTCAAAAAATCCCTGGATTGCTTGTTGTGATTCGGGATTTAGAGTTTTAGTTTTTGTAATTCCTTTGCTTTGCAAATAAGGTCCTATTATAGAAATATATTTATGTGATCCATTTCCCTGCACCTGCTCATTTGGATCATTATTTCTTCGGTATGCATTGGTTCTTTTTAAAATATCCATATAATTTTCCAAATCTTGTTTTTTATACCCTATTGGTTCTTTTTTAAATAATAACTCATATAAACCTGGTGTACCTGTATAGGTTATTCCTTCAATTTTGATGTTTCTACCAATAATTTCGACAGGTTTTTGAGTTAAACCCAAAAAGAATTTCTCGGTTTCCAAATCATGAACTATTCCATATTGGTGATTAAACTCATGTTCAACATCTTTTACATCGCCATCAATATATTGGCGCGGTAATTCATCAAATCCTGATAAATATTCTTTATATAAATCTGTATCAACAAATGTTCGAACTGTTTGCCGTGTTTGTTCTAGTATATCTGAAAGATTTCCTATTGTGGAATGTGAATCTGAAGAAGGGGTAGTTTCTGCAATAATACTTGTTTGTTGTATAGATGGCATTTGACTTGCTGAAGCTAAACTCGCGTCCCAGTTAATAAACGATGGTATTTCTGTAGGAAGGAGTGGAGTTTTTCCCGTCTTTCTTTTTTCTGGTGTTGATGTTCCATATTGTAATTTTCTCTTTGGTGTTAGTGTTTGAATTGATCTTTTTTGTGGTGTTTCATAAATTTTTTTAATTGGTGTGTGTAGCTCTTCCTTTATTTCAACAGGTTCAATTTTACCAATCGTTGAAATTAATTCTTGTAAGGGTTGAGTTATCGGTTTATATGTTTCCTCCAATTTAGTTTGCGCCTCAAATTCCGCATTTTTTAAACTCTGATATTTTTGTTTAACAGCTTTTCTTGATTTAACTAGCTCTCTTGCTAAACGTTCATCCATGATTGGTATAATTTACCATCAAACGTTTATTTTTATAAGTAAATATATGAATCAAATCCTTTTCGATATCGGCCAGATTTCACATTAGAGTCATTGTCTATTACCAAAAATCCAAATTTATCTTTCCAACATATTAAGCACAACTCATTAAATTGGTTGAATGACATATCAACATTAACATGATCATCATAAATATGTTTTAAGTTTGTTCGATCTTGTTGAAATATAACAATTAAATTTGCATTGTCACGAATTAATTGTTTCGGAATAGAAGAATATGTTTGACATATATAAAAACAATCAGTATTTTTATGTCTTCCGAAACAAAAATAATCTTTTACAACGTTCTGATTACAACACACTATATCATCAAATATTATTATAGAGTTTGGTTTAACTTGTTTTGGTGAAACAATTGTTTCTTCATTTTCAGATTCATAATATCCAATTTTTTTCAAAGGTTTAAAAAGTGTTCTCAAATATTTGTACTTTGGTTGATATAAGGATTTTGAATAAACATACAGATTTTCAAATCGCAAACCATTCGGATCTTCAATTAAACTAATAATAACATTGGTTTTGCCACAGCCTGACGGGCCAATAATTAACCCTCTTTTACTATTTCCCTCAAACAGTTTTCCATGTTTTCTAAAACCATTCACTGAACTTTCATGATCCTTAATTGTTATAGAGTATGGTTGTTTCTCAACTCTCATTTTATATATAAAACAAACTATTAATATTCGGTATTGTGATGTAACTGGTTAGTTATCACTAGGATTGTGACTATATATAATGTTTCCATCACATAATAAACGAATCATTTACAAGACAAACAGCAAAAGGAAAGGAAGTGGTTTAGTAAACTCATTAATCAATAAATTACCCTTTGAATTGCATATTCCTGGTTATAATTTTTGTGGACCTGGAACAAAATTGGAAAAACGATTGTCAAGAGGTGATAAAGGTATAAATTTATTGGATGAGGTTTGTAAAGAACACGATATTGCTTACTCACAATCAAATGATATAAAAAGAAGGCATTTAGCTGATATAATATTAGCTGACAAAGCTTTATCAAAGTTCAAAGCTAAAGATTCGAGTTTTGGGGAAAAAACTGCTGCACTAGGAATTACTGGTGCTATGAAAATTAAAAGAAAATTAGGTATGGGACTTCGAACGAGAAGAAAGTTCAAGCGAAAAACCCGAAAAGGACGAGGACTATCATTATCTCAGGTAATTTCAAAAGCTAGAAAAGGAATTAAGGGGAAACGTTTTAAAGACCTAAATGAAAGTATTCAAACTGCTTTAAAAGCTATTAAAAAAACAGGTAAAGTGTTACCTCCAAAGAAAAGGGTAATTCCAATCCCAAAGACTGGTGGATTTCTTCCACTTATACCTTTATTTGCTGGTTTGTCTGCTCTTGGTGCTCTTGGAGGAGGGGCTGCAGGTATTGCTAAAGCAGTAAATGATGCAAAAGCAGCCAAAGCGAAATTAGAAGAATCTAAACGACACAATCAAATGATGGAGTCCATTGCGGTAGGAAAAAAAGGAAGTGGACTTTATTTAAAACCCTATAAAACAGGATGTGGATTATACTTGAAACCTTATTCAAAAAACTGCTAAAACATATACCTCGAAAAGCACTTACAAATTATGATTTACTTAAATACGTTAAATATTTACAAATTACCAACTTTCGTGGTATTTTTATGAGGGATAAATTACCAAAAAAGATAAAGATAATTGAAAGTGCAATTGTCAATCTAGATAATCATAGTGGTGCTGGTACTCACTGGATAGCATATACAAAAAAAGGAAAAAACATAATATATTTTGATAGTTATGGTAATTTGCGACCCCCTTATGAATTAATTAAAAATTTTTATAGCGACCAAAATAATAATATTGTTAATTATAATTATAACAGTTATCAAAACTTTAACAAAACAAATTGTGGTCAATTGTGTCTAAAATTTCTTTATAACCATATGTAACACGTAATTTTAGTTTATTATTAAACACATTTTTAAAGTAAAATGTCATATAGTTTTGTTCTCAGCGGCAATTCCGCTATTTTAACATCAGAGTTACATCCTCCAATATATTTAGATGAAGCTGTTGAATATGTTATCGGTCTTGTAAATTTCGAAACATTTAATGCAATTCCCAATATTGATGTTGGGAATAATATATTAATTCATGATGAAAATTTAGAAATAGCCATACCCCCAGGTAGCTACGAATTAGAAGACATAACAGATTTTTTAAAAAAACACTTGAATGAGGATAAAATTAGTTTTAGTCTTTATGCAAATAATAATACTTTGCGTACACATCTTAAATGTTCAGCCCCCATAACTTTTCGTGAAGGAACTATTGGTAAATTATTAGGGTTTAAAAATGGGCGATTGGAAGCCAACATTGAACATATATCAGATTTTCCCGCGGAAATAATTAAAGTAAATTCAATAAATATAGACTGCAGTATTGCAGAGGGATCATATTTAAACGGGAAACCTGTTCATATAATATACCAATTTTTCCCGAGCGTTGCTCCAGGGTTCAAAATAATTGAGTCACCTCAAAACGTCATATATTTCCCAGTCACCGTTAAAGTAATTGATAAAATAGCCATTAAAATAGTAGATCAGGAAGGTGATTTGGTTAATTTTAGAGAAGAAACCATAACCATCAGACTACATCTTAAAAAAGTAGATGAAAGATGGTAATATTATATAACAATAAATCTGCAAACTTTACTAGAAAATTTAATAATAAAAACATTAATAAGACAAGAAAGAAACCAACTTCCTTTAGTAGGAAATCAAACTTCCAAAGGTTAACACCTTCTAATAGAAAATTTCTTCAAAGTTTGGGTTTTAAACTTAAATAAAAATGGATTATTTAAATGTAAGAGAAAATGTATTGGTTGATGAATCAATATTAAGCTGGGAAATTCTTTCTTTCGATCCTTTTAATCCTACAAAACTCGGACCAAATGATGAAATCAGAATTGCTTTGCAACAAACAGGAAAATATCCTTTACCTTGCAAAAGTGAAATTTATGTGGAATTGCAAGTAACTAAAGAAGATGATTCCCCTTTAGCTAATACTGTTTTAATTAATAATGCTCCGGCATTTTTATTTAAAGAATTACGCTATATTTTAAATGGTGTTACTATTGACTCCGTTCGGGATATTGGTATAACTTCAACTCTTAAGGGATATATTTCATTTAATCAAAATGAAAGTGCTAAATTGGAAAACGCCGGTTGGTATCCGAAAACAAAATCTAAAGAAAAAATTATGACTGATGACAAAGGTAATGTTTCATTATGTATACCATTAAAGATGTATTCAGGATTTTTTGAAGATTATAATAAGATTATTCTTAATTCACAACAAGAACTTATTCTAATAAGAAGTAATGATGATACAAATGCATTATTATCCAGTAATGAAGATGAAAAACCCAAAATTAAAATTACAAAGTTGTGTTGGAGAGTTCCTCATCTTACTGTAGCGATTCCGCAAGAATTAGCACTTACTAAAATTATTGACAAAAATAGTGATATACTAATAACCTTCCGAAGCTGGGAATTAGTTGAATATCCAGAGTTATTGGAAACTACGAGGCACAACTGGCCCGTAAAAACATCTACAAAAGTCGAAACGCCACGTCATGTTCTAATTGCTTTTCAGAAAAATAGACGTGGTAATCTAAAAATGGATATGAGTAAATTTGATCATTGTAATTTAAGAAATATGAATGTCTTTTTAAATTCAGAAAGATATCTTTACAATGATCTTCAACTTGATTTTGAAAATAATAAATTTGCTACTCTGTATGAAATGTTTACAGACTTTCGTCAAGGGTATTATAACTCTCCAGTGGAACCAATTTTTAATCCGAAAGAATTTAAAGAAAATGCTCCTATAGTTTACATTAATTGTTCACATCAAAGAGATTTACTACAAACAGGTCCAGTAACCATGAGAATTGAATTTGAAACCAAGGAAAAAATTCCCGCTAAAACAGCGGCATATTGTGTTATAATTCATGATAAAGTTTTCAGTTACAATCCATTAACAAAAATTGTGAAACAGCTGTAATACAATTTCCTTAAGATAAAATACTCCTTTTAAACAAACCGCTACTTATGCTTAAGAGCGCATGCGTCAATTTTGATATTTATTAACGTAGCCAAACCAGAATTCTTCATTTATATAATGTCTTACGAGATTTCAGTTCGAGTATTAGATTTTCAACTTAAGTTGCAGAAATTAAAAAAACAAATAAGTGAATATCAATTAAAAGTAGAAATGATCAAGAAATTCAAATATTTGAAAATATGAAACTTATTCTAGATCTTCAAGGATTCAAAATTGAAAATAATAAATTTATTGTAAAGGAATTAGCAGCGTACGATGGGCAAAAGACAAGTCATTTTATTTTCAAAGCTCCATTTCCGATGGGTCATTTACCATCCTATTTACACAAACAAGCTCTGTGGTTAATAAAAAATTACCATTGCATTGAGTGGTGTGAAGGATTTACGCCATTACACAAATGTGGAGATATCATAAGAGATTTAAGTGCTAAGGTGAACTATGTTTATGTAAAAGGGGAAGAAAAGGCAGATTTCGTAAAGAAATATTCCATGAAACCAGTTATCGAGATTGATGAACAACCCACCTTAAAGAAAATGGATTCTTGCTGCTTTTATCATCAAAAAATACCATGTGTATGTGCATTATCAAATGTCTATTACCTTTACAACAATTTTTTTATGTAATAAATGACTTGATTACAAATTATGTGTTTTATTTTCTAACATTGTTCTAATACATGAAATATTATTATTTAATCCTAGTTCTTGAAGTTTACATATTAAAATATCTATATTTTTATTTTTTAAATATTCGCTACAACATTTAGCTGCTAGTAAACATAATTCTGCATGTTCCATATAATTTAAAAACAATATAATATTCTGCGCTTCACTTTCTTGACCTTCATATGCATAAAACTCGGAACAGGCTGCGGACATCAAAAACTCTTCATACATTTCTCTTATTAATAATTCCATAATAAATCCTACACTAAAACCTCTCTGTTTCTCAATATCTCTTTATCTCTCTCTTCCTCTTCCACGATTTCTTTTAATATATCAGGATCTTTTATATAATCCTTCAATATCCTTAAAAAGTAACTGAATCCTATTTCCTTTATTTCATGAACGAACTTCAGTAAATTTTGTGTTTTTCTATAATTTAAACAGGCTTCTGCAGCTAATTGGTATTGGAAGGCAGTCTCATAATATACCTGTGCCCACTCGGGGTGCGTTTTTCTTAGCATTGCATTCTTTAATTCGGAATTTTGAATTTTAGTAAACTGTTTACCTAATTTGATTATTTCATTTTGCAAATCACTGTTCATAACTACCACTTATTTTTAATTTAACACTTTTCGTTATTAGTGGTGAATCTTCTATGTAAGCTTAAGACTAACTGTGAATGAATGTAGCTCGCTCAGATTCAGTCCTTTAAAATACCAGCTCCCCTCCAACTACTGTGGTGGTTAGGAAGGAGGTAGGAGGTGGAGCAAAAAGAGGCGGAGTTTATGAAACCAATCGGAATAGGGGGCGAACTTGGGCAGCCAATCAGAAACAAGGTCATTCTTGGCTGACCAGTCAAAAAAGTGGTGGGGGGGTGAAGTACAAGCCCCCTATTCCCACTACTTGCATATAGTTGTACGTTTGCTGAATGTGATTTCAGCATTACAGCGGCATAATGTGGATATATCCACTGCTATTACATCTCACACGGAGGAACCCGTGAAAGTCGCATAAACATGTATACGTCATCCGGCGGGAGGTCGGCGAAGCCGCGTTCAGTATTTGCATTCTTCCTTCCTTGGTTTCTTTGTTAGTTCCATTATTATATTTATTCCAAAAAAAAAACATTTAATTTCGTCAAATATTGTGGAAATAAAACGGTTATTATTAGTGCTTCTTTGTAAATACATAGAGAAGAATATCAGTTAGTGATTCTGTATATTCAGGTACATTTGATACACTATTTTTTTCGAAAGGGTGTGGGGTATTAGGGTGTACCATATTTCTAGAACACCGATGTATGAATGGCGCCAAAGGAAGATGATCCTCACTGCCAGAGTCCAAAACTTCTGTGCTTGTTGTTACTGGTGGATCAAGTGAATTTTCTTGCAGTTTTTCAGTTGAGTTCATAATAAACTCATCTGTATCAATTTCATCTTCCGATGGTACCTCAGAGGTAATAGAGCCGGTATCAAAAGATATCCAGTATAAGAAATGTTGCATCAGAACTCATATTTGCTAAATCGAAATATTCTTTCAAAAAAAATAAGGAAATTATTTTTTATGTGTGACGCAAATGGGACCATATCATAAATTAAAGTTTTAGCAATGAAACAGCAATACTTTGACACAAAAATATAATAGAATGAATATCTAAAAGAATAAGATAATAGACTTACGTGGCATGATGTGGTTTAAAAAAATAGACAACTACTGAGAAACGAATAAACACAAAACGTGGTATTTAAATTAAGGAGGGGGAATTCTTTTTCTTCTTCTTTCATCCATTGTTCATCAAAAATGCTAATGAGGGACGCTTTTATCTCATTTGTAGTGTCACGTGATCGATTTAGTTAGCTTCTGGGTCACCTCCATTTTAATGATAAATTCCTTTTAGCCTAAAAAAGATTAATTTGGTTATGACATATTCTGTAAAATTAGGTCTTTATTGGAAGTATAGTCTCACACATTTTTAAATTCTTACAGGCCATATGAAAATCAAACTGTAAGTGAATCGATGGTAAAATTCAAAGGTCAAATTATTTTTCGCCAATACTTACAAATGCATCCCTAAAACAGGGATATAAAATCTGGATAACGGCCGATTTATCGGCTTTTGTGTTACAATCTCAAATTGAAATCGTTAAACGAAATCTTGGCTCAAGAATTGTCAAAGACATAAAATGTGCAGAAAGAGTTATTAAGGAATACATTTTACGTTTGTGGAACTACTATAAACAGAAAAAAAATGGAATCGAAAGATTTAGACGAAGACAAGATCAGGAAAATAAGGGATACGAATTGGAGAATTACAAAAGAAGCCATATTCTACCTTAAATGGAGGGACCCAAAATAAGTTCGATTTTTAAGTAATTTTTATAATCCTGACTATGCTACAACTATTTCAAGAAAACCGAAAGATGAATACTCAGTGAAATTTTGCTGGTTGCAAGTAGTTAAAGACTATAACATGGATATGAATTATGTCGATAAATCAGATATGCATATTACTAGATTCAGAATTGATCGTAGGTCTAGGAAGTAGTGGCATCATCTCTTTTGGCACTTTTTAGATCTTACTACTGTTAACGCGTACATTACTTTTATCATTATCTTAAAGAAAGACAAACCAAAAATGGACGAAACGAGATGGCTAACATCGCAGAGAGTTCTATTCATATTTGTGCACTGCAGTGAATCCAAAACCAGACGTCAAGCTCCCCAATATTACAAATATTGGTTCAGAAGAAATACTTGACATCACAAACGAAGAGTTGAAACATGCTTTGTTTCAAATGAAATCTGATCGTGCCCCAGGTGAAAATTGTATATCTAAAGAAATTTGGAGCTTGAAGGGTCTGCGACGCTACATTCAATGATTATTCTTTTGAATAAATATCTTCAAAATGGCAAAATCTCCGATAACTGGCAAAACACCCGAGTCATTCTCCTATACAAAAAAGGTGACAAATTAGACATCGAAAAATATCGCCCTACAAGGCTCCTGCCACATCCGTACACATTGCTTACAAAGATTATAAGTAATAGACTAACTAACAAATTTGATTTCAGTCAACCTCAAACTGGGTTTTGAAAGGGCTTTAGTGCAACAGAGCAGATATAGAACATCCAATTACTAATCGAAAAATACACAGAATATAATATTCAAATCCACCTAGCATTTGTTGATTATAGCAAGGCTTTTGACTCTGTCTAGGTATGGTCCATATTTCAAGCAATGGACGATGCAAGGTATGACTCCAGATACAAAAATCTTCTGAAATATATTTACAATAAGGCTACACTGCAAGTAAAGATAACAGAGGGCCTAGAAACACAGAAGATAAATATTGGTAGAAGGGTGCTACAAGGAGATACGATTTTTCCTAAACTCTTTAGTTTAACACTGAAAAATGTCTTTAAATAACTAAACTGGGAACATAAGGGCATTAACATCGATGGTAGATATCTCAACCATTTACGTTTTGTGGATGACGTAGTATTAACGATCTAGACAGCTTACAGAAAATGCTCTCTGAATTGAAAAGTGCTTCATAGAAAGTTGGCTTAAGCATGAACCTGGCAAAACCGAAAATAATTTCTTCAGAAGATACGTCACATTATGTAGGAAACGACAAAATGCAAAAAGTTGAGACATTTGTGTATTTGGGCCATCTAATTAGACTAAACAAACAAGCGGAAATAAATAAATAAATTAGAATGTCATGGGCAGCGGTTGGAAGATTGAGATGAGTTGTTAAAAATCCCAGTGTTCTCACTAATTTGAGAAAAATAGTATTTGGCTTGTGCGTTCTCCCAGTAATGACTTATGGAATGGAAACAACCACACTAACAGTTAAAGCAGCCAATAAACTGCATACTACTCAGCGAGCAATAGAAAGAATCATGGTGGGAATATCACTAGGTAACCGACTAAGGAACGAAGAAGTAAGAAGACGCATGAAAATGGAGAATGTGATAAAATGCATTGCTACTATGAAATGGACTTGGGTAGGACACGTCGCTAGGTAAGACTATACAAGATGAACAAAACATATATTGTAATGGAGACCTAGGTTGTTTAGAAGAAGTATCGGAAAAAGATGGATAGACGACATAAAGAAGAAAACAGATAGAAATTGTCACCGAAATGCCGAAAATAGGTTGAAATGGAAGAGACTAGAAGAGGCATATGTCCAGGAGTGGACCGGATTGAGCCGGTAGAAAGACAGAGAGAGACATTATTTTTAAAGATCGTGCACCGGATTGCAAAATTATGAGTGTGAAAGAATTTCGCTTGTCTGTGGCTTGCGACCTTATAGGAGGCGATACAAAAACTGCAAGAAGCGATAGAATAAGTTCTGATTTATCCATAAATAAAAGCAAAGTGACAGTTTTCCCAGAAATTAAATACTATAAAGTTGCGAATCTACCCGTTCATGGGCAGAAGCTTCGATGCGCTCGTTGCAGCAATTTGTTTAACTGATGAATCTAATTGTTTTTACGTATTCCCTAGAAAGTGGTGTATGTAATTATATCCTTAGTGGCTGCATAGTGGAACCATATCTTTTTGTTTCCCTAAATAATAAAATTTATTTTTTGTATTACATATAAGTTTTTTTTGCTCTTTAAATAATTGAATAGAAAAACGAACTTAAAAAAAGATACTTTTAAAAACGTGAAATAATTTAGACCACAAAAGGTTAAAACTGAAATGAAATATGTCATATAAAATTTTCTAATAATTTTTTACTTGTTTCTTTTAAAGCCATGACCTTTAAACTTTTGAACTTTAAGTTTTTTCGTAAAATCACTGTTTCAAAGTGTATTCAGGAATTCTGATACATTTTTTATGACCTACGACATTTTAGGGACACTGGAAAATTTTGAATTAATAATGTATTTCTAAATTTTAAAATAAAAAAATTAATTTATAAAATACACATTATTCACCCAATTACCATAATTTTCTTCTCGTTCACTCTTAGACATAGGTCTCTCTCAAGAGGTTTGACATGGTTTCATCTTTAGATTTTGGAAATTAAATCTCCTCATTTGCCCTTCATATTGGCTAGTGATTCTGGAATAGGGTAACTAAGAATTCAGGCTTGAGTTTGTTACAATTTTATGCAAATTTTAAAGTTAAGTTGTAATTTTACATTTATCTCTTGCATCTCATAATTTTTTCTGGGCCTACTTATAAATAAATGTAACGTTTTGTAATATTTTTCTCTTTATTAGGATTAAGTTCAGACTTCTCCCATTACCTAAAATAAAAGAAAATATTAGTTTTGTATAGAATAGCACGATATATAACACTGAGATAAAAAGTCTTAATTTAACTACCCGTAAGGTTTGCTTTGAGACTATTTTGATTGCTAGCATGCTGAAAATACAAAATCATCTTTTAATAGGTAACAATCGGACAATAACATATTTTGTGGTTAGAACCAAATTAACCTATCTTGTAAGCTTTCCTTAATAAGTCCATTTTTGATCCGTAAAGATTTTTGAATATACTAAAATTTGCTTGGGAATGTTATAAATATAAGTTTTATTTACAAAGAAAACATTAAATAAATATTTAATATTGTCCCAAGCTCCCTAAATAAGCTTAAACATATCTTAAAATGCCAAAATCAAAAACTGTTTTCGAAGAGGAAAAACCAGACATCAAACGACGGCGACCTCATTCGGCGCATCACCTGATTTCATAATGTCACTTCTAATATAAAAGAGAAATGCAAATTGAGGACATTACTCTTACAGAGCTAATTTGTGCTTTTCCGATTGAGCTTAGCTCTCAGGGGCTGTGAAACTGTTCTGTTTTTTAGGGAGAGGTTCTAGCGTCGGTTGTTTTGACAAAATAAAAACTACAGACCTTAAAGATTGTGCACGAGTCTAAATTTCATAACAAATCTTAAATTATGGTCGAAAAAATGGTGAAAGTTAGTGACGCGTCGAAAAATCTTACATTCAGCGGAAAAGTAAATGATTCAGGAATCGGAGATTAAATCCCTTTACAGGCCTTCAATTAAACCGAAGCGATCGTAAGTTCGGGAATAGTTCACGAGTTGAGTCTTAATACTCGATGAAGGATTAATATACAAGATTTCTTGTCGGTCTTGAAGGATTTGATAAACCCGTTAAAACGCATACTAATTTAATAATTACAGAACCTGACAAAGTAAAAAAGAAGAACCTGAATTGATATTGTGACAAAAAGTCAGTTTTACTCATTATAAAATTATGACATTCCGAACTTGACACTTAAACCCGAACGTGACGGTAGACAGATAAAAATTCCCGATTTGACAATGCGGAAATAAACTGATTTCAGAAATAAATAAGCATTTAAAATCAGGAAAATTTAAAAGCAGAAAAAAGTGAAACAAAAAGTGAAATCAAATTAATTTGGATCTACTGATGAAAGTTACTTCGAAACCTCTTCTAAACTGGCTCATTCCATAGATCCGTTACAGAATAATAACTTAAATAATTTTCTTGAAATCATTCTCTTCCATTCCCGGTGAGCGAGAAAAAAGGTGAGGCAGCTATGGTTTCCAACAAAGTCGGAGGTTTTGCGGAACTTCAGTAACAACCTCGTGATTTGTGTTAAATCCCGAATTTACACAAATATATACATACTTGAAAAATAATATAAGAAAATCAGGTAGTCGAATGAACTCTAAAGATAACAGAAAACGGAAAGTATCATTTCTGTAATAAAAATAAAACATATAGATCCATATTTCTTAAATACGATAGGCATAAATGGTGGCGGACAAAAGTAACGTTAACTGAAAAAGCGTTGACGTTTGGCCAAAACAGAAATAAACTATAAGAAAATCACCGAAAAGATAATAGCGAAAAACCAGGTTAAAAATAAACGTGAAATGTGCCGTAATTGAAAAAAAAAATGATAAAAACGTCGATGCTTCGTGTTTGATGCTACAAAAGAAACTTGCATAATTTCCTAAATAATTTAAAAATTCTGTAGTTTTTTTTTTGTTTTTGAAAACATGCCCCCTGTTACATGGTTAAATAAAGATCCCTCCATCTTTTCCCGCCATTTAGTGAAACGTCCTTCTGGGGAAAGAAAAAGTAGATCGATAAAAATGACATTTTACCTAAAGAGTTGCATCGAAAAAGTCGTTTCTGCATTTTTGCTAAATTTAATTTGGACAATTTGGGTCCTGTGCCGCCATCGGGAATAAACATATTATCCACGTTTTTTTATTCTTAACGTTAAAAAGGCAACCCAATACCCTTGGTAAGTCTTTATTTCTATTATAAGTACTACTTTAGACTCATATATTTGTCGCTGTGCTTAGAAAAAAAATATAGTTAAAAGTACATGCCTCATTAGTATTTGCATGGGTTCTCAGTTCATTTTTTGTTATAGGCCTTTTTTGTTCTGTCCATCATTTTCTGACTTTCTTGCTGTTTTTCCACAGTATCTACCTTTTTATGCCTTACGTAAAGGTCTAAACTACAAACAACATCCTAGCGTTCGAGTGTTCGAGAGTCTATCGAAGAATCATTCCAATGCCAGGACTGAAGCCCCTGTGACTTTACATCTTTAGATGACTGAACTGTCTTGGATACTTATTAACTCATAATTTACTGTATTCTGTCCCTGAGCTGCCTGTAAATTTATAAACCCGTTGTTATTTATGGATTACATATTTACCTTTCTGGGGAACTTGTGTGCGTGAAGTATTTCCTTCATATGGTACTATCATCCAACCATGCAGCTATATTTGGTGATATATTTACTTATGTAAAATTTTAAATGTAAAATTATATAAATGGGCCTATTTCCACTAGTAGAATGCCTCAAAATTTATTCTTGCGATTTATATTAATTTCCGTAAATATTTTTTCAGCTTTAGCATAATTTTTTTTAATTTAATTATTGTTATTGATTGAAAACTTCATTGCTGAACAGTTGTCACAGACATAATCCTTTAAACTAGAGATGACCAAGGGTCTGTGTGCCACTCCTAAAAGTAAGTTAGTTAGATTTACACCTTTTCTGGCCTATCGACTGATACAATTTATTATATATATATATATATATATATATATATATATGTAGTGAAATTCTCGACCGTACAATGTATATACACAAGCAAAACTTAACAGGAGTGCGGTCGGTATTAGTCAAACTCTTTTTTCTTTAAATACTCTATATTTCGTTACAACTTTGTAACTTCATCGGAAGTAAAACTACAAAATTAAAAAGAAAAAGGGATACCATTACAAGAGACTGAAAACACTAAAATACAATAAACTTACAGTTTCAGAGTTATTGTTCAAAGAATTAATTTTCATCTATTGAGTATTGATATGTAAAATTAGATAAAATTTAAAACATTGCAATAAATATTGCTAAGCTGATTAGTATCAGACTTCTAATTAATTGTGCTTTTATTTCTGTTGGTGTAGCACATTTCGAGAAACAACCTGCTTTTATAATTATTCTAGTGGTCTAAAATTTTTACGTTTTCATAATCAAAAACATGTCCAATCTTTAGGTGATGATCAACCACAGCGCATGTATGCTTTCCCAAACGGCACTCACTCTTGTGTTGGGTAGCACGTTGTTTTAGCCACTGAGCTGTTTGTCCTATATAACAACCCGAACACTCTAAATAAGACAGCACATATATAACATTGCTATTATACAACAATGGGGTTGACATAGCAAATTGTTTTTGGCAATTTTTATATTCGAAAAACTTTTAAATAAGGAAACGATTGAGTTGGTCACGTAGTTAACAAAAGGAAGTCTTTTATATTTAATTAGATTTTTATTGGTTTCTTCCGTTGGATCATCATAGATGTTGTAATTATAAATAAGTTTTTTAAGAATGTGTTTGGAGTAACCATCATTAACAGAAATATAAAAAGCATTCTCAAATTGTCGTCTAGAAATTGTTGATCACTTATATGCGAACTCTATTTTCCATAGCTATAACACTATTGTATTTTTGATTTTTCCGGTAACACGAATAATAGTTCATATATCTACCAGATGCCGCAGATTTCTGATAGCAATCTAAAATTACTTTATTGTCTTCCGCTCTTATTACTTTTGTAGCTAAAAAAGGTACCGATCGGTCATTCTCAGTTTCGATGGTGAACTGTATATGATTATTAAATGAGTTGAAAGCATCCAACGTATTCTGAATACTATCGTAAAGAATTGAACAAACTATATCAACAACGTACTTATATATAAAAGGCATACTGAAGGGCAGACGGGAAAGTACATCATCCAACAATTGATCTAAGACAGTCATAGCTAAAATTGGGCTTATTGGAGATCACATTGGAGTACCAAATACGATAGTTTTTTTGACGCTTTTAACTTATTTAATAACCATATACAGTTCACTATCGAAACTGAGAATGATCGATGGGTACCTATTTTAGATACAAAAGTAATAAGAGTGGAAAACAATAAAGTAATTTTAGATTGGTATCAGAAACTCGCGACAACTTGTAAATATCTGAACTATTTTTCGTGTCACCCAAAAAATCAGAAACATAATATTGTGATTGCTATGAGTTATATATGAGCTGTCTTGTTCAGGCTGTTATGTGGGACAAACGGCTCAATGGCTAGAACAGCGTGTTACTCAATATAAGAGTGATTGCCGTTTAGGAAAGAATACATGCGCTGTGGTTGATCATCATGTGAAGACTGGACATGTTTTTGATTATGAAAACGTTCAAAATTTTGGACCACCAGAATAATTATATAAGTAGATTGTTTCTCGAAATGTGCTATATCAACATAAATAAAAAAACAATTAATTACAAGTCTGATATTAATCAGCTTAGCAATATTTATTGCATTGTTTTAAATTTTATCCAATTTTACAAATCAGCACTCAATATATAAAAATTAATTCCCTGAGTGTGTTGATTTTTTGGTTGATAATCTAATCTTAAATTGTATATTATTATCGTAAAGTATTAAGTATGTTTTTTAATTTTTAAATTTTGATACTACAAAGAAAAAAGGAAAAAAAGAGATTAGGAATTTTGAAGATTCTTATTAGCAAGTAGTCTATTTTAAATCACTATGCTGAGCGTGTTGAGGTCAAATTTTCAGCAATAACTCTGAAACTGTAAATTTGTTTTATTTTAGTGTTTTCAGCCTCTTGTGATATTATTCCTTTTGCTCTTTGATTTTATAGTTTTACTCTCGATGAAGTTACAAAGTTGTAATGAAATATAGAGTATTTAAAGAAAAAAGAATTTGACTAATACAGACCGCACTCCTGATAAGTTTTACTCCTGTATACACATTGTACGGTCGAGAATTACACTATATACATATATATATATATATATATATATATATATATATATATATATATATATATATACATATGTGTAGGTATACATATGAAAAATTTGAAAATACCGTTTAACACAAGGTATAAATAAGAGACTAAATTGAGAATGAATAAAAAATATGGGTAATATACGCAATTAGTATCATTTACAGTAAAAGAAAATATAAAAATGTATATATAATACAACAGTTAAAGGTTACAAATAATTGTATATCTATAAAAATAACAAGGACACTATTGATTACGAATAAACCTAGAAATATTAGTTATAAATAAAATTAATTTATATAAATGCAGTACTGTACTATATAAAAAATACAGGGTATCCGGTGGAATGTACGAAATCTCCCGGATATGAAAAAAACCATTGAAAGGAACACTACAAGTTTATATAAACTTTTTTAATAGAGACCTTCTCGTAATTATTGAAACACTGGGTATATTTAACTTTTTTTTATATACTGTACATCACGTAAGATCCTTCAAATTATTATCCAAGAAAGTGATGTGAATTACTCACAACTGCATGGACGGACTAGCTATGACATTCATGACAACAGTTCAACATGAGCTCCGTGAAGTCTGATAAACTCACGGGCACGACGAATTGAGGGCTGCTCTACCCGCCACATTACCCAGCGTGGCTTTTTATATGATCACAATGAAACGTGATTCTCCATAGATATTCCTCCCTACAATCGACAAGAGTACAATACATCAAGGTTTTGAGGTATCCCCACAGGTTAAAGTCCAATGGCGTTAGCTCGAGAGATCGAGTGGGCCAGGCAATAGGTACTCTCCTACCTATCCAATGGTTTGGATAGACGTTATTCAGGTACTGCTAACGCTAAAATAAGTTGGAGCCCCGTTGTGCACGTAGTACATGTTTCGGCGAGTTTCAAGCGGTAAGTGCTCTACTAAATCGTGTCAAGCGTTCTCGAGGAACCCAAATAAAGTTTTTCATTCAATTGTGTCGGCAATACGAATAGTCCAATCAAAAATTTCCAATGATTCCTACCCAGACATTAATTGATTGGAACGGACGATAATGCGAAACAATAGTTGCATGAGGATTTCCATCAACTCATACATGTGAGTTGTGCGAAGAGACTAGTGCTAATGAAGCTTACTTTATTTCGTTGCTGATCCAATACCAGTTTGCAAACTGCACACTACAAATATATATATATATATATATATATATATATATATATATATATATATATATATATATATATATATAATATATATATTTAATCATTAGGGCCCCAAACAAGTGGCGCTAAATACCCTGACAACTCTAGGCCCCTTTAGAGCTAGTCGATTAAGCTCTACACGGTCGATATCTTACAAAGTCACCTGATCGAAGGATGAGATGAGATTATATCTAGTTCAGTCTGTTACACGTTGTCTTTCGTATTATTTATAAATTATTTTCAATTTAAAATTAGAACATTTTTACCACTTTGACTACCACGCTTTATTTTTAAAGTGACCTCTTACGCCACTGAAAAGTCGAAATTTGTTACAGTACCACATATATACAGATATACACATGCATTAGACAAGTCAAATTCTGTATATTTCTGTTTAGATTTCGTAAGCTCTATATTGTTTAGTTAGTATTGCTTAGAGGGTAATATAGTACAGTGGGAAAATACTATGCTACTCTATTTGTGAATTCAATATGTCATAGAAACAGAACAAGCTGTGTTGGATGATATAGACATGAGTGATGATGATCCATATCAAAATATTTCTAATGGGGATTCGGCCTACGAAAAAGAGAGTTCCAGCAATAGCAGCACGGGCATACCTGCCAAGCCAGCACGGAAATCAGGTGAAGGTATTTGTTTATTTATTAGCTTATTTTATTTTGTCTGTTTGTTGGCTGATTAGATTGTTTTTACGAATTTGGTTGTAGGGTTGTTTTGTTGGTTCATTCGTTTTTTGGTTGATTTGTTTGATTATATATTTTTTCAGTTAAATTTTCTCCATCTTCTTCCGAATCTGATAATGAAGTATCCATTCTTGAACGGGAATAGTTGTTGGAAAAGTAAAAATTTTTCAAGAAGATGTAGGTATGACGCAGGAAGTAATCGACTTGAGAAATGGGAACGATCTTGTGTATTACAGATTGTTTTTGGATGAACAATTAATAATTTTTTTAGTCAAACAAATAAACTTCTGTGCAAATCAAACTATTGCAAATGGTATTTTGGTCGAAGCAATTGGATCTTCTTCTCGTTTGAATAAATGAAAAGATACAAATCTGAAGGAATGTACTATTTTTTTTTTGGTGCGTAATTATGGATGAATCTGGATAGAAAGCTTAATATGGCCAATTATTGCAGTAATTTTGAGTTATACTTGTCGAAAACCGCCACTTACATATTAAGTTGTTTTGAAATTTTGCTGTGAATGTGGCATTTTTCAAATAATGAACTCTGTATACAAGGAGACTACAAAATTAAATTATTTGTAGATCTGCTAAACGAAAAATTCAAACGTGTCATATTACCTCAAGAAAATGTTTGTATAGATGAAACTATGGTAACCTCTCGAAGACCCTTGAATTTTCGACAATATGTCTTCCTGAGGGTTATATCTACCATACAAAAATTTATTGTGGTGCCGATAAAATTGAAGGCATGTCATAGACCACAAAAGTTGTTTTTGAGTTAATGGAAGAATTTCTCAATAGGGGCTTTATTTTATTTACAGATAATTGGTATACATGCACAGAACTAGCTGAGAAATTACAAAACAAACAGACACATTTAGTGGGAACACTAAATAGAAAAGGTATACCAAAAGATGTGCTAGAAGCAAAATTAAAAAGAGGGGAAATTATTGGAAGGGAGCAAAATGGAATAATTATTTTTAAGTCAAAGCACAAGCGCGACGTTCTAATGCTTACGACCAAGCACACAGATGGCGTGATTGACGTCCCTGGGCTAAGTGGAAATAAAAGAAAACCATAAGCCGTAGTAGCATATAATAATACTAAAAGATTCACTGACAGATCAGATCAGCTGTCATTTTACTCTACATCAGTTAGGCGCAGCATAAAATGGTATAAAAATGTTGCTATAGAATTGATAACTGTGTAAGAGAACAAAAGTTTATCGTGATTTTTAATTATTTTAACATTTTTTAACTATAAGTAAAATTCTACTAAATGGAAGAATTTACTAGAGTCCCTCTGTATAAAGATTTGGATCGTTTGAATGTATATCTTATGTCTGGCCAAAAATAGTCACATATCAGGAAAATATAAATCCATTAACATATTTAAGCTCAGTTTTATTACTTTTGCGGTAGTTAATTTTTCTGAAAAAACAATATAAACTTAATGAATTTATGTGGCACAAAATCTAAACTGTTCTACCCTCTCGAAGTTTTTAATATAAAACTGTCAAAGTAACTTAATAGTCTTAAAAACCACATCGTTAAAGGTCTAAGTTCAAGTGCCAAAGTGATAACCGCATGTGGCCGACTGTGAGAGAGCTCTCTTTTACTTAAACTGAGCAAATTTTTCCATCATAAGAAAATAAAATAATATTTAAATAAAATCACTAAAATGCAATATTAGTATTTGTTATTATGTACAAAGTTCGCGTCTTTTACCCATTTTTTCCCCAATTGACTAAAATAAGAATAAGAAAATTTGAAAATGGTTAAAAACCTTGGGGTTTTTTTCTCAGGGTTCTTTCACGATCTTTTAGTATAATTGTAGAATATTTACTGATCACATTTGTATAAAATAATTATTAGTTTTGAGCTCTGGTCAGTTTTAATATCAAATTAAATTAAATTCGACGCATGGATGACTTATGTCATCTATGAACCAGGGGACCGAAAACGTACAGACGCTCGGGAACGAAAAGTGTCCTTCGCGCGCGAGGATGCATCGCGTAAGTACATTCTATTGGTGGAAAAGTACGCATGTCAGAACCAACGCATCTAGGAGGGGGATAAGGGAGGTTCCAAGGGATGAAAGTTGTGTTTGATTTTCAGAAATTAATTAAAGTCAGTTACGATTTAGAATCCGTCTAAGTCAGTTTGGCGTGTGTTTTAGTGTTTTACCAGTGTAAGAAGTTTTTTTTCTGTTGTCTTTTCTGCTGTTTTAGTCTTATATTCTTTTTTTAATCTTCCAGACAGCATTTCAAATAGTAAGGGGAAATTAACTTATTCTCTATCGGGGTAGGGAGAACACCATCCCTTTTAATTTAATTAAACAATTTAAATAGAGATTCTCTTTGATTTTTAATAAGTTTTCTTTTATTCAGACTTATCAAAATTTATTAATATTATTAGTTCAAATTTGAGTTTATTTCACTAAGGGGAATATTAGAACGGCCTAGAGAATTTGTAATATTAAGTTTTTAATTATATTTCAAAATTTACTTTTAAGTTTCTCATTTTTAAACATCGTTTTATTTTTCTTCTATTTTGTTAAATAGAGGTAAGTGTTTTGAGAAAATAGTTTTCTTTTAACCATAAAAACCTTTTTGTGGGTAAACACACGTGCGTGCACTTATGTACGAAGAAGCATAAGAAGAATCCTGCTTTGGCTAGGTGACAGCAGTTTTCCTGAAACCTGGAGTTGTGTTCCGAGTATTGGTAAGCTATAACTAAGGGTAGTCTTTTAAAACTAAACTTCAAGATCGACCAGACCGCAAGAGTGCCTTTGTCGCAGCGGATACGTTTAATCTATTTTTTTTTTAAAGTTATAGAATAGTTACTAAATAATATGGGCAGTAGTAAATTGTGAACGGAATGGCCACACGCTACCTAGAATAATCCGTATACAGTAGTTCACAATTGAATACTGTCACAACTGGTGCTAGTAAAATAAATGCACACTGTGTATATAATGAAAACAGAACTAAAAAAGATAGAATTGACATAATAGGGTATAAAAGTGCTTCCGCGTGCTCCTCTTATCTAAACGTATAAGAAATGAGTCAACTCCTATTGACGATGTACCTTTTCTAGAGCACACATTTAAACAAACCGATAAAACAAGTCGATGTGTAGCGTGCTACAAACGCAATAAACGGAATGGAACGTTTGAAATTATTTCTTTTTTTAGAAAGCTCTATTTTTTTTTTAATATGTAGTATATTGTTCTAGTTGAAAAACGCTCTTTATTATTTTTTTTTTAACAAAAATTATTATTCGATGACATGAATAATAAAAAGATAATTTTTAAATTAAAATACATGGCCAAAATAATTTTTGTATAGCTTTAGGTCACCTCAGCCAATATTCCATAAAAATACACGTAAAGCAGCAATTTAGAAATATGCCATGTGTTTACTCAGGTATCCACGCGGTAATCAAAGTGTTAGCAATTTTTTTTTTGTGGCGATATCGTCAAAATAGTTCAGCATTAAAGTTAATAAAATTTTATTGTAATTGGCGCTCAGTCCATTTCATTCTTTGACATATTGAAAAATTAAGATTCCTTTTATAATTAGTAAAATAAAAACAATTGTAAGAGAGCTTGTTATGATATGGTTAAGCGGAAGTGTTTTCCCTAGGATGAAGAGTAAAGGAAGAACCATGAGTTCGCGTATGCAGGGTCACCATTTTCTGAAGTAACTCAGCACTCCTCCAGGACCAAAACAATTGTGTCTACTTACTATCACAAAATGTATATGCAGATAAATTTGAAATATCTAGATAAATTTATATAAGGTTTGTGATACTAATCAAGATATCCGGCGATTTTTCAAGGTAGAATTATATCATAATTTGTCAAAAGACATCAAATATATTTTTACTTCAATAATACCTAATCCTTTTTTGATGAACTAATTTTAACCATATTTTATTACGTAATCTAAATGAGAAAAAAATCGCCTGAATAAACATGAATCAACTTTTCTTACTAGTCGTTAAACTTTATTATCAACCGAAATAGGATGCATACTTGACTTAATGGCGCTGAGAATTGGATTTAATTTCCTGCATTATATTGCAATCATTTTATGTTGGATTTTTTAACATTGTTAGTTAAATAAGGTGCGAAAATGAAGTAGACTTTCTTATGTATATTTTGGGATAAAGTTCCATTCAGCTTAGTACTGTTTTGGAAAATGAAAATATAAAATTTATTTTAATTGACAAATTAATATAATAGATTAGCTCGAACATGACAAAATTGCCTACAAACCGTTATATAAAATATAAGGAAAGTATACCCAAGATGAAATAGTTGTTTTGATGAGAAATATTTGTGCGAGTTGTCAAAAATTATTTTTTTTCCATTATTTACATTTTTCTTTTTAAATTAATACTTTAATAATATGAGAGGCATGTGTTTAAAGTAAATTTAACAAAACTGGTTTTAAAAAGAATGTAAATTATGTCTACAAGATAAAATTTTTCGCAATTTTTCTTTTTTGTCGATTTATTAAATTTCTATATTTTGTTTTCTGGCTGATCTTTTTTGTATCATTTTTTTATTTATTGTATCATTAAATAATTTCTGCTAGAAAACATAGTATGCAGGTGAATATGAAACAAGCTTTAAATAAAAAACAAAAGAATACTTACATTAAAACTTAACGATATATTTTCAAATAATTTGAGATTGTTATGAAAAACAAAAACAAAACAATTGTTTGCAGATACGTCATTTAAAGTAATAAAGATTTTTTTGCTAAGTTCTGCTTCCAATATAATTATTTAAAATGAATTATGAAAATTACGAGAAGCATGAGATGATATATGTATAGAGTACGCAAGAAAATGGCCTTAATCTATATTTTTAACGTTTTTCAGATGAACGACAAGCTTTTAAAGATATTTTTAAAAGACTTGATAAAAATTTGAAAAATTTTGGAGGATTTAATACACCACACGGATATTTTAAAGCAAATAAAAAAAAATGATGACCTAAATGTTCTTGGATACGCGGAAATCCGAATTCAGGTAAGACAGTCGTCAGTCATTATCAATATGGGTAAAAAGTGATAAAAATTAAATATTTTACAACTAATCGAATTTAAAACTTATTTTTAGCAAGAAAAGCCAATATCTACAGCTAATATAGAAAAACAAGTGGAAGTTTAAGTAACAAAGTCAAAAATACCGAAAGAAGTTAATATGATACAACAATACCCTGGCGATCGTGAAAGAAGACTGCAGTTTTGCCACCGATTTTTAAATAAATATAATGAAATAGCTACTTTTCATAACAATGTTCTGATAGTCTGATGAAGCAAAAATTACAAATACCGGTATTTTAAACTGACATAACGAAAGATAGAGGAACAATAGTAATCCTAATACAGTGCGAGAGGTTCATCCACAGTGCAGATTTTCTTACAAGTTGTTTTTAAATGCTCATAAGCTTGTAGTGTATCACATTTTCAAAGAAAATTTCAATACATAGCTTTACATTAATATATTAGAAATTAATTTCATGAATTTGTTGGATGCTGAATCATTGGCAGAACTTAACATTTTTATTGAACAAAATGGTGCTTCTAGTCATAATGCCTTAAGATTATGGGAGTATTTAAACAGTAATTCCCTTGGTAGATAGTTGGGTACCTATGGACTGATGAGGTGGCAGCCACGCACGCCGGAATTAACACCATTGGATTTTTTTTTTCTACGGAGATTTCTAGAAAATGAAATATATTAGGAAGACATTAATACTCAGGAAAAATTTCTTCAACTAATTCACAACGACTTTAGAAAAGTAAGAAATGCTTATTTTCCTAACGCAATTAGATCTGTAAGAATGCGTTGTAAAAAATGTATTGACAATAAAGGGGATCATTTTGAGTTTATTCCTGGCTAGATTTTTTAAAACAGGTTATATCTTGTTATTTAGAATAAATTATGTTTTCTGAATGTTCTTGTTTTTTAAATAATATTTTGTCATTATTTTGTGTTTTCATCAAATAAATAATAACTGTACCTGTAAAGTTTAAACTTAAGTATAATACCACCTTCTTTCCTTCTTTATTCATAGTTTACTAGGATATTTAATTAAAAAATCGCAAATTCCAAATTGCCTCTTCATTTTACATAGTGTTGTGTATTATAATAAAAATAATTAAAAACTCTATCTTATCATCTGAAAATATATAGGGTATTCAATTTAAAATAACCAAATTCGGATGAAATTTTTTTTAACCACACCTCGTATTGGAGTTGTAATAACACCGTTATATTACTGCTACAATATTATAAAAATTACTCATTTAAAATGTTGTGATCTTTTCAAATAAGAATGCTACAGGGCATTTTAAAGATTGTCAACTTTTGAATTTTACCCTGTATCTTCAAGACAAAAGAAAATTTTTAATTTCTGTTTGCGGGCTTTTTACAGTTTGTGAATGATCCACATGAACGCAAACTTTAATAGTTAACGAGAAAACTTATAAATTTGTCGAATTTGTACGTTTTACAAACATTTCTAGAATTTAATTCTACCGGCAAATGAACATGTAATTACTGCGGAAAAAGTTAGTAGACAAATGTAGGCTATAATGCTAACTCAAATGCATCAGAGTGTTTAAATAAATTTAATTCCAAATAGTTTACCCGGTTTTGGGTTTCTGTCTTTTTACAATTAAACTAAGAACGTGCTTAAACTCTATTTAAATACGTATACATTATTGCAGTTGTAAGATATCAATTAAAATTTGTTCTCACATTGTAGAGATGTACATGTCGAAACAAAATAATTTTTATAGTAAAGATAACGCTAGTCTAAGCTTCTATATTCAACAAAGTCATTAGGTATGACCAGGGAAAAAATAACCCCTTGCCACAATTTTTTCAATATATTGTTGTTGACCTACAGTTAACGTGGTTTCCTAACTATGGTCATTAGGTTTTCCCAAGCGGTCGCCCATCCAAGTACTAACCGCAACCTTAGTCGGTTTACTCCCGTAATGAGCCGTAAAACAACCTAGTAACTGAAGTTAACACATGCCTTTTTTTCTAATAAAGTCTTAGGAAACTTCCCAATGAAAATACTAGTTCACGTGGGAACTTCTTATGTTTTATTCGGTTGATTACACACTACCGAAATTCAATATAAATGGCTGCTTATTCGAAATATCTACAATTCTTCCATCTACCACTTTCTTTAAAAAATTAAAAATAATTACACTTCTTTATATTCGTTAATATAAGATTTTTTTAAAGAGTTAGTTATTGTTTCATTAACCAAGTACAGTTAACCTCTTAAAGCAGAAAACCCATTACATTCTCCCTTTATTTTATGGTTCAATTCGATTTATCGTGGTAAAAGAAATTAAGAATATTAGGTAACTAAACCAACCCCTGAAATAGTTTGACACCACAGCTAAACATTTCCAAATGATTTAAAATACTAGTAGTTATGGTTATATTCTAAACCAGAGGTATCCAAACTTTTTAACTTACGGGCCACATCTTCACTAAGTTCCAAGGATCAAGACCTCGCATCTCATCATATAAACATATTGTAGTTTTTAATTACGCGCATATTTTCGTATCTATGAGTGAGATATCTATGGCACAGGGCGGGGGGATGAATTTCACTGCAAATTCTGTTAGTACTTGCGGGAAAATATCAAAGACATTTCTTTAAGGAGAAGATAGTAGATGCGCGTGCTTTATGTTACATATTTTTACAACTACTTGTGATAGAATTTGATCATAGACTCCTGATAATGACATATTGCGGTAGCGTTAGCCATTTTATCTATAATCAATTTGCTGCCACATATTAATTTGTAGCTATTTCAATAACCTATAATTAAATTTCACAGTAATAAAGACACTCTGGAATTCTGGAGGTTCATCTTCCCTCTTGCAGATTTAGTTCCAAACAACTACAGTTATTTAAGCTTACCAAAACCATAACTCAGAACTTCAGGACTCAGGCAGTGTTGCTAATTAGCTGGACAGTTGTCATCTCTTATTTCCAGCTCCCACAGCAGTACGTCTGCACGTTAATTCGCGAGAAGGGTTTTTAATTAAATTAAATAAAAGAAGTTTCTCAAAACAACTCAGTCTATTAACAAAATAAATAGAATAAAAACGAACCATTTACAATGAGAAACTTAACAATTACGAAAAAAATTAAGTAGCATAATTGCTCTTATTGACCTTTCTCTTAACCAAAAATGTAAAACCCAATTTTGAAGAAACACGTATAAATAGCTTACTAAAATATTAAACAAGAAAAGAAATGAAACGCGAAAAACCGCTATTTATATTACTTTATCAAACCGTATGAAAATCGCGAAACACTCGTGTAAAGTAACGCACGATGTTCCCTTAATTTCCCAAATTAAATCAAAAACAAATCAAACAAAGAAAACCTTCTTTCCCGATGACTATATCCGTTACATAATTTTTCCACGGCACTGGACGGCGGTCCCGCTTCTAACGTATTTCAAATTGTGACTTCAATTTACTATTCCTTAAAAGAGTGTCTTCGAATCTTACACCCCTCTCTCTCTTTTTAGTGACTTTTTCGGTCGTACGTCTTGTAACCGACAATTTCATTCCTTTAAAGTTCGAAGGTTTCGATCGTTACGTGCTGAGAGCGTTAGCTATTCTATACCGGATGTTCGATTCCCGAATTGGCCTCTGAGTGCCTTAATCTTAATTTTTATATAAAAGAATAGTAAAACAAACTAACCTACTGTTACAGTTTTGTTATTGTATGAATAAAACTATAAATAATTTTACCAAAATACCAACAATCAAGCCAATACTCACCATAAATTAAACTCTTATTTTCATCAAGTAGTCTCTTTAATACATATAAAATAAAAGCTAAAAGTTTTTGTCACTATCACACCAAAGACCGGTTTTATAAAAAAAATCAAGTGTGTCTAGAAATGTATCAAACACTCCACTTTTGCCACTTTTATCAAGGGTGTAGTTAGTTAATCTTTTGTTTTTTTTTCTTGGCGCTCTTGAGATTTTAAAAAAGCGACAGTAGAGAGAATCTGGGCCAAGCCTTGGTTGTGAAAACTGGCAAAAACCCAGAAAGCAGAGTTTTTTTGCTGATTTCCGAAAAATACAATACTAATTTTATTCCTGTGTGTAGCAAAAACCATAGTTTAGAGTGTTAAGGCGTCATTTGCCAGATATCGAGGAAAATTAAAGTTATTATTGTATTCGTATGCGTTAAGTAAATCCTAGTGAAGGTGATCTCACCTAAGAAGCTAACACACCATCGTTGTGACTACTTGGTGCACCTTTAAAGACAATCAGGTATATGTCACAAACAGTTTTTAATATACTGGAACTTAGCCTTCCTGCTTAAAATTAGATTTGCATGCCAGAGCCGGCATATTACACACCACTGCTCCATAGAGGCCATCGGCTATCCAGCTTGCCGAAAGTGTTTGGATTTAGTGACAACACTGCCTTTCAGGTATTAGAACTTCGTAATAAACAGTGAAATTACTGGTTTTAATGTATACTTTCCTTTTTCCCCTGTGATTGGGAACTAATAAGACTTTATGCGAGCAATTACAGGACACTTTATTTTTAAATTTCATTTAAAATACCTTGTAAACCGAAGGTATACGTATATACTAGGTAATTTAAAACATCATTTCACATACTAATAGTCCAACACTTTTAATTAGGCTTAAGTAAACATAATTTTAGACTAAATCGGCATACTAGATAATTTGTTAGTGCGAAATACAACCGTACATAAAAAGTAAGGTTATTCAGTTTAGCCGATAGTGAAAATTAAAGCTGGATCTACATCTAAACCGACTTGGCGTATGGCGCAGATGACGTCATATTTGCAGTAATGTTGTTCATTGTTTCTTCTTTTTTTTTTTTGTTCTAATCCAGGTAGCAAATAGTCACATATTTATTTAGATTAAATTAAAATTCACCTAGTTTGTAAAACAGAATCCTTTTTTTATTGTTAAATATAGATATTAATTTTTTTTGTAATCGGCGTGTTTTATTTTGGGATCTAGTTGTTTCCTGTTTTCGATAACATTATCGCTTCTTCTTGCCGACGGGCCTAAAACAGGTGGCGCTTTGAATTTATATAACCCCCCCTAATCTCCGGCATGCTAGCCTAGGCACTGCCCTGAAAGAAGGAGCGATCAACACTAAAAAAATAACCACCTGTACAAAAGCATTAAATATTCAATTTTCATTCATTCGATTTTATTTTAATTCTTTTTCTCTCCCGTGATGTAGCACTACGTCTTCCTATAACGAAAAGAATATATGATAAAGACTATAAAAAAAAAACTATTCACTTCTCTTGGCTGTTTTGGCAGTAAACATCTTAACTCGTTATTTCTTTTGAATAGAAAAAACAGTGAATAATCAAAACTCTTTTTACAAATGGCTAAACGATATATTTCTATTATAGTGAGTTTATTTGATCATTCTTTTGTTTCCTAATTATGGGAAAATCGTTCAATATTTTAGGACATTTTAATGGTTTGTGCATATACCATATGTTATAAACCTCCCTTATCTTTCGATTTTATTTACATAACCAGGGCAGGATTACTTAGACAGATATATAGGCAAATCTTAGAGAGGGTCTTTTAGGTCTTCATAAATTGACTGAGTTTATGTATTTTTAAGGAAACATTTAAACGACAAAGATAATAAAAGTTAAGCTTATGACCCTGCTAAAGATATAATAGTAACATTTTGCTGCGAAGCGTAGAGAAGTTAAGTGTAGGACGTGTCGAAGCTACGATAGTACAGCGCCATTTTGTGGGAAGCGGCAGAATTGTACACAACCGTCAATTATGCTTAATTAGCTGGAGTATGGCACTCCATCTTGTTGCGAGTTGCAAAGAGCATATTTTGGAAAAGTTTTGCTGCATGGTCGCTTATCTGGAAGACTGAAATACTTTTGAAAGATTTCAAATATGTTCTATGCGCCGAGCACGCATGGTACGAATACAGGAGATAGCCGAGAGTTAGGTAGTTACAAAGTTTGGATTCGAAGAGAAAAGTGTAATCTGCGAAGCCAAGTATAGTGACTATCATGTTTTGTTACTATAATTTTTAGTAGCTTAATTGTGGGTATTCAGTTTAATTGAAAATGTCCTAAAAATGAATTCAGTGCATTCTGTTTACCTAGAATCCCTGATTTTGATAGTGTTATTTAGCATTATTTTGATTTGAATTTATATTCCTTTTGTGTGGCTTTGCATAAATATGGAAAATCACCTAAAGATAGATAGCGAGTCCAGAATATTTAAAGATTAATGAGGATATCAATATTTCGTAATTGAGTCAAGGCAATGTATATAAATTGTAATGTAACAATATCAGTCCTGAAGGAATACAATATGAAATGTCATTATGAGACTAAACATTAATGCAAATTTACGGGAAGCTTATAAGTTTAGAAAAATATAAATTTTTGAAACGCCGTCCAACGGAGATCTGCGTGTACAAATCTGAGACATGTAATGAAATAATGCTCTGATCGATATGAATTTTAGTATGTATATATAATTAGGGCACTGAGCGCCAATCTGGAGTCGAAATAGTGATCATTTTGTGCAAAAATTTTGAAAATAATTTTTTTTTCCGAAATATCAGAAAAACGGAAAAATTTGTTAGAAAGTTAATGAGACAATACAAATGTTGTAGCAGACACCAGTGTGCGCCGGTTGAAATACTTGTGTCTAGCTACGGGCGATTTCGTGTCTTTACAAGGCTCAGGTATCAAAATTTTCAGTGTGCATGATAGAATAGCACCCACACTAAAGAAGTTTGACTTTTTAATTCAATGTCTGTAGGTGAATGATTACGAATGTTTTGGTTTTCTCAGCATCGTTTTATTAGAAAATCAAATTCAACTTAAAAAAAATATTTAAATGAGTGTTACTGTTTAAACAATTTCAATTAATATTCAAGGATTATTTTTCTAATAAACCTATTATGTCTCTATCGAACAACTGGATACGTAGGCCCTTTCAAAGAGATATAACTTTAAATACTTCTTTAACTTTACTTGAAAAGGAAAAGCTAATTAGCTTATCTTCTGACAATTCCCTAAAACTGTTTTTAAATACCACTCTTTAATTTACTTTTGACTCACAAGGGATGTATCCGAAGTGTCCGGCTCCGATTTTAATTGAAATTCAATATGTTGTAGAAGGTACAAAAATAAGATATAGGGATTTTTTTTATCTGTGGAAATTTATTATAACAGGGTGAAAACCGCCCCTAAAGTTTATTAGTAAATACAGTATTTTTGAAATATCTCAGTTTCTAAGTAAGATATTTTTACAAAACGATATGAAAGTTACTTATAATTCGAAATAATGTTAAGCTATGATATTTTTACCCCCAAGGATATCATCCCTTATTTCTTATTAGGGTAAACTATATATTTATGCAGGTTATTTATTTCTAAAAAATACGAAATTTAATGGAATTGTTTGAATATATTTTATTCACGAATACCATAAGTAACTTAAGTTGACGGGTTTCGGGGTTTCAAAAAATAAACTTGCAAAAGAGAGTGAGCCACCCCCGAATACGTTTTTACAAAATTCCAAATTCTAATTGAGATATCTTTACAAGACAAAATGGAAGTTACTTGTTATTTGAAATGATGTTGAATTATGGTATTTTCATTCCCAATCATCCCTTATTTCTTATAATGGTAAACCATATATTTACGCATATAATTTAATTCTAAATATTAGGAACTTTAATGAAATTGTTTCAAAGTGTTTTTTTGACGAATACCACAATTAACTTCAGTTGACATGTTCTGGGGTTTTAAAAAATAAAGTAGTAAAGGAGGGTGAGTCACCCCCAAATACAAATTCTAATTGAGGTATCTTTACAAAACAAAGTAGAAATTACTTGTTAGTTGAAGTGAGGTTACCTCATGTTGTTTTGACCCCATAGATATCATCCTTTACTTTTTATTATGGTTAATCTTTTAATTCATTTACATAATTTAATTCTGAATATTACGAAATTAAACCAAATTTGCTGATAATATCTTTTTTGCGACTACAATAAGTAACTTAAGTTGACTTTTCTGGGGTTTCTGAAAATAAACTTGTAAAAGAGGGTGAGCCACCTCCAAATACGTTTTTTTAATATCTACAGTTCTAATTAGAATATCTCTACAAAACAAAATTAAAATTACTTGTTATTTGAAATGATGTTGAACTATTTTATTTGCACTCCCAAAGATATTATTCGTTATTTTTTGTAAAAGTAAACCGTAATTTTATACTTATATTATTATTCTGAAACTTTTAAAATTTTAATTTAAATGAACATTACAGAATAAAATATAAATAAACGACCACTTAATTGACATGGTATTCGTGAAAAAAATATTTTTAAACAATTTCATTAAATTTCGTCTTCATAATTAAATTACGTGCTCAAATATATGGTTTACCCTAATGAAAAATAAGGAATGATATCCTTGGGAGTGAAAATACCATAGCATAATATCCTTTCGAATAACAAATAATTTCCATTTTGTTTTATAGAGTTAACTTAATTAGAACTGGAGATATTAAGAAAAAGTGTTTGGGGTGACTCACCCTCTTTTATTAGTTTATTTGTGGAAACCCAGAAAGATGTCAACTTGAGTTAATTATGGAATTTGTAAAAAAATACTTTGAAACAATTTCATTAAATTTCGTAATATTTAGAATTAAATTACGTGCGCTAATAGATGCTTTACCGTTATAAGAAATAGGGGATGATATGTTTTGGGACTGAAAATACCATAATTCAAGATCATTTCAAATAACAAGTAACTTCCATTTTGCTTTGTAAGGATGTCTCAATTAAAACTTGGAATTTAAAAAAAACGTATTCGGGGGTGGCTCACCCTCTTTTACTAGTTTATTTTTAGAAAACTCGACACCCATCAACTTAAGTTACTTATGGTGTTCGTGAAAAAAATATTTACAAACGATTCCATTAAACTTTGTAATTTTTAGAATTAAATTACGTGCGTAAATATATGGTTTACTCTAATAAGAAATAAGGGATGATATCCTTGGGGGTGAAAATACCATGGTTTAATATTATTTTGAACAATAAGTAACTCACATTTTGTTTTGTAAAAGTATCTCACTTAAAACCTGAGATATTTCAAAAATACTGCTTTTCGAGGTAAACTTTAGGGGCGGTTTTCACCCTGTTATAATAAATCTCCACAGATAAAAAATTACCTATCTCTTATTTTTGTACCATATATAACATACTGAAGTTTCATTAAAATCGGAGCCGGACACTTCGGATACCTTCCTCGTCTGTGTAAGAAATGAATATCTTCTTTTGGCGGAAAAAATCATTAAAGTTTTATTGTCCTTTTGTGCAACATATCTATGTGAGAAAGGAATTTCAATATACGTTTACCTGAAAGATCAGCACAGATATAGATAAAATGCAAAACCTGATCTAAGACTCAAACTTTCAGACATTAATACAAATTTTGAATTTGGTTGTTCCACCAGAGAGGCACAAATATAACATTGAGGGTATTTTTCAAGTTTATTGTATTAATTTCGTATTAATTCTTTTCTTGGTTAAACTTCTAATTTAATTTAAATAACTTTTTTCTGTAAATGTTTTACGATTATGTTTTAGTTTTTCGTTATGAACTGTTAAACAAGATGAAAAATATATTTTAATAAGCCAATTTTACTGTTCTATTTATTTTTCTAATGACTACATAGGAGATTCGCCAATTTATTCCGGTTTTAGAAGGCGTTAGCAAGAAGTTGTGAACCGCTGATATAAAATAATAACTACCAGCATCCATGATAGACCACTGTCTAAATAAAACTAATACCATTGACTGAGGTAGCAGACCTTGTAAAACATGCGATTTCTGAAGCAATATCTACTAATCCAGTGAACAACTAACCTTAACGTTTAACCGTGGACTTGCTAGAAACTGAATGGTTTTGATAGGCATCTCAAATTATCAGTAACTTAGTCACGGTTCAAATTTGCGCTAACGCATTTAATTTAACCTTATTTTGCAAACACTGTCGTTATGGGCAACACAGTATCATTTTCCTTAATTGTTTTCCAGGGATTCTTTGAAGAAAAGCATTTTATTAAGTACAATTTTTATCAACCTTATTTACCATTATTTTGTCCTTCTTTGGTATTTCACTACACTGTGCTTAGATATGTTCATATCAATATCAAACTTAGTGCTACCTTTTTTGTATTCAGATAGATCTTGTTTTTTTTTTTTTGTGCCATTTATATATACATTTGAATGGGATTGTATGTGTATTGAGTTGCAGAAATCAGGAAATTTCTATTGATATATTAACATTTATTTCTTGACTTTAAAAATAACTACTGGGATACTTATTTTTCTTCCTTTCTTTCTTTCTTTCCCGGTCTTACAACTCTGGGTGAGTTTTAGCCGCATCCACTATCACCCTCCATCTCCTACGGTCTTGTGTTTCCATTTCCCACTGCTGGACTCCAATCCTATACAAATCAGCTTCGACGGCATACTTCCATCTTTTCCTGGGACGGCCTATTGATCTTCTACCATCTGGTCTCTCAAAGAATACTGTTTTCAATAATTTGTGGTCCCCTGATCTAACCACATGGCCTGCCCATCTTATTCTATTGGCTTTTATACATCAGACTATGTTTTCACTGCCATACAGTGTCGCCAATTCAGCATTGTGGCATCTTCTCCAATTTTCTGTTGTTTCATCTCTTTGGGGATCAAATATCATTCTACTTATTGGCTTTATTATTTTTGTTTTGAATGGAAAATGCTAATGATTAACGAATTGGCTTATCTAAAAAATTCATTTCAGCTGACTGTTGCTGCTCAGTGTAATTCTTTTTGAGCTGTCATTTCTTTTATACGTGGCAATTGAACGCATCTAACGGAAGTCGATTAGTGCGCAAGCTGGGCTATGATTGTAAATGGAGGCCATTTTACCTTGATTTTTCACTTTTTCCTGGTTTGATTCAGCCGAAGCTGCTGCAGACTTCTATCTCAATTTTTATTTGCCAAATTTTTGGGATTCTGAGATGGAAAGTAGAAAATTATCCTGGTAAATTTCTTGAATTTTGGTGTACCGAATCTTTTGCCAGGTTGGCAGTTATGTTTTCTTTTTCGGGATAAATCTGGAGACAGGAATTTTGGACAGTTTGCACGTGACAGCGAAGGAATAAGTCTTGACCCCAAAAAGATCGCGTAAGAAACCTTAAATTAACAACTAAAAAAAAAGTGTAATTTAAGCATAATTTAAAACCAACCGTTATGTTATTCCAAGTCTCATTTAGATCGAAAATTAACCACTTTAGAATGTTATTAAGATATATTTTGTAGTTTTAGAGCCGATCGTTTCTCTTTTTTGTGTTAAATATGTATTTCTTGAATTTTGAAATTTGTTTGTTTCTGTTTTTTTTATATCTGCTACCTTGCAGTGCCTAATTTTTTCATTTTGTTATCAGTAAGAGTTAATTTTGTGAGTACTTTTATTATCAATTGTAGTTTGTACTATATTTTGCTATTTTTTTGCCTCCTGGACGTATCACGATGTTCCCAGTTTTTAGTTAAATTAATTTATTAGTAGTAATATTGGAGTATTTTGTATTGTATGCAATCTTAGGGCCCCGTTCTGGATCTATTATCGACAAATTTAAAGTTTTTTTTTTACATCGTCATATGTTAATGACCACATTAACTTTCAGTTTGACTCTAGCAATCTTTCTTCTTTTATGTGGTCGACTGCAATACTTGGGTATTAGAGATTGGCTTATTTAGTGAAGCCAGAAATTCTTTCTGATCTTTTACTTATTTTTAATAAAATTTCACATTGTATTGTTGAAATTAATATGATTATATTTCGAATAAATCGATTTTATTGTTCTTGCCTTAGAGTTAATTAAAACGCGTTCTATTTTAGCCAGGTTTAACCCAATTTATTTAAAAATAATTAATATTATTAAACCAAATATTGTATCGTCATCGTACAGTGGGCTAGAGTCACGAATTTTATGTCCAGTTTCGCGATGATTGATTTAAATGAGGAATTAATTATATTCTATAGTAAATCTTTTGTTTCAAATTTTATTAATGTAATTATCATTAACTTTAATTATGGATTGATTTTTTTTTTAATTTGGTTACTTTTTTTTATATAAACCTCTTGTTAAACTTTTGCTGGATTATTTTGTGTGAATAACTGAAGTCATACTGGAAATTTTACTTGTGCATCTTTATCATATTATTACTCCTATTTAACTCGAGCTCAATAGTTAGAGCAAGCGACTACTCTAAGCTAGTGATGTGTTTAAATTTGCTATTATTTTCAATATTTCTTTTGCTATTAACTTGAAGTTTACCTTTAATAAATTTTCTCTTTTCTTGACATTTGACGGTAGATAATTTATTCGCTTGTTCTTCCTATTATATGTACAACACAATTTTAGCTATTGCTATTTTATCCTAGGGTCTACACTACCGGATCTTTTTACCGGGCAGAATACATTCAACTGCCACTCCTTTCACCGGGCGGAAAACTATCATTTCCTCCCTGCGAATCACTCTAAACTAAGTGGATTTGATATGTTGCAGTAGATCCTTACAGTTTGCAGAATTTATATTTTCATCAACTATTTTAACTTAAGTAAAGAACTTAATTAGAATTTAACTATAACCCCCTAATTCACTAACATGGTTTAACTTTAAAAACAGTCTAGATTGACAGTATAGAATTTAAATTGACAGGGGTAACAATAGGTCAAGTAAGTTTTCAACTTTTAAAATACAATTAACACAATATCACAAGAAAAACAAAACGGATCATCGAAAAAATCTAATTCCCAAGGCAACTTGATCGGGTCTAGTCTTGAAACTTCTTAGTGAATCTGGCTATAAGAGTTTTATTTTGTCCCACAAACTTCTTGTTATTGGTAGTTCGTTTAAGCTAGGTCCAAGCGACAACGTGGAGGGTTTCTGCTTTCACTGGGCTTAAATGAAGTTGTGCCCTTAAATACCCACCTCTACTCTATGGCGTAAAGCTTAGCTTGACACTTTGCTCGCTGGTGCCGCCACTAGTATTCAGCTCTGCTCTGCTACTTTTACCTATCGCCTCTCTGCGACATTTAGCGCCTTAAAAAAAACAATGTAGCAATTTATTTTAACGACATTTGGCTTATGAAACAATTTAAGCACGTTCAATTAAGGTGTAGGTAAACCTGATGTTATTCTAAACTTACAAAATAAATGTTATAACAATGTCTTATTGACAGCGGTGTTTAAATATTCAAGTGTCTCAAAGTTGTGGAATAAAAATAAATATGGAAGATATAGAAAGAGTGTATTTCTTAAATTTAAAACGCTTTTTTGGAAATATCCTGAACATTTTTTTACACGAATTATATTGAATAGTATTTTTAGGTTTCAGATTGCGTCGGTTCTAAAACTTTGATATAAAATCATTTCATTTCCTATCAGAATTACAAAAATTTCACTTATATACTCTGTCTGGTTAAATAATTGATTGATTAATCAAGAAATGTGACATCACCAAAGGAAAATAATTCAATTTTCGTCTTAGATTTATAAAAAAGCATATGTTCGAACAGTTTTTCAATATTCTTTAACAGAAATTTAATAACTCACTTATGATATCCGGAGGGAATTGAATTTTGCTCTTGTCAAGCTTTTAAAGCTTACTTTAATATTTTATTGAACGACAGCAAGTCTCGATCAAATTAAAATCGCTCCGGAATTCTGCTGGTATGCTTTTTACTCCTTTAACATTTCGTTAATTTTTACAAAGCAATACTTTTACGTTGTATATATGATATTTGACTTCAAAATTTTTTACATAAAAAGTAACTGTTTTTCCCACCGTAAATTGATTAACGGAAGCTAAAAATACAGGATGTTCGGTAAGTACCTTCTAATTTTTCGAGGGTTTACAAAGGAGATCAAAATAACCTATTTTGTAATAAAAATTTTCTAAAGTGACTCTTAACGGAGGTACAGAGCCCTAAAGGAGTACCTAACAACCTTATTTTATCGACTCTAAGTTTTGAACCGACTTGTAGAATTTAATGAAATTTTAATATTTTACAGAGGCCATAAACTCACTAAATCAAACTACAGTAGATATTTTAAATAATTAGAGAAGTCTGGAACGGACTTGCAGCTCCACTCGTTGGGCATAATTTTCACAGGTGTGATTCTACAGAGATGAAAACCGATTTTTTAAAATACTTTGGTCATTCCTCTTTAAAAAAGATATTCTTATTTATTTCGATGAAACTAGCGGTTTTTGTGCGAAATTCTCAAAAGTTAGTAATGCTAAATACAAGCAAGTAAAAATCAGGTTGTTATTGTCAATGGCTACATAATAAATTATTATTGATGAAACCTGTCAAAACCTCCTTCAAGTAAAAATACTTTTAAGAAGTGGAAGAATACTCCTACGCAGAGTGTGCTGATATGCATTTAATTTATGGTGAAGCGCTGTCAGGTTCTTCGAAGGCAAGAAGATTTTATGTTGAAAAATATCTAGCTCAAACATTCCAAAAGTTTTTCAAAGGTTTAGTCGAAGCCCAAGGGAAAGACGTAAAAGATGATTAGAAAATAATTATTAGAGTTAATGAATTAATTTTTTTCATATTTTATTCAGGATTATTTTTTCTGCGACGTGGCGGTGAGGACCCTGCCAGGAGAGAACGAGACCCTCACGTAGAGGAACAAATGTTGCAAGATATTACTGGCCACCCTTCAAAGAGTATAAGAAAACTGGGGAAATAAAACAATATTACAAAATGGATTGTACATGAAACTTTAACACAACAGTTACTTAACCCGTATTGCGTTAAAAAAGTACACGCTATGTCTCCGGATGATCAAGTGCCTTATCCATTGCGGAGGTTGGCAATCATAATAGCTATTTTAATTTTTGAGGCAGTTGCTCTAAATAGTTGTTTTGAACTGCATCCAAACCATTCCCTTAGGTTTTTTAGCCATGAAATTCGTCGTCGTCCCACGCCTCTTCTGCCACTTATTTTGCCCTAAATTATGAGCCGTAAGATGCTATACTTTTCTCCTCGCATAATGTGTCTGAAATATTGCAGTTTTCTCTGTTTTACTGTTATCTCGACTTCCTTTTCTTTCCCCATTCTTCTCAACACTTCGGCGTTCGTAATTCGATCCACCCACGAAATCCTCTCAATTCTTCTATAGGTACACATTTCAAAAGAGTTAAGTCTTCTCATTGCCTCTCGATTCAGTGTCTATGCTTCCATTCCATAATACAGAACACAATATACGTAACATTTAGTCAGTCGTATTTTCAGGGCTAACGTTAGATCTTTACTGCAGATAACCTTTTTCATTCTAATAAAGTTGGCACGTCCTTTCTCGATTCTGGTTTTTATTTCGACAGTATAGTCATTATTTTCTGTTATTAGGGTTCCCAAGTAAGTGTACTTCTTAACTCTTTCGATGTGCTGGCCTCCTACCATTAGGGTTTCATTATTATTGGTATTGTTTTTACTAATTATCTTGAACTTGGTCTTTTTCGTGTTAAAAAAGAGTCCCTATTTTCCACTAACTTTTAATATTTTATTCATTATCTTTTCTAAGTCTTTCAAACTATCAGCTATTATTACGGTGTCATCTGCATACCTAATATTGTTGATTAAAACTCCGTTTACTTTTATCCCTGCTGTTTTAGATTCAAGACTTTCCAATATGACCTCTTCAGAATAAGCGTTAAATAGTAAAGGTGACAATATACACTCTTGTCTGACTCCCCTTTGTATTTCCACATCTCCGGATATTTCCTGTCCAAATCTTACTGCCGCTCGCTGATTGTAATACAGATTTGATATCAACCTTAAATCCCTTTCATCCAAATTTTTGCTTCTGAGAATCTCTATCAGTATCAGATGATTACCCTGCAAGACTTCAATTCTCCAATTGGTTTATACAGCAATATAACCCAAATCTAAATTTTTCTAACCTTATTTTTTTACCGATGAGGCTGGTTTTACAAGAAATGGCGTAATAAACTCACACAATTTACATTTTTGAGCTGATGAAATCCCGCACGCTACTATTCAAAACAAACACCAACATAGGTTTATTATAAATGTGTGGGCTGGCATCATCGAAAATAATCTTATAGATCCATTTGTTTTGGAATAATTTGATAGAAGAATGCAAATGTGGTATGTGTATGATGATGCTCCATCTCATTTTAAACGTATAGTACGTCAACATTTAACTAACGTTTTAGGCCCTCGATGGATAGGTCGAGGTATGCCTGTTTTATAGCCACCAAGATCTCCAAACCTAAATCCCTTAGACATTTACTTCTGGAAATATCTAAAAGAAATTCTTTATTCAACACCAGTAAGAACTAGAGAATAACTACTAGCGAGAATAGCATAGCATTCTAACGAAGCCAAGTCCCAAGAACTACTTGCGAGAATAGCATAGCATTGTAACGAAGCCCGTAATAATGCCGGAATATTGTTTGCAGTGCAGCGGGAAAATATTAAAAGAATAATAAAATGTATTGAAGTAAGTGGAGCCCATATTGAATATTTGCTAAAATAACATTTAAACGTTTTTACTATTTTTACACTTTAATAATATTGTGAATTAATTGAGCCCGACCAACCCTTTGAATGCTTTCGGACTTGACAATATCTGAGCTGAAAATCTTTCAGCATAACATCTTTATCCCTTTGAAAAGTGAGACAGCGCTTCCCCATAAATTAGAGCACATCAGGACACTGCGTATTTTACTTTTACCTGTTTGTGTTTAGCGTTTGTAGCTGTTGAGTTTTTCGCTTAAAAACCGATTTATCTCGAAAACCGACAGTTTTATGGAAATAAATTAAGAGTTCCTTTTTTGAAAAGAAAGGTCAAAATATCTAAAAAATCAGTTTTTAGCTCTGTAAAATAATACCTGTCAAAAATTAAGTCCAACGAGTGTGGATGCAAGTCCGTTCCTGACTTGTCTGATGATCTAATACATCCACTGTAGTATGCTTTAATGAGTTTATGGCCTCTATAAAATATATAAATTTCATTAAATTAAACAAATTGGTTCAAAACGTAAAGCTGATGACGTAAAAATGTATTTAATATATCTTTATAGTGATATGAAACCCCGGATTTGACATTTCATAGTGATTTTTACTGCTGATGTCTGTCAGGACCACCTCAATGAGAGAATTATTTTTTAGGTTTGTTCGGATTATCCAAAAATATAATTGAAAGTGCATATGATATAGTCAATGTACGGAACTAACATGACATATGATGTCAGTGACAGGTTTGAGAGATTTTGATTTATATAGGGGAGATCGGAGTTGAAAGTCACGTCTTTTTTCTTTTGCATTTTGACATCTATAAATCAATGGATAGGATATTCTAGTTTAGAAGGAAATAAAGAATTTTTCTCTAACATTGTCTATTGAGGAAATCTCATTTTATTTATGAAAAAAAGAGAAGGGTGACTTTCAACCTCGTGTCAAGGATAGTTGTCACAGTGTCTGAGGTAGGTAATCACATAGTAAATTAAGAAAAAATATAAGAAAAACATTTAAATTAAATGAGTATTTTTATTAAAAACAAAGTGCTGTACACTCATAACTAATTGTACTTAAGAAATAAACGGAAAACCTTGTATTTATAATTATAAAAATTCACTTTAAGTAAATTGTTTTCATCTAACTAACTCAAAATTCAGGTAATAAAAATAACACTTATATAATCTGTTATTCACTAATTTCTTCGGAAGCAATATTTATTCATTAAAAATATCTAACAAAACGAAATAATTTTAGTCAGTATAAATAATCATTCTGAATATTCAAACTCACAATATTAGCAGATGCAATTTGGCAGCCCAGGTGTATATGCTTCGTGAGCCCATAACATGCAATCTTGGAACAGAATCCAAATATCCCTAAACTTGCTAGCAGAGCATAGAAACTCGCAGACCAAGCAAAACTCTTCATCCTGTTTTTCGTCTTCTTTGTAATCAACTACTTGCTTTTCAGTTTTCTTTCTTTTAAATTTTTTTTTATTTTGCTTCGCGTTTCGATACTTCTGTTAAAGTTGCTGATCTGCCTTTCTTTTATCAGCTTGCTGCGACTAGCGCAGAGGAGCTTTTGGTAGATGCCTCAAAACTCACGTTTCTTTAGGTTTTATGCCATAGCGATAGCTCTTGTATCGGGCCTTGTATTTTCATTACGCGAACATAAAATCCAGGGGTATCATATAGATTCAATGCGGGTTTATTAGAGCCAGAGTCATCATCTTCAAGCCTTGTCAAATGATTAAGGTCAAAATTATCGTTTTAATTCTCTTCGGCATTACTTACGATTTTGTCGACAGGCGAAGACATAAAATCGTGTTCTTAAAATATGTTCCGATTAAATGAACAAATTCCACAGATTTTAAACCCTGTGAGAATATTTGTTGAAGTTGCTGCCAATGGATAACCCTACGCAATTATTCCTGTTAGTTCATATATCGTCAGTTGTTGTACTGAATGATTTACAATCCATTGACCGAGTGCACTATTAATATATTTTGTACACGGTCCATAAGTTGGTATGACCAACTATTGCAGGTGGTGAGTACGATCTGGTGGAAGGGACAACATTATTATGCCATTTTGTTTCGTAAAATTCAGTCCGTTAATGAACAAGTGAGAACTGTGATTGTCAACAATCGCATCGGTTTTCTTCAGTTGATTTCACGTAGTTATAAAAAGGTTTTAGGAAATTGACAAAAAGCTCTTCTGTCATCCAACCCAAAGGATTACTTCCTCCATTACAGTCAGTTGGTTTATCCGTGATGACATGGTTTTTAAAATGCACTCGCGGGAAAATGAAAAACTGTAGACCTGAATTATCATTTTTTGAAACAACAACAGTTAGGGTGACTAGTGTGACTCTTTCGATTGAAGTTCTAGCACCAATTTGGTTAGATATTTTTCAAGTAACAACTTTGTTCAGTTTTTGCACAGTAGTCATCCCAATTTCGGCCATGTTCCATATTTCGCGTGGTTGAAAATTATAAAGTTTAGTTACCGATTCAAGTTTCCAAAAAAACTTTCAACCTTATGTAAGTTAAAACTGATGGCTCGAGAAAAATTGAAGGCTTCAGAATTTCTAATGGATAGAGAAGGGTGTTTTTTTCAAAATAACGTAAGACTTTGGGATTTTCAAATTACTGGAAACAGGAAATTTGAACGCTGTTTTCTGAATATACTTGGGAGATAACTCGAAATAAATTATTGAAGCTAAAAGTATGTAATTTTCTAATTCTTTTTCATATTCTTAGGTGATAATCTGTCAATTTTTTTGGTAGCCTACTTTTGAAGATGGTGCTGATACGACCATGTTGCTTATCTCTTCGGTAGTAAATTTTGGGACAATTAACTTCAAAATTCTTCGCCATAGACCTTATAGATTTGCTATGATTTTTTGCTTCTCTTGCAGCACGCAGCATCATTGCTGGTGAAACAGGCCCTCGAGTAACCTTTCTCTTGTGATGCAGTGGCATTTTTATGACTACCCCTAAAAAAGCAAACATTTATGTAGCAAAATTCAAAAAAGCTAACCAAAAATGGCAGCACAGATGCATGGGGTTTGTTGTCACATGTGATTACCAGCCTCTGTCTATCTGAGACAACCTGCCCCGAAGTACAAGTTAAAACATAAGCTTCCATAATTAATTCCAATCAATGTTTATTTAAAAAAAATACTTTGGCTGTCCGAAAACGGACTGAAATGGAATAGAGAAGGAGGTGTTTGCTCTCGCAATCCTTCGACGTCACTCAATAAACTCACAGCTAACCCGTGAGACAATCATACCGCGTCTCCCCTAACTCCTATTAGTTGGTATCATGTTGATATAAAGCTCAAAACTGAATTTTAAATTTACTCCGTCATATTATAAATCATTTCACTTTAAGAGTATAATCACATTTTACTAGTGTAGAATCTGCAATGAAGATTCGAAATTGTATATTACCTTATTATCGCTAGCGTTCTGTCCTGCTGTGTATTAATAGATTAGGTGAATCGGATTTGGACACACATATTTATTGATAGTAATAATGAACTAAAAGTAAGCACCGTATTTTAACAGTTTAATTTGGAGATGTAAAAATTATAGATGACTGTGCAGTGTTGAAAACTTAAAATAATATAGCATAGAAGCAAACTGGTAAATTTCCATAATATATAATTTTGGCTTTCATTAGCAAGTAAAAATTTGTTACCATATGGTCGACAGGAAACTGTCACCTTCAGATAGTAATATAGTACTCTCGGAAATTTTTAAAATATTACTTTTAAATTGAATAAGCCTAGTTGATCATTATCAGCACGGCGTACAATTTTAAATTAGGTCTGTCGCTACAAATGTGTATATTTGAAAGTTGGTTTAGGATATTTGAGCAATCCAAATAAATTGGACATTCCAATCGAAACAATGTCATAACTATAAAAATCACAACAGGGAGACTTGGATCTCTACATTTAATTCCAAAAATAGGCAATACATTTTGAAATTAACTGTTTAGTTAAATGAAAATATATAAACTACTTTCGGAGAATCTCTTGAATTTTAATCTAATTTAGTCAGTCTTAAATGTTCACTCGTTGTAAAATAACAGAAAAAATCACACTGAAATCAAACTGAAAGTGTTCGAGCCACCAGACATATCACAATGCTATATCGTTCTATTTTTACCAGTTTCAAATCCAGAGTAAGGCCGAGAGACTGAATACAATTTAAATATACATATTTTAAAATGTATATGTTAAATTAATTTGTCGATAAATTAGAGCTATAGTAATACACCGAGAGAGCAAATATATACCAAAATATAATATATTTCACAATAAACAGCACGCTGTTCCCAAAATTAATCCCTACTAATATAAAAAGAATAATTAAAACATGACCATACTAACAACTATCAAATACGAAGAAAACTTAACAAAAATTGATCAACATTCATATAAAAAACAACAAATGGCTTTAAGATCCAATACGTAACTTAATAATCGACTAATGCAGTTAAATTTGTGTATTTAAAAAAAAATGATGATACTTAAAGAAGCATCCTACGGCCAAAATCATATTTGACATTGAACTCAGTTGCTAAGAATTAATTTTGAGCTCGAATAAATTAAAAATCTATAAGAGGTTGTTTTAATAAATTGCAACATATAGACTTTACTCTGAGTTCTTATGTGGGTTAAAAGAAGTCCCTCATTGAAACTTGCAGAACTGCCTAAATCCTCGTCTCCAGGCTTATTCTAGTAAAAATAACGCAATGGGAGCAAAAGAGAAAAACATTTGAGTTGTGTAGTTAATATTTTTCTGCCTACCGGAAAAATTTTAAATATTTTTTACCCCAAGGTCGCAAAAGATGGGTCATATAAATTGAGATAAAAAAAATTACAGCTCATTTAGTTGTTTCCGAAAGGAAAATGTAAGATAAGGTAAATGGCTATGGCTCTATTTATATGGAAAATCCATGCGTACCTACTACGCTCCTTCTTTCAGATGCGCTCAGAATGTTAAAAAGATGGCAGCTCAAAAACAACCCTATATAAGTTTCTGGCTAACAGCGGGCTGAAATGAATGTGTAGGATAGGTCAATTCAATAACATTTCTTACTGTATATAATATTTTCAAGAAATTTTGCCATACGAAAAGAAGAATCACGTTTGAATAGTAGGCAAAAAATCGAGATTTAGCTGGAAAAAAGTAGCAGAAAGTGCAAATAACAATGCACATAAATACATTTACCTACATTCTAGCAAATGCCAAGCAAAAGAACGTAGATTGGGGTCAAATATTTATAATTAAATGTATTATTTCAGAAAGATAAAATGACCGAGGTGTGAAAGGAATTGACAAGGCAGTAGAACTATGGGGATCAGTACTAAAATCAAAAAATGTAACTAATCGACGGAAGGTATGTTTTTATTCAAAAAATTTATGAGAGATACTTAAAAAAAAAGAACATTGTGTTTACCGTAAAGTAAGTATTTGTAAAAACAATGTAAAATTAACTGAATTAGCTATAGTGAACTTATACCGAAATTTGAAAAATTTGAATAGTGAAAATTTATATAATAAACATGCTAATGATGACTAAAATTCGCATGCAATAAAGATTTAGATAATTTAGAGTTTGGTTACTACTTAAAATGCATCAAAATTATCTTTTAAAGTTGGTTTCCATCTTTTCCTTATAGTTTTAAAGATGTTACGACACGTAACTTTCCTACGCATTTTAAAGTCATAAATTTCAATTCCTCAAATTTGCTTTTTTTGTTTTAAACAAAAATTTCCTCTTGTGTTTTCTTTGTGTCTTTCATCATTTTTCCGTAATTAAACCTTTTGTAAATAACATTTTTTCCACTGCATGATGGTTAATTGATAAAAATGGACTATTCATTTAAAGAATTAGCAGATATGTATTTTATTTATGGCCTTGAAAATGGGAATACAATGTTAGATACACGTCTGTATGCTCAACGATTTCCGGTTCGAAGCATTCCGAATGGGAAGACTTTTTCAAGAATTCACGCTGATTTACGTGAAACCGGCATCTTAAAGCCTTGTACCTCAAACGGAAGACTTGAACATATAAGGTCAGTGCAGCTCGAGGAATGAATACTTTAGACGTTAAAGGCAAATCCTGATTTTAGTACAAGAACAGTTGGAAGAATGGAGAGAGTAAGTCATATGACTGCCCAACAGATACTTCATGATAACTTTTTATACTTACACCATCTGCAAAAGGTGCAGGCACTTTCTGCCTAGGATAATACTCCACGTCTCAGATTTTGTGACTTGTTTTTAAATAAGATATACCAGAATTTTTTGTTTCACTCATTCATCTTATTTACTCACGATGCTGGAATTACAAGGAATGGTATAATTAATTTCCATAATAGTCATTTATGGGTAGATAAAGGATACCGGGACATACCGGAAGAGAGGAGAATGAAATAGTAGACAGATTCGCGAGGAAAGTGGCTGTGAAATCAGTAGCAGCGTCATGCTGAAAGAACTAAAGATAGAAGAATAAAGCAGGAGATCCAATTATTGGACAGAGCTGCAAGGAATGAGACAAGAGAAGATACTTCTGAGGAACTACGACCAGAAGAGATTCAAAGAATGCGCAAGCTTAAGTAAAAATCAACTCAGAGTTCTGACAGGGGTCCTGAAGAAACTCGGACTGGTAGAAAGAGAAGAGTGCAGATTCTGTGAGGAGGAGGAGGAGGAGGAGGACGAAACGTCTATTCATATCCTTTTAGAGTGCAGCACTCTAGAAAATCCTAGGATGCGATTCTTGGGAACACACTAAATCGAAGAAGGGGAGCTATCCACTTTGAAGTCGTCTAACATCTTAAGATTTCTGTGGGAAATAGGACTGGACGACCTGTTCTACTTGATAAGGTAACTCTTACGACTGGACAGCAGTAGGGGGCACACTAGAACTACTAGGTTGCAGTGTACAGATCCTCAACTCTACTCACATACATACATACATGGGCCGATGAAAATCCGCATGGAATAATATAATGCCGGCACCAGCAACGATTTTCTGTAAACGTTTAAGCAGGAATAATTGGTGATATTTTTATTGGTCTCGTAGTACTTTCGAATCGATTAGACCGTTTAAGTTATATGGATTTCCTTCAAAATGGATTGCAACCTTTATTAGAAGAAGTCACACTTGAAATATGCCAGCAGATGTGGTTTATGCATGACGGCTCACTTTAGACGAGAGGTGAAGGAATATCTTAAGAAACGTTCCGGAATAAATGGATAGGTCGTGAAAGACCAAAAACATACTTTTCTCGTTTCGCTAACCTTAATCCTTTGGATCATTACTTATGGGGGCACTTAAAATACATAGTTTATTCCGTTCAAATTCCTGACGTGCAGACTATTCGTCAAAGAGTTGAAATGGGATATCGGTAAATTCGAGAGATACCTGGAATTTTTGCACTAGTAAAAGAATCCATAAAGAAACTACTTGGGAAATGTATTGCAGCTGAGGGACAAGATTTTCAGCATCTTCTGTGATATTTTTTTATTTGAAAAACTTTTGTTAATTAATAATTACTGTAAGTTAATAGTACATTTATTGACTAAAATGTGGTTGTCGGACTTGCATTGTCTCTATTTTTATTTACTTTTACTACGTTTTGATTAGGTTGTATCTCTAATCGTTATCAAGTATAAACTGAATGTTTTGCCTTAAGACTACGAGCTTATATAGAGACTGTGTTCATTGAAGCGCAAAGTTTCGCTTCACTGTACACACCTCAATGATTTGATGTTACATAGTAGGGATTGCCAAAGATTATAACAGAATGAGTGGAGCTATGATTAAGATATTGTCCAGTATGGCTCGGCTTTCTGTATACTAAAGTTTTAATAGTTTCATTTTGAGCGATTCACCATGACATCTAGGAAAGGCAATTCATCATTTACTTTTTTCCATGGTAAACTTAATTGTAGGTCGAATGTTATTTAGATGTTTCAAGAAATCATTAAGTTCTTGATCATTGCCCTTCCATACGATGAAGGTATCATCCATTCCATATATATATATATATATATATATATATATATATATATATATATATATATATATATATATATATATATATATATATATTGGCGACGACTGGATAGAGTGAAGAACCCATCGGAAGTCCGTCGTCCTGAGCGTAGAACCTGTCCTTTACTTGAAAGTAAGCACTACGCAGGCAACACTCCAAAAGGTCCATCACCCCGTCCAGTGGTAACGTGGTTCGATATGATAAAGTAGTATCATTTGAAAGTCTAGTTGAGATATGTCGATGACACCTTCATCGTATGGAAAGGCAATGATCAAGAACTTAATGATTTCTTGAAACATCTAAATAACATTCGCCCACAATTAAGTTTACCATGGAAAAAGAGGTAAATGATCAATTGCCTTTCCTGGATGTCATGGTGAATCGCTCAAAATGAAACTATTAAAACTTCAGTATACAGAAAGCCAACACATACTGAACAATATCTTGATCATAGCTCCAATCATTCTGTTGTAACAAAACGGGGAATAATACGCAACCTCTATAATCGCGCTCTATATATATATATATATATATATATATATATATATATATATATATATATATATATATATATATATATATATACAGGGTGTCCAAGATAAGGATCCTAAGCATGGGGATCTCGGAAACAGTTGGAGATACGAGGTCGGTTAAATTAGAGAAAAGTTGCGCAATTTAGTGCTAAATTAAACGCAGTTAAAAAAATTTAAAAATTTCAAACACTTCCGGAGATTTCCGGAAAAAAACGAAATTTGGCAAAATCGTTTTTAATTTTTGCAGGCTTTATTTAAAGAGATATCAGAAAATAAAAGGTAGATTCTCATTGCCACTTTCTATTTTTTATAATTTGGTCTAAACAAAATTTAAATCCGACGTTTCATTTCTGAGATACCATCATGAACTTTCATTTTTTATATGGAACAAAAAAAAGTATTCCATGTATTTAATAGCATTTTTTATTACAAATTCAACGGTGTATCACCCTTGCATATCGAATACGTAGTTCAAGTACTTTCCATAAGAGCTCCGGGAGAGCGAGAGAGAAAGGTATATCAGTTTTATAAAAGCCAATGAACTACACACTTGATATGCAAGTGTGATACACCGTTGAATTTGTAATAAAAAATGCTATCAAATACATGGGATACTTTTTTTTGTTCCATATAAAAAATGAAAGTTCATGATGGTATCTCAGAAACGAAACGTCGGATTTAAATTTTGTTTAGACCAAATTATAAAAAATAAAAAGTGGCAAGAAGAATCTACCTTTTATTTTTTGATATCTCTTTAAATAAAGCCTACAAAAATTAAAAACGATTTTGCCAAAATTCGGTTTTTTCCGGAAATCTCCGGAAGTATTTTGAATTTTTAAAATTTTTAAATTGCGTTTAATTTAGCACTAAATTGCGCAACTTTTCTCTAATTTAACCGACCTCGTATCTCCAACTGTTTCCGAGATCCCCATGGTTAGGATCCTTATCTTGGACACCCTGTATATATATATATATATATATATATATATATATATATATATATATATATATATATATATATATGCAATAGTGCCGATTCATTGGAAAAAGTGGTAGCAAATATTAAATCGGATTTTCAACAGAATGGTTATCCTTTGAAACTAATTGACGATGTTATAAATAACTTTAGAACAACGAACACTGGACAGTAAGAAACACATTCCTTCTTCACAATCCCGTACATTAAGGAAACTTCGGAGAAAATAAGATGAATTGCCAGTAGTTATAATATAAAAACAGTTTTTAAATCAGCAAATACACTTAGAGCTCATTTAACAAAAACAAAACCAAAAAGTAGCGAAAAGAAAGAATGTGTTTACAAAGTTCCATATGAGTGTGGTGAAATATATATTGGAGAAACCAAACGACCACTAGAAGTTAGAATTAAGGAACATAATACTAATACAAAAGGGGAAACGTCGAGATCAGGCATTGCAGAACACGCCTGGGATAAACAACACCATATAAAATAGTATGAGGCTGCGGCAATATATATGGAATCTTCAGTAAACCGAGTATTGAGATACCTAATCTTTGGCAACCACTACTTTGTAACATCAAATCATTGAGGTGTGTACAGTGAAGCGAAACTTTGCGCTTCAGTGGACACAGCCCGTATATAAGCTCGTAGTCTTAAGACAAAACATTCAGTTTATACTTGATAACGATTACAGATACAACCTAATCGAAACGTCGTAAAAATAAATAAAAATAAAGACAATGCAAGTCCGACAACCACATTTTAATGAATCTTCAACATTGTCTACAACCTTCAAATAGTACATTTATTGTCGTTAATTGATATTTTATTTTAAACATGTAAGTGACTTTTTTAAATGCCCGTGCGACAAGTTTCTTAGAATATGTCTAGACATGCCCGATAATGTTTGTGTTTGTTTACATTTTTGTTCAAGTTTCTAGATTTTTCTGTGTATGAACTGGAAAAAATTGTATTTATAAAAGGCTTAATTACGGAAAAATACGAGAGATACAAAGAAGACGCCAAAAGATTATATTGTTTAAAACACAGAATTAAATTTGAGGCATTGATCAAAAAAAAAATAATAATTGGAGCATACCATATTTTTTTAAAACCCTACGGTAATATCCTTACGCCACCGACTAAACTACGAAATCAAGTTTTAAATTAAGCTCCGGCTAAAATTTTTCCTTTTTCTTCTAGCGTTCGAAAGTTATTACATTAAAACGATTTTTTTTTAAATTTTTTAACATCTTATAACTTGGAAATGAATATTCATAGAGCAAAACCACATATGAAAAAAAATATATTTTGTACAAAGGAATTCACTCTTTAATTTATTCCCAATTTTTATGTTTGGTGAAATCATAATTAAAACCGATTAAAAACTAAATCGTCAAAATTTATTTTAGTCTACTGAATTTTATCCAAAAATTATTGCGGTATATTTGCGTTAATATAACTTTTATAGTTCTTTTTCCCACATTAACTATTTTCTTTAAGCCATCATTAATATCTTTGAAAAAAGAAAGAACAAATTTACATAAATATATATTCACAGTATATTGAACTATAAAAATAGAAAAATTTGAATTTAATATCCATTGTTCCTAAAAATAGAAAGTTAATCGCAATAAACTTCAGGGCAATAAATATTTTTAATACGATCGGCCGAGTTTTGCCATTTTTAGCTGAAAATATTATTTAATGATATAATTGCGGTTTGATGGTATTATTCTGAAGTAAACAAAACTAATATTAATTAACGCAATGTTTCTTATGGACTATAAACTATAATTTGAAAAGAAAACACCTATTAGCGTTGAATTATTGACCAATGTTCAATATGCATAGGTAAATTGCAACAGGAATAATCGACTCAAAGATCCGTCTGTTTCACCAAGTCTAATTTACGATAAAGTTGAAACAGGAATGGGTTTCTTTTTTCAACCTCATTAAAAATTATGCTAATTTATACCCATGTACATATATATATATATATATATATATATATATATATATATATATATATATATATATATATATATATATATATATATAATATTTAACGGATAAAATAAATACAATCCATTTCAAAAATAAAAAATACAAACACTATTTAAAAACAGTCAGAATTAAAAAACTTACAAATCCAAACATGCATTAAAGTGCTTCAAAAGACAAGTATTGACAATTGACAATTTCCATTTCAAAAATAAAAAATACACACACTATTTAAAACGGTCAGAAATTACAAAAAAAACTTACAAATCTAAACACGCATCAAAGTGCTTCAAAAGACAAGTATTGACAATTGACAATATTAACTAGTTTTTCAAGAATTGTAAAATTTTTAATTGGCAAATGAAAAATATCAATCTCGATAGGAACTGAATTCATTTCCCTACACATTCGGGAAATAGGACTGTTAATGCCATAACTCGTTCGGTGTATATCACATCAAACAAATTGTGCGCTCTAAAATCTGTTTGAGGAACCGATAATCCAATCTTATTGAGTAGTTCAGGAGAATTAATACAAGAGTTAACAATCTTATAAAGTTGAACCAGGTCAAGATATATGCGTCTCACACACAATGGTAGCAACCTCAAAGCATCGGCAGTATCATCATATACAGACCGCTCCCGCTGCATTCCTTGTTTAAAGGCAATGAAACTTAAAAACTTTCTTTGTACTCTTTCTACTTTTTTTTTTGTATGTAAAATAATGAGGTGACCAAACTTGGGACGCATATTCTAAGATTGATCGAACTACAGAGCAGTATATCACTTTAAAACAGTCTATACTATTAAAATCTGTAAGCATTCTCTTCACAAACCCGAGCAACTTCAAACCCCTGTTCACAATATTATCAATATATGTGAAATACTTTACACATCCAACGCGATTAATCATGTTATTATCAAGAAAGTAATCAAAAGTTATCCAATCCCTTTAAGGGTAAAAACTTATGATGGAGGTGCATTGAGGTGCATAAAATTTAACTTATATCATTCAGAGAATCGAGCTAGATCCTGCTGAATGCCCTCGCAATCGTTGCTACTCCTAACAACCCGAAATATCTTTAAATCATCTGCATAAAGAAAACATCTACTGAAAGATATGATGTCCTCAATATCGTTAATAAAGCAGTTAAAAAGGAGCGAGGTGAGCACCCTGAGGAACACCAGAGGTAACACATATATCAGATGATTCACAGTTGTTAATTTTTACTCGCTGTACTCTATCAGACAGGTAACTATTTATCAATTTTAAAAATGGTCAATAGATGCCCAAGCCTTCCATCTTGTAAATAAGAAGTTGATGGTTAACCTTGTCAAAAGCCTTGGAGAAGTCAGTGTAAATAGCATTCACTTGACACCTCCCCTCCAAAGCCTCCACCAAGTACTGCTCATAGACAAGCAGATTAGTAGTAGTCGATCGATCTGCCATAAAGCCATGCTGTGAAGTTTCTAACACATGCCTAAAAAGAGGACACATCTTTTGGTAAACAATACCCTCAAAAATCTTACTAAATAGTGAAAATTTCGAAATTCCACGATAATTTTCGACGTTAGCTCTGTCTCCATTCTTATGGATTGGCGTAATGTAAGTAGTTTTCCAAACTTTTGGGAAAACACCTCTGTATATATATATATATATATATATATATATATATATATATATATATATATATATATATATACAGGGTGATTCTCCGGAAAATTTCTCGAGCGATTGTGGGAAAACTATAATTAGAAGGATTCTGAAAATTTGAAAGTGTACTAACGTGCATGGAGGGCAGCCGGCTAAAATATTTTCAAGAAGGCGACACTTCCGGTTATAGCGGAAGCAGATGTCAACTTGCTTATTTTAAAGAAAATACCTTTTATATAATTGCATTTCTGACTTCCACGAAAAATTCTAGACATATATTATGTATAATGCTCTATACTTAAGTCTCGCCATTTTGGACATATTTAAATTTTTATTTCAAAATTAATGTGTGCGGACCAAAACTTCACTACAAATTTTTCCTACAAGGAAGTATTAATATTTAATTTGGGGTAGTTTTTTTGTAGACGAAGACCGACTTTAGTAGCCTTTTTATGATATTTTGAAAATTATTAGTAGAGTGGTCAAAAAGAAAAAAAAATATTTTTAAAAAATCGTCAAAAGTCAATTTTTTCAAATAAAAAGTACTTATTTTTATAATTTTATCATATTAAGCATTAAAAATAAGGGTAACTTTGTATAAGGTTATCTATTCCAAGAATATGTAATTTTCAAAATATTGGCAATTCAACATTTTTCTATTGTAAAAATACTAACCGGCTTTTACGTTTTGTTGTTAGTTGACCATGACGGCGAGGTGTGGCGAAAATAAAATCAACCCTAACGAACTATAACTATTTCTTGCCATTTGGCATTCATCAACAATAATCACGCCGAGGAGATTAAATTACACGCACGAAGATTATTTAAACTTATTTATTATTCATGGAGGGTGTGATAAAGTTATTTCAAGAACATGCGATACATTCGCAATCCGATATCCGCAGAAACCAATACCACTAACTGCTAAAAGGCGTAAAGAGAATTTCAAGAACTTTGGAACCATGAAAGCAAAAAGAAGTAGAAATTAACCAGTTGTTAATTATAAAAATATTGAAACTACAATTTTAGGATATTTCGCCGCATATCAGACAATATCTAAAAGGCAAGTAGCATTAGTGTCTGGATTATCTCAATCAGTTTTAAGGATTTTAGGGAAACACAATTTTCATCCCTATAATTCAACTTTTAAAAGGCACTAATTTTCCACGAAGAGTAGAGTTCTGTCAATTTATTTTACTTCTGTCGCAAGAAAATGCGTTTTTTTTTGGATAATATTATTTGGTCGGACGAAGCAAAATTCACAAAAAATTGATTGTTTAATCGAAGCAATTCTCAATATTCGAGCGACTCAAACATACATCCATATAGAGAATTAAATTTTCAACAGTCTTGGCAGTTTAACGTGTATTGTGGTGACGGCGTCGTCGCTCTAGAATTCTACCAAGATAATCTGAATGGTAAGTTAGCCATTTTTGAAGACCTCTAGATACAAAATTCGTTTTTTAACTTATAGGTGAGCGCTACTTCGACATTTTGAGAAATATGGAAGTGAACTATTTAAATAACTTGCCGCTGGCTGATCTAAGAAATCTATTTTATCACCATGAAGGGGCGCCTCCACATAGTTAACAATCATGTGCAGAACTTGTTTTATGATCAATAGATACCCAAGAATGGACCACATCTTTGGCCACCTCGCACCTCCGACCTAACAGTATCGGATTTTTTTATTATTGGACAATCGAAAATAAAGTGTACAACACCGCATTAACCACTATGGAAGATTGCATGCAGCGCATCAGAATAGCATTTGAAGAACTTAGTCCTCAGTCAATAAGAAGAGCCACCCATGAAGAGTTCCTGCTTAGGTGCAAAAAATGTTTGAAAGTTCAAGAGAGTCAATTGGAACATTAACTAAAATAATTATTTATCTTTATTTTAATAACAATTGGCATATTTCTATTTCTTTTAGCTTTTATAGATCAAGTACTTGAAGTTTTAGTTTTTGTTTCTTCGCATTTCGGATCGCGAATATATTGCATGGTCTTGAAATAACTCTCTATAAATAATAAATAAGTTTAAATACTGTTTGTGCGTTTAATTTAATCGCCCCGGCATAATTATTATTAATGAATGTCAAATGGCAAGATATAGTAATAATTCTGTAGGGTTCTATTGTTTTATTTTCGCCACGCTTCGCGGTCATGGCCAACTAATAACAAAACTTTAAATCCGTATAGCATTTTGACAACAGAAAAATGTTAAATTGCAAATATTTTAAAAACTATAAATTTTTGGAATAGAAAACCTTATATAAAGTTACCCTTATTTTTAGTGCTTAAATTATAAAAATAGGTGCTTCCTATTTGAAAAAATTGTCTTTGACGATTTTATTAAATATAATTTTAATTCTTTTTTTGACCACTCTGTACTAATAATTTTCAAAATATCATAAAAAAACTACTAAATTCGATCTTCGTCTTCAAGAATACTAATCCAAATTAAATAATAAACATTTCCTTATAGGAAAAATTTATAGTTGTTTTAGTCTGCAAACGTCATTTTTGCCACAAAAATTTAAATATGTCAACAGAATCTGCTTATTTATATGCACCAAAACCGTGAGACTTAAATATAGAACACTATACACGAAATATGTCTAGATTTTTACGTAAAAATCAAAAATGCAATAATATATAGGATATTCCATTTGAAATAAGCAAGTTGACATCTACTACCGATATAACTAGAAGTGCCGCCATCTTAAAAATATTTTAGCCGGCTGTCCCCTATGCACGTTAGTACACTGTTAAATTTTTAGATCCTTCCAGTTTTCCCACAATCGATCGATAAAGTTTCCGGAGAGTCATATATATATATATATATATATATATATATATATATATATATATATATATATATATATATATATATATATATATACAGTTCTGGAAAATCCCAACCAGAAACTCGCCGTTTCTTAAGTATGATAAAGAAAATGCTATATTATTCATCAAATCAGAATGAGACAGAAGATAAGCATCGTAAGCATCGACATACGTGTAAATTATCAGTTTGGCCCTCGGATGAGGGGTAATACAATGCAAAATTGTAGTTTATTCCACGGAACAAAAAGAACAGATTATTAAGTGGTATTATTCTGGTAAAAGTATACATGAGATAATCGGCAGATTGGCATTTACGTACGAACATCATCCTATTCCTTCAAAATCTAGAATTTCAGAAATTATTAAAAAATTTGAGACAACCGGTTGTCTAAAAATTTGTAAAAAATGCAGTGATAACAATGAGGAGCAACCGGCTCAAATTACTGAAGAACGAGCAAATCGGGAGACTGACGTGTAGTTTAGCGGAAATTAATTTTTCTTGCAATAGTACTGCAATTGCAGAAGAACTTGATATGAACACTCGAACGGTTCGAAATCTTTTAAAGCGTAACAAATATCGCTGTTACAAATTGCGAACAATTCAAGAAATTTTTCCGGAAGACCAGGAAAAACGTATGGTGTTTTGTGAGGACATGATGGAAAGGGCTAATAGGGACGACAGATTCATCAGAAACATTTTGTTTACGGATGAATCTTCATTCCCCCTGCACTGCCGTCACAATCCTTCTATTGCCGTAGGATACTCTAGAGAGAATCAACATCTCAATATTCCTCAGAGAACACAATACCCGTAAAAGGTTAATGTATGGGCTGGTATGTTAGGGAATTTTATCATTGGACCTTTTTATATTAATGGGAACCTAACTGCCAATAAATACTTGAACCTTTTGCAAAATCACGTCTTTCCAGCTGTTCGAGCATTGAATGTTGATTTTGATGAAATTTGGTTTCAGCAAAATGATTGCCCTGCTCATAATGCGAGAGAAGTGCAACAGTTTTTGCAAACTATATTTCCTGAGCGCCTCATAAGTATAAGGGGAACCATTCAAATGCCACCCAGGTCTCCCGATTTGGCCCCAAACGATTTTTTTCTTTGGGGTCATGTTTTCAAAAAAATTAATCGACACATATATGATCGTGCTATGAATTTGGATCAATTATGACAAGAAATTAATGAAGTTATTATAAATATAACACCTGAAGTTTTGGCAAATACGCAAACCGGATTTTACAATAGATTGGGTAATTGTCTTGTTCAAAATGGAGGCCTGTTTGAACACCTCTTGTAGAATTTTAGATGTTTTTATTTACTTAAATAAAATTAAATTATTTGTTTATTTATTTATAACTACTGAATATGTTACTTTTATTTTTTACCCAAATCAAAGTTTATTTTTGAAAATGATTTTTTTAATATGGTTATTTACTTAGAAACTACCGTCATTTTTATTAGAATCAATGTTTATTTTGTAACAGAAATACCAGTTTTCTTTACGCCCAACGGCCAGCAAAAAATATTTTTTTTTGTATTTCGACTACTTGATGCATTTAAAACAATAAATGTGGCAAATAGTCATTAAATATTCCAAATTCCGTCGATTACGTTACAAGTTTAGACAAAAGCAATACACCCTCCCATTCGTTTCCAGCTACTGATGGTTGGCTGTTCGTTTTTCGTGTCGCACGGAAGTTAGAGGGAGTTATATGTCATCTGGGCGTTCCCCGACAACGTCTGTCCCGAACTAACCCGAAAGGCTTAGTGGGTCACAATTAAGAAAACGTGGCCAAAATAAAAAAATTTCTAGTTAAGAAATTTAAACTAGAAGTTTGGCTATAGTACTGTTTCTATTAAATCTCGATAATATGAGCAGCCAGGCTCCTTCAAGAGGTAGGCACTTAATTAAAAATAGCTATTTAATTTTTTTTTTAAACTTTTATACAAAAAATTTAGCAAATTATCCTAAAATGCAATGACAATTGAAGTATAGTTTACGACTTCTACAAAATTCCGCAGAATATCCAGTTTTTTCCGAACTTGCTTAATGCCAATGAAGGTGCCGCTCTTCTATTTGACATTGGATTGTCAAGAGATAAATATGGTGTGTAAAATATAAAAAAAAGCATGGTATTCTAAAAATCAAAAGCCGAGGAACAAATCGATTTATAAATATGAGTTTCATTTGCAAATGGGGCTTCGATGGAACGTCAGATCAGAGCCTGTATAAAATGAAATTTACTGATCCGATTATTTCTGATACAAACTTATTCCTCACCTCTCTTGTTCCACTTCAATTAGCAGGTTTTAACACGGAAACTCAACAGAAACCGAACAAGTCTTTAAAGAAAAAAGAAAATTATGAACTAAACAACTTGCACCATATAAAAGAGTTCCCTTTGCCACCCCACCTTTAGTACAGTACAACTTATCTTTGACGATGATAGACGGCTAGGTGAATGCTGTGGCTGGAACGAAATCGGTCCAACGTTGTTACCTTTGAAAAACAACATCTCAGTTCAACAACATTGATACTATGTTCCAGTAAATACAGAGTATTTCAAGCTATGACTGTTAACTGTACACGCATGTATTCGATTCTTCGAGTGCTGCTTGTATTGGTCGTATCAACGTGACACACAGAAGTGGCAAGCCCGTAAGCAGAAAGACAAAGAAGTGAAAGCACAGACAAAGGCTACCATCCATATTACTTACTTCATTGACCAGACATCATAGCATTTGTAATATTACCGATACCTAAACAGTCGAAAGATGCACAAAAATTAGCGGACAAGTTGATAAGAAACTATCACCTAGACTTTGCCCGAAAATCTTCTCGAGAAAAAAATATGGAGGATCTGTTCCAAAACTTTTGGCGTCGATGGATCCTTACACTGTTTTTAGACGTCGTAATGATTCGGATAATGATTCGTACGTATTGGGACATGAGAAAAGAGTTGTTAATAAAAAAGACAATGATAAAAATGTTCTTTTTATTATTTTTATTACAGTCGTATTATTTATTCATTTATGTTAATCAATAAATATTATATTACTTACAAATTATTTGCATTGGTATTTGTTAAGAAGTGCTAAGCATATAGGAAAAAGTACTTTCGTATTTTTAAAGATTATCGATATCCATGTATTTATTATTATAGTATTATATTTAAAATGTACCTTGACTTCAGTCAAGCGCAATATTTTATTCATGGAAATACAATTATTCTTTTTATTTTATTTTTAAAGCGTTGAACCACATTAGACGTTTTTCGAATTTATTTTCTTGATTTTAAAGTTTCAGTCTGCTATTGTTGGATCCTATTTTTATTTTTAATATCAAATCCGTGCTTTCAACCCACTGTGTTTTGACTACCCGAAACCAGCGAAAAGTCCTTACTCGACGCTGGAAACCAGGAAGCAAACTACGATACAACAGTATGCTTTATTTCACGTATTCAACATTTCTAAAAGGGTTGTCTGTCGCTTTTTGTTACGTTCCCTTTTTTTAAGAGGTTCTGTTCTCGAATTTCCCCACCTGTATATATATATATATATATATATATATATATATATATATATATATATATATATATATATATATATATATATATGTGGGATATTCTCATGTGGAGGGGTGTTTTTAGTAATTTTTCATTGAGTTAAGAATATAATTATTTAGGATGAAATTTTTTAGCTATTTTTATGCTTATTTCAAGTATAGGTTTACAAAAAAAACTATAAATATTATGCCAGAACTACAGCTGTCTGCATCTGGAGAACTTTCACAATGCTCATAATTGAAGCGGTCGTATTTGTTTGAGAAAAAAAAAGGAAATTACTCAGGAAGCATGAGATTATTATTCGAACTAGAATAATAATCTCATGCTCAGAAAAATGTTAATTAAGAGAAATGGCGACTCCCTGAGGAAAATTGATATTTTACCATTTTTAACCTTTTTTAGGGGAGGGAGGGGAGGGAATAAAAAATGAATCGATTTAAAATTGCTGATCCTTACGAATGAAGAAATAAATGAACTTTTATTCATCAAAATCGATTAATTCATTTATGGACTGCTTTTAAAAATGTGATTTTTCAGGAAAGTAAGCACAATATACACATAAAAGAAATATATTCAAGTAAGTGATAATCAACAATCTTAGATTCATATATTAAGACTTCATATTGCTCATAGTCCTGTTCATTAGCATCTCTCTTCCCTTTTAAACGTCTTATTTAAAATTATTTTATCAGTCCTGAATAATATAATTTATTAACTTTTAACTTGTCTCTTACTCCTTTTTGAAAAAACTACAAATATTCCCCAAAAAACAACAATTTTTGAACATAAATCACCAATATCTATTGAAGTTAAGGTAGATATTTTGCTGATAATATAAAGCTAAAAATAATTAGGCTAACTTAGCGTAAAAACAACGTAAAAAAAGACCATGGCTATAACATAGTCATAACACAACATCTGGCTGTCTATTGGAATAATCTCAACAACAAAAACGATAATTAACTAAATTTAGGCAGCCCGTACACTAAGAATACGTCGCATAAAACGATAACAAAAACTGATATTGTACAAAATGATATATTTAAGCAGATAAAGCAACACATGCTGCATGTTGCCAGGAAAAATTTAGAATACTAAAAAATTTAATATAGTGTACTGTTTTGCAAATGTAACGGTAACAGTAACTTATAGAGCAAGCTATATTTAATAAAATATAACTAAAACACTAGCTGACTGACACAATATCTTATGAAAGATAAAATTTTACTGCCACATCACTATACAACATTTACAAAATATTTTTTAAAATATTTGACAGAAAAAAAGTTATATCAAATTTTAGGCCATATTAATGTAGACGGTATTTTGACTATTACATTTGTTAAACTATTTTGAATAACTTAATAATTAAAAACTGGGGCTACTATATTCATCAATCAGCAGCTAAAAGAAAAGAATATTAATTTCAGTAAACCAGCATATATGTGCTTTATAGATCTAAAACAAGCCCTCTAGCGACGTCATCCAAATGTTAGATCAGAAACAACATTAAATACTCGAAGGTTATAAGGGAACTTAAAACTAATACTAGTTCTCACAGAAACCACAGAAGGCCTAAACGAAGCAATACCAATACCAATATTAGACAAGATGAAAAATTGAATTTTAGCGCTAATGAAATATTAATATTTTACGATAAAATAATATAATATATATTTCCAACTCTAAACGCCTTACCAAATTCTGGCTACACCCTGTAAGGTACCTCAATTCAGACTTACCTAATGTTTGTCCTAATGCTGGCTGGAGTTTATCTATACGCTAGCTCATCTCAGAATAGATTCGTTAATTTTTATATTTTTCCACTATTTTTAACATTTTAACTCTATCTTAACCTTAAAAAGGCGCCACTAAATTTTATTTTAAAATTTGCCCTAATGATTATACTACGAGCACTTCTAGTAGAGAAAACTTGGAAAAGAACGAATATTTAATATGTCCTATCCGGCTAAATAAATCGCTGAGTTTAACTACTTAATAGTAGTCTATTTTAGGACTATAAGAAATAAAACCAATTAAATAGAGACGAATACAATTATTCTTCACGGAAAGTTAAACTTGACAGTGTCCTGCACAGTGAACGGCAAACCGATCCAAAAGTACATAAATCAACTACTTCAGTTGGAAGGTCTACGTCTACATAACCTAGTCATAGAAGATAAAAACATCTATATTTTAAACTAGACTATAGAGTTCCATAAGCCCAACAATGTAGGTGACTATCAACTTTGCAGTAATAAAAAAAAAAAGCAATAACAAGACACTACAAAAATTTTTGTAAAGAGAAAGAATTAGAAAATTGATAATGTGAGAGATAATGAGTATTTAAATGACAGTTAAACAAAATCTAAGCAATAGAGAATTACAAAAATTAGATCATAGAAGGGAACTTACAACTGCCTCTCAAGTGGTTAGAGTCAAAATTTTGCTGAAAAGTATGTTACAATTTTGTACAAAATAAAATATCTCAAATCATAAAAGGTAATACGCCACACTGGCTGAGTAAAAATATCCAGTCTCCAAAATATTGAATTGTTAAACAATGAAAATTTTCAATAAATTTAACATTATAATATTCATTATTTTAAACAACTATTAAATGGTTAATTGATCATTCTGGGACTCTAAAAAGGGAACCATAAAAAAACCTCAATTACAGTAGGGTATCGCAAAATAAAACATTTAAATTTGAGGTTGTGGCGCCACGTAGCCGACTTCGTTTCACTTTACAAGATTTACCGGTTCGCCACAAAGATCTATTTCTTTTAAATGATTTAGTAAATTTAACAAAAGATAAATATCGTTACAGAATAATAATAATGTCCAAATATTTAAAGTCTTTCGATTAAAAAGGTTCAAAATCAGGTACAAAAGAATCCCCCACCTGTTAGCCCTCAAGGTAATCGAAAAGGGAATTTTGCTCAGAAAACTAAGCAATTATAAAGACTGGATTAATACCCATCAGGCTTAACAATTAGACATTCTTGTGTACATGTTCTTGGTTAAAACTAGGCACTTAGCTGAGTAACTTTCAAACATGTGTTTAAAAAGGGCTTGTGAAATAGACGGCTTCACCAGAGAGGACGTTGACCTGGCTCGATACGGAGATTGTCCCATTCAGAGGCTCACAATTCCAGAAGTGCAGCATGATAACCCAAACTGCATATTATTTCCCAAATACTGTACATTATAAAATTTCATTCAAAAAAAAAGCAGAAAGACTGAAGAAATTCAAAGACACTCTGAAGTTTTCCTAAGATATACTGTAGTTATCTCAAGACCCTCAAACTCAAGAAAATGGTGGCATCTGATAAAATGTTAAGCCGTTGTTTCTGGGCTGGCTGAAGAAAAATTTTCGCCAAACTGGCTGTAGGGTGAAACGACAAAATCACCAAAAAATGTTTGCACCCCGGTTTGGTTTCGGTTTATTTAATCGGCCATTTATGGCCAAATCCCTTAACTTGGGAAATAAGTAAAACGAACCACTTCTTCTCGCTCTTGCGTCAGATAGCCAAAAAAGAACGATTTTTCTCAAATCACTAGCACATTTCTTCCAATGGAAGTTACAAAAAAAACTTAATAAAAAAAGTCCATCAAAAATCCATCCAAAAAAAAATAACCTTAATCTCTAGGCAATAATCTAGAACCCATTATATTTACCATACAGGTTGAAGTACTTCCGGAAAATATATACAAAAATACTTCTATCTCAATTTAAACTGGCCATTAGTCATGTCAGACAAAGACACATAATATTCTCATCTATCTTGACCTACAAAATGCATACCCAACAAGAAATTACTCTAGAGGTTCAAAATATTCAAAAATGAAATCAAATTAGTTCGATTTGGATTAAAATAGTTCGAGGGTCTAATTTCAGATACTAAAATTACCAAAAATTCTAATTAGTAAAGTAAAAAAAATAATCAACTAATAAACTAAAAACAACATAATGAAAAAGTTGATTTTATCTTATTTCGAATTTAGCATCTCAAGATATTCACCAAGTGTGCCATATAGGCAACCATAAAAACTTTATATGCAATGGAGTGGACCTGATCATTTATCTGAAACAGCTGATATGTGAAAATAAATAAACATTTTCTGAAAAAGGAAAATCAACAAGAAAACAAATAAACACGGTTTATATTTATCCAATCATCATAAAAACACTTTTCCCAGTCTGTGATACATTGTCTCGAGGAACCCAACGAAATTTACAAATTACAGAAATAAGTTAAGTTACGATATCAAACAAAATTTTAAAATGTAAACAAAGGGATGGATCTGATTATAGATGAAAACAATATTATTTAATGAAAAACAGAAGGTATCATCAGTTTTATAGTAGGAAACATAGTTTATGATAAATTTAAATTTCAAGTTATGCATGTTACTGATAACTTTTAAAGAAAAACGTACAAAAGAAAAATCTATTTATGACTTTAGTAATCTAAGCCTGTAATTTAATCTGGAAAAATATAAACGAACATATTTATTATTTAGGATCAATTTTTAACCGTAACAAAGACCATAGCTTAAGTTAAAATCTTTTTAATATCGTCATAAATCAAATAATAACCCAAGTACAGAAAATCAGTACCGAATACAACATGGGAAATAAAAAACTCAAAATATTTTATTAAAACTTCCACTCAGTTCTAGTGTCAGAAACGGAGGACGAACTCCAACGCTTCTTGCACTGTGTCAAAGTAATCTTAAAGAAATATAACACATTTTTCTCAATTGCGAAGATTAAATCTATGTTAATCCCAAAAAACCCAATAAAATGTACACTAGAATATAACGCAAAAATGTTGGAATAAATCATGACTCATAATAGAAGTATCTGCTAATAGAAACCTTACTCAGGAAATGAGAAACCTAAAAAATTAAGGAGCACGTATGAATTAATGAATGAATGAACGAATAAAAGTGGTGGTATTCTATCCTTGATGCTTAAGTCCCGTTGGGTTCACTATATTCCACTATGACTGCTAGTCATTCGAAGCTGATCGCCTTTGCAAATCCAAGAAGCCTCGTTACCCTGCCTGACCACATCGGGTGATATTATTGTATCCCCGAATTCTGTCTGCCTCAATCCATTGAGTGTCAAGCATGGTCAACCATTTCATCCTCCTCATAGCACCATCTGCACACCGAGTCATTTGCGAAGTCAATTCTATGAAGACAGTCTGGTAGGTGACAATCTCCCTTCAGCCATCCCACCATAATCCGCAGTTATTTCCTTTTCAGGAAAGAAGCTTACGATAAACCATGCATTAGGTCCAGTGTCATGTTCTTTGGCACTTCTCATTCCGATTTTACCTTACCAGGAGCTAGGCGGCTTGATATCATTTGAAGGAAATTATATATGTCAGTTGAAAACAAAGATAGAGTTTATAAGATCTGCGTGCACCCAAGCATAACATACATAGCGAAAAGTCAAACTGAAACCGTAGAAGCGAACAAATAATGAAGATAACGCAGATGAAAACTTTCAGAACAATAAAAGGATAACACTGAGAGAACAAATTAGAAGTGACAATACATCTAGTAGGTTGAGTGAGAATCAAAAGAAGAAATTGAAAAGTTTGAGAGGATGGGAAAGGAAAGATGGACACATTGAGCGAAACATCGAAAGCCTACTACCGCTAGGAAGCTTAAAAGATGAAGAGAGAACTGGACTTTAGTTTTACAAGAGTCCAATAAAGAGTAGAAACAGGACTAAGTCGTATGGAAAAGAACAAGAAGAAGGACTTAGCAAACTGTTTTTTAAGGAATGATGTTAATAAAAAAAATAAATTTGCAACTATTTTATACACTTTGTAAATAACTTAATAACTGTAGATTTACTTTTCTATCTTTTTGAAGTTGGAGCTATAGCAGTTGAAGAAATGGTTTTTGAATTAATTCTATGTGAATAGATGTTTTTTCAATATTAGAAATATGTTATATACATAGATTTTTATTTATAATGTGTTAATATTTCCAGTTGCGAGTTCACTACTATACTTTTGTGCCTACACACTTGTCCGATATTTAAAGTCTACAGAGCCCAACACAACTGCGATATTGGTTTGTTGTATGGAAGCAATGATAACTAATTTTTCATCTTTATATGATCTATAATACCTCGAAATACATAATAGAGCTAGAGTTAAAATTTGGTGATGCTTTCTGTTTAGATAATATTGAGATTTTTTTGACCTTAGTATATTTATATAGTATTTTGATTTTTGTAGATTATTAAATTAGCACCAAATTCAAAAAAGTACAAAGTAAATAAGAATTATAAAATTAATTGTAATATAAAATACTTGTTAATATGGTTGGTAGCGTAGTTTTTCACGGGTGGAAAGATGTTCCCGCTTGAGGAAAATTTTCCAGAGGCATCATCTTTCTTATTCAGAGTGCCATTGTGTTCAATTCGATTGTAGTGTTCTATGTTAGTGATTGGCTAGCAGTTGTCAAAATCAATTTTGTGTTCTGTTTCGAGCTAATGTTGGAAGAGAGCCGATATTTTCTTTTTGTGTCTTATGCTGAGTTTATGTTCTTCTGGCCTAGCCAATAATCTTCTCTTGGTCCGGCCTATGTATGTTTTACTGCAGGAGGCGCATGCGATTTTATATATACCTTGATTTTTTAGATAGATTTTGTCCTTTGGTTTTCTTGGAGTTGCGTTTATTGTTTTGTATGATTTGTAGGCTGTAGATATGTTATGTTTGCGGAGAATTGTGCCGATTTTATCTGTTGTCCTTTTTAGGTAAGAAAGTATGGTGGTTTGTCTATTTTCAGCAGTTAATTTTATTTTTTGCATGAGTTTTTGTTGCAATTTTATGGTTTTATTATGGTTGGTGGCTTATAATTATTTTGTTTGAGGGTCTTCTTTATGTGTGATAGTTCCTTTTCTTTTCCTCGGTTGTCGGTGAGATAAATAAATCTTGATATTAAGGTGTTTCCTACCACCTATATTTGTGAGGGATGGTGGTGAAAATCAGCATTGAAGCACCTGCCCATGTGGGTTAGTTTTTGATATACTGTATATCGCAGGTGTCCATATATTGTCTGCCCCACAGGGACATGCAGGAATGAAAATTGATTCTTTTCTCAAGTTCTAGAGTGAACTGTATCTTCGGGTGGTTAGAATTAAGATATTCATGGAAGTAGTTGAACTCCCTCATCCACGTATCGATATCAGAGTTTGGGTTTAAGATTGAATTCGTCAAGATCTTTGATTTCAAAATATGCCGCAGTGAGAGATGAGAGTGAGTGATGAGCTCATGGCAGAGCCAGCTGTTGGTGTGTAGATTTCTTTATCAAACATGAAATAATTGTCGTCGTCGAGTCGACTCTTCCTCATAAAGACAACCACAAGGCTGAGCAAATACGGCAGAATTCTGAGCAGAGCAGAATCCAGAGCTTTAAAATACCTCAACAAAAATTTTAACATCATAATATTATCAGTAGATTAAGGCAATGCAACCGTCATCATGGATACCGAAGACTATACCACAAATATGAAACATATATTGAAAGACACTGCTTACAAGCCCGTGTTGAGGGATCCTACCACATACCTTAAAAATGAACTAAGATCAAAATCGTAGACTTACCCAAAGAATCGGATGTTAAAAGATAACTGATACCATGGCAAAATCCATCATATGCCAAAGGCTCTACGAACTTCCAAATATCCATAAGCAAAATACCGCTTTAAGACCCATCAGTAGCGCATACAGCTCTCAAAAGCTAGAAAAATACCTTACTGGCCTCATGCAATTACGTGTGGAGGTCACATCTTACATAAACAACTCGGAGAAGTTCTTAACAATTCTGTACTTTGTAAGAAGGATAACTTTATTTCAAATTTCGACTTAAAATTACTCTGTCCGAGTACACCGATGGATGAAGCACTGGATCAGTGCGCCCAACGAGGAGATCCCCCAAATCACGTTACGAATCTCAACAAACGTCGCCTTAGGAACATATATTTCTTGAATAATGACCAAATATACACACAAATCACTATCTTTAGAAGTAGCAAATCTAGTCATAACCTATCTCAAAACCAAAGCTCTCGAAAGATCCTACCTCAAACCTAAACTCTGGTCTCTCTACATAGATGATGTATTTGTGAAACGGTTTCATGGTAAAGAACAGCGCAACTGCTTCCATGAGTATCTTAATTTTATCCACTTAAAGATAAGGAAAACAATCAGCTTTCATTCCTGGATGTCTTTGTGAGCAAAACAATGAATGAACACCTGCGACAAATAGTAAGTATATCGAAAAACAACTTACACCGACAGATTCCTCAATATTGATTCTCGCCATCACCTCTCACCAATACACCCTAATGTCAAAATTCTTTCGTCTAATCGACAACTAAGTAGCTATCACATATAAAAAGGACCCTGAAACAAAATAACTACCTAAAAACCAACAACCATAAATAAAGCAATAAAATTGCAACAAAAACCCACGCAAGAAATAAATTACCTGCCAAAATTAGACAAATCACCATAGTTCCTTACATAAAACGCACAAGAGATAGAATCGGTAGATTGCTTCGTAAACATATCTACAGCCTACAGATCACACGAAACATTAGGCTCATCTCAAGGAAACTCATAGGACAAAATCTATTTAGAAGATTAAGGCTTATATAGGGTCGTATGCGCCTCCTACAGAAAAACATACATAGTTTAGACTAAACTAAAAATATCGCCATGGTTAAAAGAACATAAACTCAGCATAATAAATAAATACACAGCATCAGCTCGAGACAGAACACAAAATTGATTTTGACAACTGCCAACAAATCGCTAACATAGAACACTACAAGGCATGACTAATTTCTCGAATCTATCAAAATTGGGAAGTACGGCACTCTGAATAATGATGTTGCATAACTGATTGTGCTACCATGGGATCTCCCATTTCGTCTACTGTGGTACAATTATATATCTTGTAATTAGCAAATTTGATTTTGATGTCTTACTTTTCAAAACGTTTATTGATGATTGCTTGATTGCAGTACCAAAGGAAAAAATCGATGATTTACTAAAGGCTTTTAATAATTTTTATAACAAGTTACAATTTTTAATAGAAACTGACAAAACAACATAAATTTTCTGGATTTAACACTAAGGAAAGACAAAAAACGATCAAATAAAAACTAAACGGTACACCAAAGACACATGGTCTGGACGATATCTAAGTTTTAATTGTAACCATTCAAATAACCCAAAAAAAAACAGTAATAATACGATTAGCTGATCGAGCTGTTAACCTTACTTCTCCTAAGTATCGCCTAGAAGTTTTAGAAAAAATTAAGTAAACACTTAAAAATAAATTCTATCATAAAAAGTAAAATGGGTGATATTTAAAAACCCCATGAAAAATCCATATTAAATATACCTCAATATTAAATATCAAAATTTTCTTAAAAACAAATATATTGCTCCAAGGAATGTACCTAAAATTTGTTAATTATATTTTACTATGTCAATTGTCCTTATGCTAATTTTTTAACTTTTTAAACTTTTAAAAATTAATTGTGTTTTAGAAAATTTGACTCAAAACTGCTTAAGGGGATATTCTGGTATTGAGGCCTAAATTAGGCGATTTTCTGAGTAGAATAAAAAGGAAATGATAAATATTTTTACCATCTATTTTTTTGCAAGATGTTTACGTTTCAAGAATACAATATAAAATCACCAAAAGATAAAAAATTTAAGGAGTTACAAGATAGTGAAATGGGGGCTAAAAAAGGGTGCGTCCTGGTCGACATGTTTTCAACTCTTGTAGTATTCTGAAACAAAAAATACAAAGTATTCATATTATTAGTAAAGACATCCCTATGACTCGGACCATGGAAAGAGAAAAAAAAAATTTCTTTCACAAAATGACGACCATATGAAAAAAAAATTGTCCCTGCATTTTGACCTTTCCGAATTTTTTAAATATAGTATAAAAAAAATTCTAAATCTATACTCCCAGATATAGAAGAATATATAAAGAAGATTTTTCACCAAATTTCAACTCAATCGTTCCAGTAGAACTTGAGATATCATGTCGACTAGGTCGAAATAAGTAGTTTCAAGAAAAAAGGGTTTAAAGTTTAAGACAAAGTTTCGACAGCGTAACTCAGATAATAGTACTTAATACTCACATCTGTTTAATCGGTGATCCCTGACCTATACACTGGGCTTTCTTCTACTTTAAAATTAATATTTTCTGCAATTTTTTTAGCTAAATTAGCTGTTCTATCTTCTTTAGAAGCAGCAGAAGGTCACAGTTGAGAGCAGTCAATTCGAACTTCGTTGCGTCTGACTGCAAATGTATGAGCTTCAGTACCAATAGTGATGCCCATGAGTTCCATAATTTTTAAAATAGGCAAAAAACCTTCATTAAAAATGGTAACAGCTAAATAACTAGTAATTTCAATTGTCGGTGTCCCGTAGCCCTAAATATCTGATTTCTTCCTATTTTTCCACTTATTGCAACTTTGGCAAAAACTTGATTTTACAACTGTATCGACCACTTTCTTACTATATTTACGAATAAGGGTTGTAACGCCAAAAAGTGAGGTGAATCCTAGATTGCAATGACCTTCGGGGATCTCGGTCCTCCGGTAGTTGGGCAACAACTACCGTTTATTGTTTGATTCGCTCCGGCTGGCCGGTTTAGTTGCCACGTTAGAAAAGTCGCTGTAACTCCGAAAATAGTTCGAATTTAGAAAAACCCTTTAAGGCCATGTTCCTAAAGGTCTAAACTTTAAGAATATGAAATATGAAAAAAAATAGAGTTTTCCAAATTTCTAGACCAGAATACCCCCTTAACACAATGAGAGAAACGTTGTCATAAAAGGAAAATTATTTATAATTGTTAAGAGAAAGCCTGAACTCAAGAAAAAAGTATTCTCTTTTCGAAAGTCGGTTAAAAGTGAGATTTCTTGGTGGATTTTATACTCGTATATGGATATGTATTTAGGAATTTTAAGTGAATAAGGAAAAGTTATTTTATTTTCCTCAAAAAAATATTACCCCAAATTGCTTGAAATTTCAGGCGCATAAGCAATTGTTATACAATGAGTACGTGAGTTGCCTTAGACGTATGAACTTGATCATTACACACATCACGTCCTGAATCGAGATTTATATTTTGTTACTTGGATCCATAAGATCTTTTTTTGATATTTTAAGTTAGGCATGATCTATTTTTTATTCAATAAATTGGATAAATTGCGCACTGATATTGAAAATAATTTAGAGCCCAATTAATAGCAGTGTCGAGAAAATACATCGGAAGGAAAAAGCTTGAAATTTTTAGCATTTGAGGTTTGAAACAGTTTCAGTCTTGAATGTAATTTGATGTTTCTCTTTAACAGCGGGTATAGCGTAGTAATTACAGGGTATCACAAATTCGAAGCTTTTATGGGGTTTCTCGTCAATTATTAAAGTGATCAAAAAACTGATACATCATTCATGATCTGTTTTTGAGGAAACTAATTATGCCACAAGAAAACATGAAATTTTTCGTTCATTTTAAAGATATAGGGTAAAATTTAAAAATTAACAATTTTTATAATGCCTTTTAACGTTTTTATTTAAAAATATATTACAACATTTTAATCAACTTATTTTTGTAATATCTTAACCATAATCTGACGGTGTAATCGCAACTTTAATATGAGGTTTGGTTAAAAAATTATTCATCCAAATTTGTTTATTTCAAATGGAACATACTATATATTTTTAGATGATTATGTACGGTTTCTAATTACTTTTATAACATTACACAACATTCTTAGTAAAAAAGAAACTGCAAGCTTGATTTTGCGATTTTTTCATTAAAAATCGTAGTAAGCAATGAATAAAAAACAAAAGAAATTATTATGATTCTTGAATGAATGAATGAATGAATGAAAAAGGGGTGGTGATACTAGATCATCGATGCTTAGGCCTCCATATCTGCAGGTTATTCGAAGCCGATCGCCTTTGCGAATCCAAGCGGCCTCGTTAGTTGAACTTGCCTAACTGCTTCCGGTAACAAAATTGTATCTCCGAAATATTTCTGCCTTAATCTGTTGAATGCTGGGAACTCTCTGAGAACATGACCAACAGTTTCATCCTCCTCCAAATACCATCTGCATGTCGGGTCGTCTTCGACATCGATTCTATGAAGATAGCCCCTGAGGTGACAATGTCCTGTCAACAATCCCACTACAATTCGCAGCTCTTTTCTTCCCAAGGAGAGAAGCTCTTTAGTACGCCATGCACTTGACCCAGTTATATGTTCCTTATCACACCTCATTCCAGGAGCTCCCCTCCATGATTCAATAAATTTGCTTTCCAGCAACGATTTTAATTCCCTTTTGCAAATAGCAATTGGGACAGGTAATATTGGTTGGGGTCCATACGGTTCAGTTACCGCACCCAACTTTGCCAAACGGTCTGCTTCCTCATTTCCGCGTATGCCCGAGTGTATTATGATACTTATATTTAAACTTAACAGATACACTTACTGTTTATTTAATGACAATACAAGAAAACGACAAAGTGGTATTTAAAAAACACGAACATGAGTAGACTACTAGTTTCAATAAGTCTGTGACCGAGTTGAAATATCGCAAAGGAAATACAAGTGATCTTGGAGCGGGGTTTTTTGAGAGAGATATTGAGTAGACTATCTTGCCCTGGCTCTCTCTTGCTATTTAAATTGAAAATGAAATTCTTGACTCCGGCAAAGTTTGAATGAATAAATGAGGTAGTGAAACTCGATCTTCGATTTACAGGCCCTTTTGAGCCCATAACATTTCGTCATGAGTACAAGTCATTCGAGGCCGATTGCGAATCCAAGCAGTCTTTTACCTGACCTTAACTGATTGTTGTTATTATATATCCGAAATATTTCTTCTCCAATTTGGTGAGTTCAGGGCACTCCCTGAGAACATGGTCAAGAGTTTCATCATTTTCCAGGCACCATTTGCACACCGGATGATCCACGATGCCAATTCTACGAGGATGACCTCGTAGGTGGCAATTTCTCATCAGTAATCCTATCATAATCTGTTCAGTTCTTTCCTTTTCAAGAAAAGGAGCTCTCTAGTAAGTCGCGGTTAGGTCCAATTATATGTTCCTTGGGGCATCTCATTTCAAAGACTTACTTCTAGTATTCAATGAATTTGCTCTCCAGCAACAGTTTCAATTCTTTCCCATGAACAGTAATTGGAAAGAGTATAATGAGTTGAGGGCCGTATGGCTCAGCCATGGACTCCATTTTTGTTAAACTACCAGCTTACCCGTTTCAATGTATACCCGAGTGATCCAGGACCCACAGACTGTGTACGATTTCCATTATGAAGAAGAGTTATGATAGCGGTAAAATTATTAGGAGATAATCTTCTCTGAGGCACTGTGTGGTAGTTGATACTTTGGTATTTCACTACACTCTGCTTAGATATTTTCTTATCACTATCACTTACTGATACCTTTTTTTGTATTCAGATAGATCTTCTTTTGTTTTTCCCGGCCATTTATATTTACATTTGATGGGATTGCATGTATATTGGATTGCAGAAATCAGGAAATTTCTATAGATGTATTAATTTATATTTCTTGAATTTAAAAATAACTACTAGGATACTTATTAGATTTATTATTCTTGTTTTGAGTAAAAAATGCTAATGACTAACGAATTTGCTTAACTAAAAAATGTATTTCAGCCGACTGTTGCTCAGTGTCTTTCTTTTTGAGCTGTAATTTCTTTCACACGTGACAATTGAACGCTCTTAACGGAAGTCGATTAGTACGCAAGCTGGGCCATGGTTTTAAATGGAGGCCATTTTGCCTTGATTTTTCACTTTTTCCTGGTTTGATTAGGCCGAAGCAGCTGTAGACTTCCATCTGAATTTTTGGTTGCCAAATTTTTGGGATTCTGAGATAGAAAGTCGAAAATTATCTTGATATAGTTTTTTTATCATGATAAACCTGGAGAGAAGGATTTTGGACAGTTTACACGTGTCAACGAAGGAATCAGTCGAAACCCCAAAAACATCGGGGTTCACTCTCGGGGTAGAGAAAACCCAGTTTCACCCTCTGGGTACAAGAAATCCAGTTTCACCCTCGGGGTAGAGAAAACCCAGTTTCACTCTCGGAGTGGAGAAAACCCAGTTCACCATCTGGGTATAGAAAAACTCAATTTCACCCTCTGAGTAGAGGAATAACAAATTCACCCTCGGGGTAGAGAAAAACCCAGTTCTACCTTGTGAGTACGGGAAATCCAGTTCCACTCTCCGGGAACGAGAACAGTCCACTCTAGGTGGATTCTTCAAAAAATAATTCCTCAGTGACCTCCTTTTTCTATAAATAAAGAGTGAAGTTAGTATTAGGCCTTCATAGTTTTATTTGTCCCGCAACTTCTTGTCATTTTGCAGTGCGTTAACTTTTTATTAATATTTTGTATAGCAATTTTTTTTGAGCCGAGTTGATCGCTAGACCCAAGCAAAAACGTGAGGGGGTTTCTGTATTTACCCGGCCTAAACTCAGTGGCGCCCTTTTAAATACTTACCCCTACTCTACAGGGGCTAGCTTGGCACTTGGCTCGCTGCTGCCGCCTCTAGCATTCAGCTCTGCTCTGCTCTTAAGAGTCACTCTTTACTAGCGCTCTTTTCATTTAAATACCAGTGTAGCAAAGCCTTCATGGTATCATTGTGGTTCATGTGGTCACTAATCTTAGCCAAATATAAAGTGTTGAATATTTAAAATTGACTCGAAGATTTGATAGGTTGAAAAAAAATTGGAATCTGGCCGATTTTGTGATCTGTGATAAGTAAAATATGCATGTGGAGATAAATAAGTCTCAACAAGACCTTTGACAGAATCTTAAATATCTTTTGCGGCAATATAATTGTACAAATTAAAATACCCACTTTAAAAGACGCGCAGTGTAAATCACCTGACCCGCCGAGATATCATGATGTCTATCTGTATTTTGCCTCTTACTAAAAATTCTAATAAAACGCTTGTTCTTTTTTAATATCATCGACTTTATTATTTTACATAAAGTAACGCAGCAATTTTATAAAACTATTGCATGCTTAGTTAATACAAATATGTGATGATTTTTAAAGATTTTAAACTCACTAACTAATCAGTCTTTTTTCCAATTTTCTTTCATTTTGATGAAAGAAAATTCGCAACAATGATTTTTCCAAAAGCCATATACTGGTAATAAAAATTATATGTTAAACAAAAACTTTGTGAAAAACATTGCAAACAAGGTCATAGCTGGTACAGGTATTTATGACAAGTAAAATTTTCAACTGTGAATGGATATACTCTACAATTTTATAATACTTTATTGGCTGGATCACTTTAATAGCAAAAATTATTACAACAAATAACCATGATAAATTCTGTAGTTATTATTATTATTTACGGCATATTAGATAACCCAGCATTAAATTATCATAGCATCAATTTCAATCAGCTTGTGTTTTAGCACAAGACAGCAGTTATCCCCCATGACGACACAACGAAATGAAGCTTAGTAAATAAGGAAAATGTTCAATCATTTGTTTAATATAAGCATCGAGTATTATACCATAATGCATCACGATCCTGTTAGAGAAATTTTAGTTTTTTTCTTTATGTTTATTTATATTTTGGACAATAAGTCATAAAGATTTCTCTAGCCTATAATTTTGAAACCAATGATGTGTCATTTTTACACATTTTTTTTTACAAATAAACATAAAATTTTCACTTTTATTGTTATTTGAAGGAAAATAAAAATAGTTTTTATCCTTGAACATTTTCCTTATTTCACTAACATGTCTAATTATTTAATATTAAATATAATTTCAGGTCGGAGAATAAGCTGGTGGTTTTTCGTATGTGGAAAATATGGGATATTTGGTAATGTCCGAATATCTTGGGGGTGCTAAATTCCCGAGGTCCTGTTTGATGGTGATAGTATAAATGCTGCCATCGCTGATTCTTGGGTGTTCTGTAAAGAAGAGAAATAGAATTTCATTAATTAAAGTTTTGGTTTTAAGAGCAACAATTTTATTAATAATTTCAAACAAATAATTTTCAACAACTTCAGGAAAGGGTTTTCATTTTTTTTGGGATAATACAGTATATCTGTTCCTCAAAATTTTTTGTGAAATTTAAAGCAGTGAGGCCAAAATAGTATAGCTTAAAAATTTCTTTTTTTCATCATATCAAAGATTATGACTGGGAACTCTATCAACTAAAAAACTGAAATGGAAAGAGGCGGATCATATATTATAACTCACTTCTCAACGTTAACAAGTGTTGTGAATATACGTTTTATTAACGAAGAAAATATAAACTAAAGATTTAATATTGCCCTTAACTCCCTAAATAAACCTAAAAATATCATAAATAGTACTAAAGCTTGAAAACTTTGTGTCAAACGCCGGCATCCTCATTTGGCATATCACCTGATTTCAGACCGTGACGTCTCGACTGCGATAAAAGAGAAATGTCAGCCTGCAAACTAGAAGACATTAAGTGTTGGTCTTATTGGGTCAATTTATCCTTTTCTGATCCAGCTTCGCATTCAGGGAACACGAGATTGTTCTTTCATTAGGATCAGTCGTGGTTCTCAAAGAAAGTTGTTTCGAAAATATGAAAACTACAGATATTAAAGATCGTGCACGAGTCTAGATTCCTTACCAAATCTTACGCCATCGAAAAACACGGCGACGGTTAGTGACGCGTCGAATAATCTTACATTCAATGGGAAAGTAAATAGTTTGAGAATCGGAGATTAAATATTTTTAACTTATAGGCTTTCACATGAACCAAGCGATCGTATGTTCAAAGAAACACTACTAGTGGAGTCTTAGTACTTGGCAGAAGGTTAAATATAAGATTTCTTACGGGCCCTGAAAGATTTAATCATCCCGTAAAACACATCTTAATTTAACAATTCACGTGTCCGTGTACGATAGCTAAGGTTCTGTTCTTGCACACTGCTGAAGTAATTCACATTTATAGCATTTTCCTGGATTTGTCAGAGTTCAGGAAGTACGAAGTCGAAATTAACTGAATGTGATTGTGGTAGAGAAAAAACTGAGTTGACATAACGACTAATAGTTAGAATTTCATATTAGAAATGTATGAAATCCTGAACTTGCCACTTAAACCTGAACATAAGGATTTGACAACCCGGAAATAAACTGAATTCAGAAATTAAAAAAGCGATTAAAAATTAGGAAAAGTTGTGAATGGAAAAAAATGAAGTGAAAAGTGAATTAAAAATTTAATTGAATCCACAAATACGTGTTACTTTGATAACCTCTTCCAAATTAGCTCATTTCCTAAATGCATAACATAATGAAAAAAATTAATTAATCTTGAAATCATTGAGCTTCACTAATTCGCTTCCAATCCCGGTGAATGAGAAGAAAGGTGAGGCTAACATAGTGGGGAAGTTTAGCGAGACCTCACCAACAACCCCTTGATTTGTGTTAAATCCCGGAATTTACACAAATACACAAATATTTGAAAGACTAGAAAAATCATAAAATCAAACCTGGTGGTCGAATGAACTCTAAAATTAATAGTATTACTTCGGTAATAAAATAAGACATATACATCCATATTTCTTAAGTACGATAGGCGTGAACGGTGGCGACCAAAAATAACGGTAACTGAAAAATCATTAACCAGCATTGAGGTCTCGTCAAAGCCGCGAAAAACATAAAGGAAAGCATCATGAAGATAATAGTGAAGATTAGAATTGAAAATTAATGGAAAATACGAATTAAAAATGATTAATTAAAAATGCCGATGATTTGTGCTTAATACTACAACACTAGACACAGGTATAAAATACCTTTCGTATGAGAAAACGTGTGATTTATAGTATTTAGAAACCGGTATCATGTATTATCTAATTTTAAAGTATTTTAATCTCTACTAAAAGGCAATCCATTTCTAACATTGTAAAAATTGGTGGCGACGTTAAAAGTTAATTTCTTTCAAACGTCAATGACTTATCTGATTGCCACCGCATGTAGTACCGATAACGATACAATATTATTGCACCATATTTCTAACTATGGGTCAATAAAAGGATTTTACTACATATATTTCTGATTATGGAGACATCAAAATTCCTCAAAAGCTAGGCCCATCGCGTTTGAACTCATTTGGCTTATCTCAAGGAGACCGCATCAGTTTAGTGAAACAATCAAATTTAAGATGTAGATGTAGCATCAATAAATAATATCATGAAACAGCTTGAACAATCTAGTTCTTGAGCTTAAAGACTCTCTAGCGCGATTTATGCCTGAAGAATAGGAGGAAAAACTGGTGTAGAATAAAAAAATCCAAAAATAAATTAAGTAGAGGAGACTGTTTAACAACAATCTCGTATTTTAAATTGCACTACTATTAAGATACACATGTTAAATAAACTTTTTCAAAAATATATTACAACCTCAAGTTTGATTCTATGAATTATTACGTATTTTTTAGTAATAATATAAGTAATGTTAAAAAAGATGTGTGCTGAATTTGTCCAGTTTCCTAATAGATAATATGTATTTTTGTTCTGTAGTGACTTTTCAATCGTCACTTAAACTCGACTAAGAAAAAATCTCGTGTATATACCTCTAAAATTAAATATATTCAATGGTATTGTGTGTCATGTTCCCGCATGTTTATTTTTGCCATAATTAATCAAACAGAATGCAACAGAAAGTTGGAACAAATACTTTAAACTCATTGTGCTATTGTTTTATGTTGTGCGTATATATATGTTATTTACAAAAACAAAAATATCGGGAAAATCTAAGATAAAATTTTGTTTGTTTTGACGTCACATTTTAGTATTTAATTGGTAACAATACATTGTTTTGCATACATGTTTGCAAATAAAGTAAATAAGTGAAATGTCTGACAAACATCACAAAAGAAAGAGGAAACAAAGATAAATAAAAAATACTAATAAAAAAATATTTAGAAAAGACTTTAACTGGCGAGCATGGTAAAGTGGTTTAGCATGTCAATCTTGCACCCAGACTGACATGCTAACCTAAGTTTTTATTTATACATTGGTCGCCTCACAGAAGATAATGATAACTAATTGTGCAGTATTCTTCTTTGTCAGATATCAAAAATATACTTCGAAAGGCACGTAAAGCAGGTGCTGTGACATTATTGTGTACAACATAGTCAAAACACACATATATGTACGAGAGATTGCCTACGCTTTGTTAAGAGCATGGCACCAAATGAAAAAGAAAAAGACGAAAAAGAAGAAGAAATTATTTTAAAGTATACTGGTTATATAGTAAAGGAATGGAAACCATGCATACCTTTATTATTCATAATAATTCTATTTCTCAAGCAATAGAATATATTAAAATTTAATAGTCTTTAAGATACAGAGAGACTTTCTGATAGCAAATATTTTTGTAAAAGCAGAATAAAAAACACCTAACAAGAAATGTATTTGAAGTGTACCTAGTCTAAATTTTTGATTTAGTAACATGTTGTCATATATCAAAAAATATTAAACCTATTTTTCCTAACGTACTAATTTGTTAATATAAGAAGGTAAAGCTACTTTAAAAATTTTTCCAAGCAAGCAAGTGCCATTTTATTTTGGGGGAAACCTTAAGGATGGTTTCATGGTCATTAAATGGGCGATATGGCATGCAAGAAAAAATGGGTGTATAATTTTTTTTAATTTATTACAACATATTACAAAATCAGAAGCATCGACGAGATAAGACGTAATAAGTCGAGTCATTAAGAAGCTTTATCAGAGGTCAAGAAATTACTTTTTTCTTTAGTCACATTTATGTGCAGTATCTCTTTTTTTTAATACTATCGCACCCATTGTCGCCATTTTATAATTTTGCAATTTTATCTTCCATTATTTATTCAAGCCATATATCATGGAAAGTTACATTTGAGTTGTGTTTTTCGTTTTGATATGTCTGTTACCCCCAAACATTCTCTTTTCTGTAGCATTTTAGGCTACTTCCATTTTCTTCACAATCTGTTTTGTAATTATCCATGTCTGTTCTACGTAGTACAGGCGATAGATAGATTTTTTTGACAAATCCAGCTATTTCGTTGATTTTTTACTTAAGCTTTAATCCCACCGCCAGTGTCCCGAATGCAAAAAATTCTATATTTCATGCAAAAATTGTTTTCCTATTTCTCGGCTCCAGTTGAAGTGATAACATAAGTGATAGTACCAGCGTAAAGTGAGCTTCGAGTATTCTATTGGGGTGTAGGGAAAACCTTTTTCGGAGCAAATCACTCATTTGTAGCGTATTTTTACTCTTTAAACCATTCTATGATCCTTTCAATCTTTTATGAAGTTAATAATGACAATAATTAATTGTTTATACTATTATGACCACCATTGTCATTGTTGTAGAGTATTTGTCTTTATTACAGCTTGAGAAATTATTTTCACGGCTTTTTATGGCGATAATTAAGACAAAAATATAAGAATAAGTGATTTGTGTTATAAATGCTTTGTTAAATCTATTTCGAGTACATGAATCACCATTGTTTCACTTCCACCGACAGCAGCTGCAGTCAGAAAACACAATTTGCGAACATATTTAGAAATAAAATCGTGGAAAAAATCATTAGGCTCAGAAGAATGGGCCTGAAAAAAAAATAGCCACAAACCTGGACTCGAGCCAGTTGAGACTCAGAAGGAAGCAGTAACCAAAGAATTGCTCGAATCAATATTGCGCGAATGTACTGAAAAATGTGGCAAATCTTTTCGATGCAGAAAAATAGGCATGAAATGCTCAATTTTTTGTAAAAACTGTGGGGGAGGAGCATGTGAAAACACGTCAACAATTTCCTGTGCAGATTTGAACGAAAATAAATATGACGACAATTACGTGTTTAGTTACACCTTGGAAGTAGTGGGAATAGGGGGCTCCTAGTTGACCCCCCCACTACTTTTTTGATTGGTCAGCCAAGAATGACCTTGTTTCTGATTGGCTGCCCAAGTTCGCCCCCTATTCCGATTGGTTTCATAAACTCCGCCTCTTTTTGCTCCACCTCCTACCTCCTTCCTAACCACCACAGTAGTTGGAGGGGAGCTGGTAGCAGTTGGAGGGGAGCTGGTATTTTAAACGATCGAATCTGAGCGAACTTCAGTCATTCGTGCGCGATGTCAAATAGCGACCAACAACAACAACAACAGCAACTCATTGAACGTGTAGGCCAAGTAATAATTTCCTACCAAAAACACGGAAAAAATCTTACCGATTTTGAAGATCAAGACTTGGCCTTCTTTCCCATCAACTACTTGAAAACATTCGTCGATTCACTTAGTTTACAACAAATTTGGAACAGGTTGCCGGAAAATTATAGAAGTGACGAAGAATTGCAGCTAAATTTGCCGTGTTTTAAACACTATCCACTATATCAACACCACATAGACGGCCCGCCATTATCAATTAAAAAGTGTTGTAAAATTAAAAAATAGTGTGAACAAGTGAATCGAGTTTCATCGGACAGTCTTCGAAATGGATCAGACACATGTATATTTAGATTCTGCTTGTGATGAAACGATCCAGTCAATGTACAAAGATGAAACAACTCATTTTAACTTGGCTGGAAGAGGAAAGTTTCACGCAAGACAGGATTCTCTGATCACTATTGATCGAAATAATTTCGAAGACGACGATGAAGATGAAGAAGATGATGGGATAGAGGATAATGGCGTTCCAAACGGGTGTGGAGAAGAGGGGCTCGTGAAAGTGGCAAAAATAAATGCAAGTGATACATTGACACCAAATTACCTTACGCGAGAAGTGTGCGTTTTTCAATCTTATGTCGTAATTATTTCATCTTCTGGCGGTGCATATAATTTATGTTGTGAATGTTACTATATACATGCTTTAAATTGCCCAAATGGGAAAAATAATTTTGTTAATAGCCACTATAAACGATCCTTTATATGTTGCGAAAAAGATCTGCAATGCAACACGTGTGAAAACGATTTATTCATAACAACTCCTTCACAAGCATGTATAATATGTAACAAACCAGAACTAAAGAATATGCAAAACCATCTAATCGAAAAATCAAATTTTAAATAAATTTATTTCACTTGCACTTATTCATGCACTATGGCGTTTTTAATATTAAGTTTAAGTTTAAAATATTTTATAAGAATTTAGATTTTGTTCTGCTAAGTTAAATAAATATAAGAAACTATGTAAATAAATATAAGGGAATGATGTGAATAAATAAGAATTTGTATTTATTCCCATTGAAAGAAATTATAATTTTGTTCTTTCAGTGTAGAATAATTCTTTTCAAATAATATGCACAACAACCCTACCGATAAATCAAATTTAAATAAATGAATTTGATACTCCACTTGAATTTATTCATGCACCCTAGTAGTTTTTGAATATTAAGTTTCAAATGTCAACTAATTTAAATAAGATTTCATATAAAATATAAGTTGTAAGATATAAGTTATAAGATATATATTAAGTTTAAGTTAAATAAATATAAGGGTGCCATCTAAATAAATAGAAATTTGTTTATATTAAGATTTGAAGAACTAATGATTTTGTTCTTTCAGTGTAGAATAATTTTTTCTACATAATATGCACAATCAATCCTATCGATAAATTGAATTTTAAATAAATGAATTTGATACTGCACTTGAATTTATTCATTCACCCTAGTATTTTTTAATATTAAGTTTAAAATGTCAACTAAGACATTTAAATAAGATTTTATATATAAGATAAAGAACAATTAGGTTTAATTCCCTGACAACAGACTATGATTTATTCTTCCATGTTAAAAAAAAAACCTAGTTTTCATTACTATGCTTGTAAAAAAAATTATATTCATCCTATTCATAATAATTCTTTCAAGTTAAAGAAACTTGGTTATTAGGTGTGATTCTGTATAAGAAATAGAAAAAAATAAAATATTTTCTTCAACGACTTTGTTTTTTATTATTCCTATATCCAAAATACAAATATACATATATACATAAATACATATTTATAATTTATACCATTTTGGGTTGCCAATTGCTGCTGTCTGCCAGAGGTTGCTGTTGTCTGCCATAGGCTGCTGCTTTGCCATCGGTTGTTGTTGTCTGCAAGAGGTTGCTGCTCTGCAAGAGGCCAATTTATAATTTATAATTTATTGGCCTCTTGCATTTTCGAGGGTAACTCTGCCTTCGCTGCTGCTGCTGTTGTTGTTGCTGTTGTTGTGTCTGCTCCTGATGCTGTTGATGTTGCTGTTGATGTTGCTGCTGTGGCCTCTTGCATTTTCGAGGGTAACTCTGCCTTCGCTGCTGCTGCTGTTGTTGTGGCTGCTCCTGATGCTGTTGATGTTGCTGTTGCTGCTGTGGCCTCTTGCACTTTCGAGGGTAACTCTGCCTTCGCTGCTGCTGTTGTTGCTGTGGTTGTGGCTGCTCCTGCTGCTGCTGCTGTTGTTGCTGCTGTTGTTGTGGCTGCTCCCGCTGCTGCTCCTGCTGCTGTTGTTGCTGCTGCTGCTCTGCCATAGGTTGTGGCCGATCTTCTTCCATAGGCTGTTGTTGCTCCATCATCAAAGGTTGAAGATCCATTGCTCGGTCTGGATCCCACTCAAAGGCGATAGGCTCGGGATCCAGGTCTGGCTCAAACATATTGATAAATTCTTCATCTAAATAGTCAACCTCTGATGGTGGCGGCCACATCACCGTGTTCTCGGAATTTGGACTCTGACGATCCATCAGATTAATCTGATTTTCCAAGAATCCCAGAAAGTCTTGTAGTGTTATAATTATGAACGTACTCATTTTGAGACTTTAAACTTAATGAATGCTAAGTCAAGACGCTGTAAATCCTTATATACAATACTGAAATACCACTTTTCCTACCTCCAGCGGCAAAACCAGTCCGTAGAATGAGAAGAAGAAGAAGGCAAAGATAGCGTGAACTCGAGAGAGGTCGTTCAACGGTCGTAAGTTGTTTTGTTCTTAAGAAAAAGACGAGTAAAGAGGAGAAGAAGGAAAAAAAAAAAAGTTGTTTTTGGAATAATATAAAAAACGAAAAAAAAAAAAAAAAAAAAAAAAAAAAAAAAAAAAAAGCTGTTTTTTATATTATTCCAAAAAACAACTTTTTTTTTTTTTCTTCTTCTCCTCTTTACTCGTCATTTTCTTAAGAACAAAACAACTTACGACCGTTGAACGACCTCTCTCGAGTTCACGGTCTCACGGTTCCCGTCGTACCATGCAGTGCCACGCCGTACCAGCCGGTACCAGGCTCTTGGCTGCTTTAAAAGGCGGCTGGGTACGAAGCGTCTCTTCAGTTTACATCTCGCTATTAGCGTACGCTTGTAAAATTATCGAATCTGTTGTGAATATATCTAGATAGTCCGATTTATTTCGAATTGTGTGACGTAGTGACATATTAATTTTTATTTGGTTTGTATTGTTGATTTCATATTTTTGATTTGATATTTTTGATTTAATATTTTTGACTTAATACTCTGGATTTTCATTCATTTTTACTTAATCTTCTAAAAGCCAATTTTTGATTTTTGTTGATTTTTCATTTTTGTGGATTTTTTTTGATTTTTTATTGATTTTTTGATTTTTTTATTGATTCATAATTTTTTTATTTTTTAATTTATAATTTAAAATGTCATTTTTAAATGTAAAAATTGAAAACATCGACTTAACAGCCTTCGATTTAAACGACGCTTGCCTTGTGCATGATTTGATTGATTGTTCATTTTGTGGGCTAAGCGACGAGGAGCTAGATATTAAATTTAGGGAAATTGATATTAATACATTTAACAATTCATCTGAATCTGGCGATTCTTCCGAAATTGGTGAAAGCGATATTTTGACACAGCTCTTAAAAGTTTTGGATGAATCTATTATCCCTGATATTCCTCAAGAACCTCTTGAAACAATTAATTTCGATGATTTAAATAATGATATATTAAGGAAAAATTTAATTAACAATTCTGAAATAAATGAGGGATATAATTTGGAACAACTTTTAGATATATTAGAAGGGGGTGAAATTGGTGAAAATAGCTCAGGGCAAAATTTAATTAAGGGTGATGTGGAATATCAGGAGACTTTTGAGAGCTGTGAGGAACAAAATAATAAGGGGGTTTTAAACAATAATAATAATGGGGTTGGTAACGAGGGAGCTTTAAATAATGATAAGAGGATTGGCATTGGGGGTTTTTCGAAAAATAATATGGAAGAGGTTTATCGCCCCCACTATTCGCCAATTTCAGATGCATCGTCAGATTCATCAGAGGATTCCAACGACAGCGTTGAGACTGTTATAAACGTCTCAGCCAAAGCTCAGCATAATTTTATTAAAGTGTTGGATCAAAATTTAATTGAAGGGTTGGATCAAAATTTTATTCAGGGGTTTGAACAACCATCCAAATTTGGCTATACCAGAAATTCAGTAAATTCGGTAGATGTTTTTGATTTGAGTTGTGGCGAAATTGTGGGGGACATTGAGGTATATACTTATACTGAAAATTTTGAAGATGAGCAGCCTCAATGTCCCTTAATTTCTTCCTGTAATCAAAATCAATTTTTGAAAAATCCTTCTGGCCTAAATTTAGAACAAAGTTCTGAAAATTTAATTGAAAAAAATTTACCCAAAAAACGTTCTTTATCAGAAACAAATGATTGTTCAGATTTAAAAAAGTCAAAATTGGACGGTGATATTTCTAGTTCCCAAACTTTAGGGGCACAAATTTCAAAAAATTCTTTACCAGTCGCTGTAACAACAGCTCCGAAAATCAATCCAACAAATAAAGTCGCTATTGGAGAATTAGATAAGTTTCTACATAAGAAAACTAAGCCGAGCTTAAATAGGAATGAAACAAGGTGTGCCACATCTAGATTTAAGTCAATGGTTTATTCCTATTTAAACTTAGATAATATATGTAATAATTTATCTAATTCGACTTTAAAAGACGTTAAAAATTGTATTCAACGACAAGGCGATCTTCTTTTAAATTTGGGAAATATATTTTTTAAAAAAAATCCATGTTTTTCTTCAAATTAAAAAGTGAATCCAAAAGTTAATTCAAAAGTAAATCCAAAAGTTTTCTAAATTGCGCGAGCTGAAAAAATTGCTAATTATTCTATGTCATTGGGTCTTGATAGATCGAAATTGTATTTATTTAAAAGCGACACGGCCCTAACCGATTCCATTTTAAAATGACTCTCCTTTGCACACACTGCTTAAGAGAATTTAAAAGAAAATCACATATTGTACGCCACCTTCGAGAAAATGTTGTTAATAACGAAAACACCTTTAACTTGGAAGATTATATAATTAATCGTAAGTATTTTTTTTATAACATATTTAGCTATAATTTTCCTTTTAATTTTTTTTTATTATTAATAAAGGTTTACAGAGGAATTAAAAAATAATAATTGTTTCAGTTGATGAACTACTTTCAAGACCTCCAATGCGATTTTGCCAAGATTGTGAAGTAAATGTCAAATCTAATTCCTGGAGCACACACTTGAGGACAAATATTCATAAAAACAGGAGCTGCATAAAATATGGAAATGGAATTGACATTATCAGGAGTGCATTTAAATGTCGAATAGCTTCCTACAGAATATATTCGCAGAATTATCACATCGACATCAAAAAGTTTCAGCAAGATGTTGGTAATAAAGTGCAAACATTAATACGCCAGCGTCAACAGGAATTTACATGTGCTAAAGTAAATTTGGAATTATTTGGAATATATTATTCTCCAACTTTAACCTCTACTTCAATTAAGTCATTTAATACACCGTTCTTCATTGTAACCCATACAACTGATCTACAACAGCTTTACGATGATTTATTCAAGATTATTGAAACCAAAGCAGATGAATTGCCGGAAAGAGACTCAGGTAATTATTATTTAATCTCAAGAGCTAAGTTTTCTTAATCTCAAGAGCTAAGTTTTCTTAATATCACTTGTACATCTCTAACAAATATTATTCAGAACTAATTTTTTAATTCCTATTACAGGGTGGGCTCTACAAAGAATTCTGCATTTGGAAGTCAACATCAATAAGTACAACCCATTGAATGCCTCCTCCTACATTAAGATGCATCACTTTTCTAAATCAATAGTGAATGTGATGAATGAGGACAATTGCTGTTTCGCCTGGGCAGTGGTTTCAGCAGCATACCAGCCAACCGGTAATCCTCGAAAGACCTCATCATATCCAGACTTCATAGACGCTTTCGATTTTACAGGTATTGAATTTCCAGTAAAATTATTAGATATAAAAAAGTTTGAGGAAAAAAATAATTTGTCCATAAATGTATATGGAGTTGAAAAATTTTTAAGGGATAATAAAAAGGTATATGAGATTGTCGGTCCTTTACATTATAATAATGAAAAGAAAAAATTACATATTAATTTGCTTTTAATAAGTTCTGATGATGGAAATAACCACTACTGTTGGATAAAGGATTTAGGTTGCTTGGTATCCAAACAATTATCAAAAAAGAAAATAAAAAAATACTTATGTGATGGATGCCTTCAATATTTTGGAACATATGAAAAACTTAACTCACATTTAGAACGTGATTGTAGTTTTGTTCGAATTGAGCTTCCTTCAGATAATTTGATTTTGGATAAATTTGGCAATTATATTCCTGCAAATATATTAAAGTTTCAAAATATTCAGAAACAGTATAAAGCTCCTTTTGTTATTTATGCCGATTTTGAATGTTATTTGAAAAACATTGAGTGCCAACAATCTACACCTGATTCGACAACCTCATATACTATTAAAACTGCTGAACATATACCCTATTCATTTGCTTATTATATTAAATCATCATTTGATGAGAATGTTGTGTGTCTTAAACTTTATAGAGGTACAGATTGTGCTATAAAATTTATTGAATACATTGAAAATGATGTAAAAGAAATTTATAAAAAATATTTAAAATATCAAGTACCATTGAAAGATTTATCATCTGTGGAACAGATTGAATATGAAAATTCTAGCATTTGTTATGTATGTGAAAAACCTTTTTCAAAAGGAAATTTCATAAAGTGTAGGGATCATTGTCATATTACAGGTAAATATCGAGGAGCCGCCCACTCAATATGTAATTTGCATTTTAAACCTCCAAAATATATACCAATAGTATTGCATAATTTAAAAAACTATGATTCTCACCTATTTATTAAATCGCTTTGCTATAATAAAGAAAATATTAGTGTTATAGCTCAAAATAAAGAAAAGTATATTTCTTTTAGTAAGGAAATTTTCGTTGATGTGTCAGAAAAGCGGAAACCAGTTGCTTTGCGACTACGCTTTATAGATTCTTTTCAATTTCTCCCAGAGTCTTTAGAGTCACTATCACAAACTCTACAAGATTCACAATGTTTTGAAATTAAAAAGTTTTTCTCAAATGCTGATGAATTTCGATACATTAGACAAAAAGGGGTATTTCCATACTCTTACATAGATTCCAACGAAAAATTAAATGAGAAATCTCTACCATTGATTGATAAATTTTATAATAACTTAACCGATGAAAATATCTCTCCTCAAGACTACAGTCGTGCTGTAGAAGTGTGGAATCTATTTAAGTGTTCTACAATAGGGGCTTATTCCGATATTTACTTAAAATCAGATGTTTTACTTTTGGCTGATGTTTTTGAAAATTATAGATCCACATGTATTAAAACCTATAAGTTAGATCCTGTTAATTATGTCACTAGCCCTTCTATGTGCTGGGATGCAATGATGAAATTAACTAATGTAGAATTAGAATTATTAACGGAACCAGATATGCTTCATTTTTTCAAAAAAGGTGTTCGTGGTGGGGTTAGCACTTGTTCCAAACGCAAATCTGAAGCAAATAATCCATTCTTAGAAAATTTTAATCCTGAAAGACCTACAACATATATCGCTTACTTAGACGCCACAAATTTGTATGGTTATGCTATGAAACAATATTTGCCTGAAAAAAATTTTGCTTGGGTACCTAAGCTCGAAATAGAAACTTTAAATATATCCGAACTTTCAGATACATCATCTATAGGATACATATTTGAAGTTGATTTAGAATATCCAAATTATTTACATGATAGTCATAATGATTTCCCATTTTGTCCTGAACAATATACACCACCAATTTCAAACCACTCAAAATTAATTCCAAACTTACATAATAAATATAACTATATCATTCACTACCGATATCTGAAACAATGTCTACAATTTGGACTCAAAATCATAAAAATACACAGAGCAGTTAAGTTTACACAATCACCATGGTTAGCGGAATATATAGATTTAAATACAAATTTACGAAATTTATCTAAAAATAAATTTGATAAAAATTGTTATAAATTGGCAAATAATTCAATTTTCGGTAAAACCATGGAAAATGTTGATAGGCGAGCAGATATTAAATTAGTATCTCAATGGGAAAGACAGGGTAATAAATTTAGTGCCGAAAAACTTATTTCTAAACCTCAATTAAAGGATTTTAAAATTTTCTCTGAAAATCTAGTTGCTCTTCAACTTCAACAGGTTTGCATTGAATACAATAAACCAATTTATGTTGGGATGAGTATTCTGGATATTGCAAAAACTGTAATGTATAATTTTTATTATGGGTATTTAAAAGTAAAATATGGTAATAATTTAAATTTATTATATACGGATACTGATTCCTTAATTCTTGAAGTTCAGACCCAAAACTTTTATGAAGATATGAAGCTAAATCTGGATCAATTTGATACTTCTAATTTTTCTGAACAAAATATTCATTGCATGCCTATTACAACATCAGTTGTTGGTAAATTTAAAGATGAGTACAAAGGGATTCCCATTGAAAGTTTTTATGGAACTGGTGCTAAAGCATATTGTATAAAATCCAAAAATAGTGTAGATAAAAAAGCAAAAGGCGTTAGTAGATCATGTATAAAAAATCAATTAACATTATCAGATTATAAAGATGTTGTTGAGAAAGGTGACAAAATATTCTGCACCATGTATGTATTCAAGTCAGATATGCATAATATATACACTAATTTGTTAAATAAATTGGCATTAACAACTCATGATGATAAAAGATATTGTATACCAAATTCCACAAAAACTCTTGCATGGGGACATAAGGATATTTTGGAAACAGATTTTTTTGATAAAGATATGAAAATGATGTATGATACTCTAACTTTTTTAAGTTCTGGAAACGAAAATGGATCTAAAAATAAAAAACCGCGATTAGAATTAACTACTCCTAGTAATTTTTCATCTTTATAAAATCATCATTTTATATGATGATAAATTATGTAAGTCGTTTTTGAAGCTTTAAAAGTTGGAGGGGAAACTGAATCCAAAAACATATATATTGTATAGAAATACCATTATTTGTTAGTAATATTACAACAATGACTGCTGCATCTTTAATAGTTTTAGTTTCCCTTGTTGGAAATGTGATATATGTAAATTACATTCCTAATACAGTTAGGGCTGATATATGTATAAATGCCCTCAAAAATGAAACCGACTGCTACAAACAGATGAAAATGACATATCTTGTTGGAAATTCACACTTTTTTACCTATAATGTAACTGATTCTGCTTTGTGTGAAAATACATACATAAAAATTAAATATTCCATGACAAACAAACCATTACAATATTCAGATTGGATTCCTTTCAATAATAAAAAAGAAGAATCTTGTCATTGTGTCTGTTGTTATATATTTGTTATTATATTTACAGCAGCAATATTTATTTGTACATGTTTAATTTTATTGTATTTCATGAAAAAATATCTATAAAAATATTTAATAAATGTTAAAAAAATAATATAAATTTTGTTTTTTATTGATTCTCGTTAGTATAAAGACATTTAAAGTTTATCCCCTCCTCTTAAATGGAGAGGGAAAATAAGTTTACCCCTCCACTTGAGAGGAGAGGGAAAATGTATAAAATTTAGGAGCAAACGGATTGATAGTTAGTTTTTTGAGAGCAAGCAGATAGCCAGTTAGTTTTTGAAATACATCATTTAAAATGTTCAGTAATCAGAGTAAAAATATATTTGAAAATTCACCATTAAAAAAGAAAATAAAAAAAACAATTATAAATTCTACAAAATATAATTTAAATAATTCTAACTCTAAATATGCTGTGATTGGTTTGTGGGTGGAAAGTGATTTTCTACCAGGCATTGAACTTGGTGGTAAAAATGGTCAGTCTGTGATATTAAATGAAGATGATTGGAAGAACTTATTGCAATATCAAGGAGTTATAACAAATTATATGTTTTCACCAAATGTTTTCAATGAACCGATATATTTGCAAAATTTATCTATTCATTTTGAAAAGATTGGTGAATTACCAATAGTGAAGATTGTGAAAAGCTGTGATTTTATTTACTATGGAAATGAAACTGTGTGCAGACTATGGGAACAAATTCCACTTATAGAATATAGACTAAATGTTTTACAAAAACAAAACTTTCGACGTTATTTCAACGTTTTTAGAAATAACAATTTTTACGACGGAGATTCTTTTGACAAAATATATAATGTCCTTTCTCCAAAACAAAATCTAAATAGTGAAAATGTGTGCTCCATGCTGGAACTGCTGTTGAATCATCCCGAAGAACTAGAACAAAAATTAAAGTCTAAGCACTATTATGAAGAAGACAGTATCTATTGATGAATCAAGAAACCAAATTCATCTGATGGTTGCTTGGAACTTCGCCTACAGAAAAGCTCGTATGACTTCTGAAGAGTTTATAAATCAAAAACATTTTAGAAGAAGGATTAAATTGACTGAAGAAATTTTAAATCCCATATTAGACTCTGATTATAGGAATATTGTATTTAAAAAAATGTTTATGTAATAAGCTTATTTTTAAATAAAACAAATATATATAAAAAATCATTTTTTTTTATTACAAACATCAATTATTATTACAGCATTAATTACTATTACATCACATCTCTCTTGAAGATCCAAGAGTTATAAGATTTATCTAATCCTAACCATTTTACAAATACTTTGTTTCCTTTCTTTCTTAACACTTTTTCCACCAGATATACATTTGGGTGTCTTACTTTTTGAAGTTCTTCTTCATAGAAACCTCCTTGAATATCTATCCCATTTCCATCTTGAATCAAATACGTTGTTGGATTAGTAAGCTGGATTTTTTTTATTTGAAAAATTTCGTTTGACCAGTTGGGCGTGTAACCTTTAGAAAATTGTTCGCGAATCTTGCTTATTCGTACTCTATCACTGACACGAAATTTTGGTGATCTGGGATCCACAGTTTTCCTATGAGTATAAGCTGATTTCAAGATTTCCATTTCATTCTTTTTGTTAACTTCGTTTGGTTTTTTTCCGATTGTTGAATGCTTAGTATTATTGTATTCTGTAATTATTTCTTTAAGAAAGCTGATCCATTTATAATTACCTAGTAAACTAAACTTTTTCCACATTTTGTTTTTTATCGTTCTATTTACTCTCTCTACAATACTAGCTTTCATATTAGAAAATGTGTTGTAATGATTAATTTTGAACTGCTCCATAAGTTTCTGAAAGTCTTGATTAAAGAATTCTTTACCCTGATCAGTATTCAGATTTGTTGGGGGAGTTTTTAAAGTTAATAGAATTTTTTTCATTGCAGCTGCTACATCTTTACCAGTTTTGGATTTTACAGGTTCTGCCCATACAAATTTAGAAAACACATTTATTACCATTAAAATATATCTTAAACCCCTATTAAATTTCGCATATGGCTGCATTTCTATCAGATCAGCTTGAAATAGATCATTAAGCCCTTTTACAATTGTTCGTCTCCTTCTATATCGCCTTCTCGCCGGTTTATGTAATTCATTTACAACGTCTTGCTTAATTTTACTCATTATTAATTTATACCTTACTCTCGAAAATAAATCCCACAAATAACTTTACCTCCTTCTAAACCGTTTATAAAAGCCCTTTATCGCTGATGTTGTAAAATATAAAAAAAAATCATCTCAGTTTTTTTTAGTAAGTTCTTTAATTTTATTTTCCATTGCTTCAAATGATTTTTTATTTTCATTTATAATTTCTTTTATTGACGAATTTATTTGGGTGATGTTGTTAGTAAGATCAGAAATTTTTACATTAAATTTATTTTCCATTGTTTCAAATGATTTGTTATTTTCATTTCTAATTTCTTTTATTGACGAATTTATTTGGGTGATGTTGTTATTAAGATCAGACATTTTTACATTAAATTTAGTTTCCAAAAGAACATTTGATAACGTATAATCTTTTTTGAAACCACCTAATGTTGAATTCATTTCTTCTCTTGCATAATTCATTGTATCATTAAATTCTTTTCTAGAAACTTCAGCAGCTCTTTGAACTAATTCGTTTAAAGATTTTATTTCTTTTGTTAATTTATCTTCTAGATTTTTTATATCTTTTCCTAATTGAAATTCTGCATTTGTAATATCTAATGTCATTTTCACAATTTTTTTTTCTATATTTTTTATGTCTGACACTGTCTTTTCAGCTTTGTGTAGTATATCTGTATAAGATGTTTCAAGTTCTTTTATGAGTAAAGAAGTCTCCTCGATTTTTGAACTATTATTTTTAATTTTAATTAATACATCCTTTTTAGAAACTTCTATTATAGCTTGCACTACTTCTAGTAAGGATTCTAATTCTTTTTGTAATTTCTCATCGATTGCCTTTGTAAAATTTCCCTCGTCAAAAGACGTTTCAGATTTGGTTTTCAGATTGTTTAACTGCTTTAGTATATCCTCGATTTTTTCATTATCTTTTGTAATTTGATCTTTGAATTTTGTTTCAATTTTTTCATTTTCGTTTTGAAAATCCTCCTTCAATTTGTCTTCTAAATATTGTAAATTTGATTTATATGCATTGATTTTAATTTCAAATTCTTTAATTTGTTCTTTAAATTCATTAACTTTGTCGGTATCTTTTTTGTGAATTAGGAAATGAGTGTTCATTGATTTTTCAAGATTTTGTGTATTTTTATCCATAACGTCATGTATTTTCTTAAAATTCCTTACTTCTTCTGCTACTCTATCATTAAGCAAATTAGTAAAATTTTGAAACTTTGATGTAATTTCCTTGGAAATACTGTTCTTGACATTGTCAATTGCTGAAGTATCCTTAATTATTGATTTAATTGATGTAATTTCATTTTTTATTTCATTTTCAAAATCATCAACTTTATCATATTTTAACTTCACTACGTCAAAGTCATTTGCATATTTAGAAACTTTCTGAGAAAATTTTTCTACTACATCATCATTTCCATCAACAGTATTTTTCAAATTAATTATCTTGTCATTATATTCAGGAATAACTTTATCCTCAAATAACTTAATCTTTTTTGCAATATTTTGTATATTGTTATCATATTCATTTATTCTCTTATTTAAATTATTAACATCGCTTTTCAACCCGGGATCTAAATTTTGAATTAATTTGTTTTCAATATATTTGACATCGCTTTTAAAAATTTTTATTATTTTCTCTTCAACATTTGATAATATTTTATTTTCTAGTGATAATAATGTGTTTAGAGCAGATTTTTTTGAAATATGACGACCAAATTTATCGATGGTCATTTTAGAAATGTTTAAAAGTATCTATTATGTCCTTTTATATAATAATATTCGCTTCTCTTAGTTCTTCAATAATGGAAATAATTTCATTGTTATGACCAGTGTGTCCCGCAAGCATGGATGCTACCAATAGTCGAAGTCTCTCAACAAGTTCGTTTACATTATCCCAATATATGTAATCTGTATTAGGTTTATTAACTTTTAAAGTTATACCAAATCCGGTTTTTTTTGAAGACACTCGACTTTCTCTATATGGAGCTTTGCGTCTTTCAAAAAATCCCTGGACTGCTTGTTGAGATTCGGGATTTAGAGTTTTAGTTTTTGTAATTCCTTTGCTTTGCAAATAAGGTCCTATTATAGAAATATATTTATGTGATCCATTCCCCTGCACCTGCTCATTTGGATCATTATTTCTACGGTATGCATTGGTTCTTTTTAAAATATCCATATAATTTTCCAAATCTTGTTTTTTATACCCTATTGGTTCTTTTTTAAATAATAACTCATATAAACCTGGTGTACCTGTATAGGTTATTCCTTCAATTTTGATGTTTTTACCAATAATTTCGACAGGTTTTTGAGTTAAACCCAAAAAGAATTTCTCGGTTTCCAAATCATGAACTATTCCATATTGGTGATCAAACTCATGTTCAACATCTTTTACACCGCTATCAATATATTGGCGAGGTAATTCATCAAATCCTAATAAATATTCTTTATATAAATCTGTATCAACAAATGTTCTAACTGTTTGCCGTGTTTGTTCCAGTATATCTGAAAGATTTCCTATTGTGGAGTGTGAACCTGAAGAAGGGTTTGTTTCTGCAATAATACTTGTTTGTTGTATAGATGGCATTTGACTTGCTGAAGCTAAACTCGCATCCCAGTCAATAATCGATGGTATTTCTGTAGGAAGGAGTGGAGTTTTTCCCGTCTTTCTTTTTTCTGGTGTTGATGTTCCATATTGTAATTTTCTCTTTGGTGTTAGTGTTTGAATTGATCTTTTCTGTGGTGTTTCATAAATTTTTTTAATTGGTGTGTGTAGCTCTTCCTTTATTTCAACAGGTTCAATTTTACCAATCGTTGAAATTAATTCTTGTAAGGGTTGAGTTATCGGTTTATATGTTTCCTCCAATTTAGTTTGCGCCTCAAATTCCGCATTTTTTAAACTCTGATATTTTTGTTTAACAGCTTTTCTTGATTTAACTAGCTGTCTTGCTAAACGTTCATCCATGATTGGTATAATTTACCATCAAACGTTTATTTTTATAAGTAAATATATGAATCAAATCCTTTTCGATATCGGCCAGATTTCACATTAGAGTCTTTGTCTATTACTAAAAATCCAAATTTATCTTTCCAACATATTAAGCACAACTCATTAAATTGGTTTAATGACATATCAACATTAACATGATCATCATAAATATGTTTTAAGTTTGTTCGATCTTGTTGAAATATAACAATTAAATTTGCATTGTCACGAATTAATTGTTTCGGAATAGAAGAATATGTTTGACATAAATAAAAACAATCAGTATTTTTGTGTCTTCCGAAACAAAAATAGTCCTTTACAACATTCTGATTACAACACACTATATCATCAAATATTATTATAGAGTTTGGTTTAACTTGTTTTGGTGAAACAATTGTTTCTTCATTTTCAGATTCATAGTATCCAATTTTTTTCAAAGGTTTAAAAAGTGTTCTCAAATATTTATACTTTGGTTGATATAAGGATTTTGAATAAACATACAGATTTTCAAATCGCAAACCATTCGGATCTTCAATCAAACTAATAATAACATTGGTTTTGCCACAGCCTGACGGGCCAATAATTAACCCTCTTTTACTATTTCCCTCAAACAGTTTTCCATGTTTTCTAAAACCATTCACTGAACTTTCATGATCCTTAATTGTTATAGAGTATGGTTGTTTCTCAACTCTCATTTTATATATAAAACAAACTATTAATATTCAGTATTGTGATGTAACTGGTTAGTTATCACTAGGATTGCAACTATATATAATGTTTCCATCACATAATAAACGAATCATTTACAAGACAAACAGCAAAAGGAAAGGAAGTGGTTTAGTAAACTCATTAATAAATAAATTACCCTTTGAATTGCATATTCCTGGTTATAATTTTTGTGGACCTGGAACAAAATTGGAAAAACGATTGTCAAGAGGTGATAAAGGTATAAATTTATTGGATGAGGCTTGTAAAGAACACGATATTGCTTACTCACAATCAAATGATATAAAAAGAAGGCATTTAGCTGATAAAGTATTAGCTGACAAAGCTTTATCAAGGTTCAAAGCTAAAGATTCTAGTTTTGGGGAAAAAACTGCTGCACTAGGAATTACTGGTGCTATGAAAATTAAAAGAAAATTAGGTATGGGACTTCGAACGAGAAGAAAGTTCAAGCGAAAAACCCGAAAAGGACGAGGACTATCATTATCTCAGGTAATTTCAAAAGCTAGAAAAGGAATTAAGGGGAAACGTTTTAAAGACCTAAATGAAAGTATTCAAACTGCTTTAAAAGCTATTAAAAAAACTGGTAAAGTGTTACCTCCAAAGAAAAGGGTAATTCCAATCCCAAAGACTGGCGGATTTCTTCCACTTATACCTTTATTTGCTGGTTTGTCTGCTCTTGGTGCTCTTGGAGGAGGGGCTGCAGGTATTGCTAAAGCAGTAAATGATGCAAAAGCAGCCAAAGCGAAATTAGAAGAATCTAAACGACACAATCAAATGATGGAGTCCATTGCGGTAGGAAAAAAAGGAAGTGGACTTTATTTAAAACCCTATAAAACAGGATGTGGATTATACTTGAAACCTTATTCAAAAAACTGCTAAAACATATACCTCGAAAAGCACTTACAAATTACGATTTACTTAAATACGCTAAATATTTACAAATTCCCAACTTTCGTGGTATTTTTATGAGGGATAAATTACCAAAAAAGATAAAGTTAATTGAAAGTGCAATTGTCAATCTAGATAATCACAGTGGTGTTGGTACTCACTGGATAGCATATACAAAAAAAGGAAAAAACATAATATATTTTGATAGTTATGGTAATTTGCGACCCCCTTCTGAATTAATTAAATATTTTTATAGCGACCAAAATAATAATATTGTTAATTATAATTATAACAGTTATCAAAACTTTAACAAAACAAATTGTGGTCAATTGTGTCTAAAATTTCTTTATAACCATATGTAACACCTAATTTTAGTTTATTATTAAACATATTTTTAAAGTAAAATGTCATATAGTTTTGTTCTTAGCGGCAATTCCGCTATTTTAACATCAGAGTTACATCCTCCAATATATTTAGATGAAGATGTTGAATATGTTATCGGTCTTGTAAATTTCGAAACATTTAATGCAATTCCCAATATTGATGTTGGGAATAATGTATTAATTCATGATGAAAATTTAGAAATAGCCATACCCCCAGGTAGCTACGAATTAGAAGACATAACAGATTTTTTAAAAAAACACTTGGATGAGGATAAAATTAGTTTTAGTCTTTATGCAAATAATAATACTTTACGTACACATCTTAAATGTTCAGCCCCCATAACTTTTCGTGAAGGAACTATTGGTAAATTATTAGGGTTTAAAAATGGGCGATTGGAAGCCAACATTGAACATATATCAGATTTTCCCGCGGAAATAATTAAAGTAAATTCAATAAATATAGACTGCAGTATTGCAGAGGGATCATATTTAAACGGGAAACCTGTTCATATAATACACCAATTTTTCCCGAGCGTTGCTCCAGGGTTCAAAATAATTGAGTCACCTCAAAACGTCATATATTTCCCAGTCACCGTTAAAGTAATTGATAAAATAGCCATTAAAATAATAGATCAGGAAGGTGATTTGGTTAATTTTAGAGAAGAAACCATAACCATCAGACTACATCTTAAAAAAGTAGATTAAAGATGGTAATATTATATAACAATAAATCTGCAAACTTTACTAGAAAATTTAATAATAAAAACATTAATAATAAAAACATTAATAAGACAAGAAAGAAACCAACTTCCTTTAGTAGGAAATCAAACTTCCAAAGGTTAACACCTTCTAATAGAAAATTTCTTCAAAGTTTGGGTTTTAAACTTAAATAAAAATGGATTATTTAAATGTAAGAGAAAATGTATTGGTTGATGAATCAATATTAAGCTGGGAAATTCTTTCTTTCGATCCTTTTAATCCTACAAAACTCGGACCAAATGATGAAATCAGAATTGCTTTGCAACAAACAGGAAAATATCCTTTACCTTGCAAAAGTGAAATTTATGTGGAATTGCAAGTAACTAAAGAAGATGATTCCCCTTTAGCTAATACTGTTTTAATTAATAATGCTCCGGCATTTTTATTTAAAGAATTACGCTATATTTTAAATGGTGTTACTATTGACTCCGTTCGGGATATTGGTATAACTTCAACTCTTAAGGGATATATTTCATTTAATCAAAATGAAAGTGCTAAATTGGAAAATGCCGGTTGGTATCCGAAAACAAAATCTAAAGAAAAAATTATGACTGATGACAAAGGTAATGTTTCATTATGTATACCATTAAAGATGTATTCAGGATTTTTTGAAGATTATAATAAGATTATTCTTAATTCACAACAAGAACTTATTCTAATAAGAAGTAATGATGATACAAATGCATTATTATCCAGTAATGAAGATGAAAAACCCAAAGTTAAAATTACCAAGTTGTGTTGGAGAGTTCCTCATCTTACTGTAGCGATTCCGCAAGAATTAGCACTTACCAAAATTATTGACAAAAATAGTGATATACTAATAACCTTCCGAAGCTGGGAATTAGTTGAATATCCAGAGTTATTGGAAACTACGAGGCACAACTGGCCCGTAAAAACATCTACAAAAGTCGAAACGCCACGTCATGTTCTAATTGCTTTTCAGAAAAATAGACGTGGTAATCTAAAAATGGATATGAGTAAATTTGATCATTGTAATTTAAGAAATATGAATGTCTTTTTAAATTCAGAAAGATATCCTTACAATGATCTTCAACTTGACTTTGAAAATAATAAATTTGCTACTCTGTATGAAATGTTTACAGACTTTCGTCAAGGGTATTATAACTCTCCAGTGGAACCAATTTTTAATCCGAAAGAATTTAAAGAAAATGCTCCTATAGTTTACATTAATTGTTCACATCAAAGAGATTTACTACAAACAGGTCCAGTAACCATGAGAATTGAATTTGAAACCAAGGAAAAAATTCCCCCTAAAACAGCGGCATATTGTGTTATAATTCATGATAAAGTTTTCAGTTACAATCCATTAACAAAAATTGTGAAACAGTTGTAATACAATTTCCTTAAGATAAAATACTCTTTTTAAACAAACCGCTACTTACGCTTAAGAGCGCACGCGTCAATTTTGATATTTATTAACGTAGCCAAACCAGAATTCTTCATTTATATAATGTCTTACGAGATTTCAGTTCGAGTATTAGATTTTCAACTTCAGTTGCAGAAATTAAAAAAACAAATAAGTGAATATCAATTAAAAGTAGAAATGATCAAGAAATTCAAATATTTGAAAATATGAAACTTATTCTAGATCTTCAAGGATTCAAAATTGAAAATAATAAATTTATTGTAAAGGAATTAGCAGCGTACGATGGGCAAAAGACAAGTCATTTTATTTTCAAAGCTCCATTTCCGATGGGTCATTTACCATCCTATTTACACAAACAAGCTCTGTGGTTAATAAAAAATTACCATTGCATTGAATGGTGTGAAGGATTTACACCATTACACAAATGTGGAGATATCATAAGAGATTTAAGCGCTAAGGTGGACTATGTTTATGTAAAAGGGGAAGAAAAGGCAGATTTCGTAAAGAAGTATTCCATGAAACCAGTTATCGAGATTGATGAACAACCCACCCTAAAGAAAATGGATCCTTGCTGCTTTTATCATCAAAAAATACCATGTGTATGTGCATTATCAAATGTTTATTACCTTTACAACAATTTTTTTATGTAATAAAAGACTTGATTACAAATTATGTGTTTTATTTTCTAACATTGTTTTAATACATGAAATATTATTATTTAATCCTAGTTCTTGAAGTTTACATATTAAAATATCTATATTTTTATTTTTTAAATATTCGCTACAACATTTAGCTGCTAGTAAACATAATTCCGCATGTTCCATATAATTTAAAAACACTATAATATTCTGCGCTTCACTTTCTTGACCTTCATATGCATAAAACTCGGAACAGGCTGCGGACATCAAAAACTCTTCATACATTTCTCTTATTAATAATTCCATAATAAATCCTACACTAAAACCTCCCTGTTTCTCAATATCTCTTTATCTCTCTCTTCCTCTTCCACGATTTCTTTTAATATATCAGGATCTTTTATATAATCCTTCAATATCCTTAAAAAGTAACTGAATCCTATTTTCTTTATTTCATGAAAGAACTTCGGCAAATTTTGGGTTTTTCTATAATTTAAACAGGCTTCTGCAGCTAATTGGTATTGGAAGGCAGTCTCATAATATACCTGTGCCCACTCGGGGTGTGTTTTCCTTAGCATTGCATTCTTTAATTCGGAATTTTGAAGTTTAGTAAACTGTTTACCTAATTTGATTATTTCATTTTGCAAATCACTGTTCATAACTACCACTTATTTTTAATTTAACACTGTTCTTTATTAGTGGTGAATCTTCTATATAAGCTTAAGACTAGTTGTAAATGAATGTAGCTCGCTCAGATTCAGTCCTTTAAAATACCAGCTCCCCTCCAACTGCTACCAGCTCCCCTCCAACTACTGTGGTGGTTAGGAAGGAGGTAGGAGGTGGAGCAAAAAGAGGCGGAGTTTATGAAACCAATCGGAATAGGGGGCGAACTTGGGCAGCCAATCAGAAACAAGGTCATTCTTGGCTGACCAATCAAAAAAGTGGTGGGGGGGTCAACTAGGAGCCCCCTATTCCCACTACTCTTGGAGAATAGCTAGTGGGAAAAACTGAAGACAACCAGGATAAGTATGAAGAAATTGGAACGAAAATTGACAACACTGAATCAAGATTGAAAAGATCTCGAACATTTCAGTAACAAGTTACATAGTAAAAACAACGAAAGAATCTTTAAATATACCTATTAGAGACACCACATTTTCAAAATACGCATAGAACTCTGCCTCTGTTGTGGTGTGGAAAAGAGTTTACATTAAATGTGCATAGAATTTTAATGTATTAGTAACGAATGTAGATTCCTTATAGAAGTGGTATTCCTCGTTAGAAAACATCATCAAGCGTGGATATCAATGTTTACACAGATTAGTTCTGGTACCCACAGAGCAGATGGCACCTCTCCCAGATGAGTTAATGTGAGAAATAAACGATGTATATTAAAGGTCTTCCTGGTTGAGAGGCTAGGAGTGTAGGAAATTATATTTTGCATTTTATGTGGTTTAGGTTCGAATCTTGATATACATAGAATTTTTTGTATTTCTATAATGTTATTAAAATTAATATGATTTTTTTTTTCGAAGAAACAAAACCACAAATCAAATATTTTATCATCACAATAATTTTAAATTATGATCGAAAAATGATTTTTTTTTATTTCTTGACTGAAAGGGTTCAATTCTTCTTCTTCTTCTTCTTCTTTCTTTGGTTTAGACGAAACGCCTGTTTTCCCTCACCACTCTGTCCACTATACATTCAAGTTGTCGCTCCATCGCTTTCGGGGGCGTCCTGTACTCCTACGTCCCGCTGGTGACTTATCACGTGTGACTCTCACAATTCTTCGGTCGTCCATCCTGTCAATGTGCCCATTCCATTCCACCTTTCTGTTCAGCACCCAGTCGTTTATGTTTTCCACCTTGCACCTCTCTCTTACATTTTCACTCCTTTCTCTATCGTACAGTGTTTTTCCTGTTATCCTGCGCAGCACCCTCATTTCAGTTGTTTCTAAAATCTGTTTGGTTTTTGATGTATCGGGGCGAGTTTCAGCGGTATATGTCATAATTGGCCTAATTACTGCTTTATATATTCTGGATTTAGTTTCTGTTCCGATGTTTTTATTTCGCCATATAGTATCGTTCAGACACCCCGCTATTCTTGTCGCTTTTTGTGTTTGTTCCCTCACCTCAGTCTCGACATCACCAAATCCCGAGATTGATATTCCTAAATATTTAAACTTCATCTCCTGTTGTATAATTTTGCCATCAACTTCCAATTTACATCTCAATGGTATTTTTGACGTTGTCATGCATTTTGTTTTTAAGGCTGATATGGTCATATTGAATGATTTTGCTGTGCAGTTGAATCTGTGTAACAGTCGCTGCAGATCATCTTCGTTTTCTGCCAGCAGAACTGCATCATCAGCATAGCATAAGATATTAACGTCCCGATCTCCCATCCTATATCCTCTCAACACACGTACTGCTTTTATTATCTCGTCCATTATGATGTTAAATAGAAGAGGACTTAAAGAGTCCCCTTGTCGGATGCCACATCCCACAGGTATTGGTTTGGTGAGATTTCCGTTTATTTTGGCTCGGATTTGATTGGCTGTGTATATATTTTCAATAGTTTTTATTATATTGCGAGGGATTTGTCTATTGTATAGGAGATGTACGATATCTCTCAATTGCACACGGTCGAAAGCCTTCACCAGGTCGATGAAGCACATATAAGCCGGTTTGTTGTATTCAATCGATTTTTCTGTTAGTTGTCTTATGACAAAAACTGCATCTGTGCATGATCTTCCTGATCTGAAGCCTTGTTGTTCCTCTGCCAATGTAGTTAAGCTGTTAATTTTAGCCGTTATTATCTTTGTGGTAAGTTTCAGGGTGGTATTTAAGAGATTTATTCCTCTGTAATTCGATGGTATTTTTTTGTCTCCCTTTTTAAACATAAGAATGGTCGTGCTAGTGCGCCATTCGTCCGGTATTTTGTGTTGATGGAGAATTTTTTGAATCAGTTTTGTCAATTCTTGTGTAAGGCGTTGGCCACCGTATTTGAGTAGTTCATTCGGGATGCCATCATGTCCTGCGCTCTTCCTGTTCTTCAGCTTCTGGAGTGCCGCACTAACCTCCATGGTTCCAATTTCAATGTCTTCGTTTATCACTATTTCAGGTGTGCTAAGTTCAGTCTCGATGTTATCTGCTCTGAACAGTTCGCTTAGGTAGTCTATCCACTTTTCATTGGTAATGTGATTTGTTTCTACCAGCTCATTGACTTCTTTTCTTTGTGTTCGAATTAGTCGCCAGATTTGTTTTTGAAGCCCATAGAAGTCATTCTCCATTCGCTTAGAAAATGCTTCCCAGTGTTGATCTTTTATCTGTCTTACGCGTATTGTCGTTTCGTTTCCAATTCTTCGGTATATTTCATATAAAATTCAATTAAAAATAATAATTCTGTTGTTCTTGAGGAAATATTTGTGATATGTATGCTACAAATAATTATTATATAAAAAAGTTTATGACACGGGATTCGGACTTATGTCATATACACCAGCAAAATGTTTTCTGAAGTAGGTGATCACCCAGCCTTGAATACATTGGAATAAGGTAGTAAGATTTCTTTTACTTGATCATTTAGAAGGGGAACTATGGAAGAGAGATACTTGTGGTAGGGGCAGAGTGCGAGAGAAATAGCATCAAAACAATGATGCCCGCTCAGTATCCAAACAATCCCATAAGAACAGCGCTTCTCCAATGATCTATATTCGTTGATATTAGTAATATAGGTATATATTCAAGTGTAAAAAATATGAACAAGAGCTAAATTAAAATAAAAAATTGCTCTGAATTATTGAATATTTATTTTCACCTCTATTAACAGAATACATATATTTCTAAATTTGCAATATCCATAATACTTATTCTTTCGGAGTTTTAAAGTACCACAACCCTTCACAATAGATTCAATAAAAAAAAATTTCCCGAAAATGTTTACCTCACTCCCCTCTCCCATAAATAACCGTTACATTTATGACAAAAGACACAGGAAGGAATGTTATTTTGCTTGAAGCACCCTTTATGCTGGTGTCATTACTTCTATCGTAACTTCAACAAGAGGCAAAAAAAATTGAAAAATAATTTTTACACCTGTTCGCCTCCTTTCCCTCCCGCCCCCATGACTTTAAAAATATATAATTTTGTACTTTTCAAATACTAAGGAGTTAAAGCGTATGCAAAATATCAGCGAAGTAGGTGAGTTTGTCATAAAACCATATGAAAAATCTCCCTGTTGCCTGTATTAATCATCATTTCCGCAAATGCTGGGAAATTTTTTTGTTTGTTAATATTTAAGTTTACTAAAATCTACCCATTCCAGTCTTACTTTTCCCTCATTTTCCATTGTCTTTATTTCTCTTTCTGAGTGCTAGTTTCTGTTTCAAGTACGTAATATTTTCAAGTATTTTGTGATTCATTGTTATAGTGATATTATTTTCACCATTTCCATGTCAATTTTATCCCTACTGCACTTGTTTTACAATTTAATATTTTTCAATTTAGTACTAGCTACACGGCCTGTAAATAAGTGTTTTGCTATTTAAATTATTATTTTATAGAGCTTCTGTTTGGAAATAAACAGATCCTTAAAAAAAATACACATAAGACGTTATTTCGTGATCAATACTTTTTTTTTCTTCAAAGTATTCCTTATTTGAGACGATACACACGTGCCAATATTTTTGCCAGTTTTTAAAAGCCCACGCGCACGAGTTTTATGGTGTAGCTTTATATTTGGAAGCACATTTATTTTTATATCTTGAAGCGTTTCAAAACGATATTCTTACAGTGGAAATTGGAGATTCGAGAACAAATATATTTGATTTCAAATTTGCTTTAACTTATCCTTTTTGGTTTTAGGTCTATTTTCAGTATCCATTTCAATGATCAATATTTTGATCACCACACACACATATTCAGTTCTTTTTTAGATTAGTAGCTCACGTGTTAGCTCTCTAACTGAAATACAACAGTTTGCGAGCATTAGGTCTTTTCAAAAGCGATGTGATTGTTGCAGTTGATATTGATGGTCGTCCAGGATGCGCATCATCTTTGATATATTCATGGTCTTCAGGAACCCCAGCTTGTTTAAAATTTAATTCATTTTTGTAAAGTAAATTTTATTTAAATGTATGTAGAGTCTTGTTAATTACAGTTGTATCAACTTAAAAAAGGGCACTTGTGATTTTTGAACAGATGGTAGCATTGTATTATTTATTTATGTAAAGCTATTGAATTATTTTATATTACCCTATTTTGAAAAAAAAAAATACTGCTTTTGGTTAAACTGGAAAAAATATTTAAGTGAATATAAATGAGTTACGTTATCAATAAGTTATGTGGTAATAATAAATAAAATATGTTTTATTGTTACATTTTATTACAGTTATTAGAAATACAAAATAATAGAAATATGGATAATAAAATAACAAGAAAGCTTAAATCTAAACTTAATAACTTCTTAATACTTTGGTGAATGTTTATATAGATATATGAAATAATAAAAAAGATTAATAATGAGATTAGAAATATTTTAACATTACTACATTATCGGAAATATCTAAATTAACATATTAGCATTCTTTCATTTATACAGGATGACTCTAAAAGATCTGTACAAAAAGCTAGTGCAATTTTTTTAGGCTGAAATTTATGTATCTAGCACAATTTAACTTAGTCCAAAGGTTATTGGTTTACGAAATAAAAGGCGTTAAGTAATACTTTTTAAAAATGCTTTTTATAGGGCGCACCAGCAGCACTTTGCCTACATGTAAAGCTTCACAACTTTTTTGTGCCTTGCTATATTAATTTCTAATTAAAAATTCTTTCCCCTTGGCATCTTTTATTCAAAAAAGCATTTAGTAGGTATTACTTCAAGCAGTTGTTTCTAGGATAATGAAATTTAAATGTTTTATTGCGTACTGAGGCTCGTCGTAGGCTTCCTTCACACTGTATCCAAGATTAGGATGAGTCAAAGCAATTTCAAGCGTGTTGAAAGACCAATAGGTCAACAATAATAGAAATTTACTTAACAATGAGTTAACAATGATAAGTATCGTTATTAGTAACAAAATTAAAGAAATTTTTATCATTTAATTTTCAATATGCTAGTTTACGGTTGTTGCCCAGAAAATGGCTGGGAGTTGGTGGTAGTAAACAGAGAGAGATTTCAACAGGGACGCGTCGCAAGTTATCAAATATTTGGTGTTGTTTAAAGGTCTCTCCGAGAAACTAGTAGTTTTGCTCTTGCAACAATCGATTATGAACGAAATCTTACAAATGTGACACCGAAGGTTGAGGAAGAAATTTTAGAACTAGTTGAAGAAAATCCGAGTCTGATCACTAGACCCTTAAGTTTGGAACTTACAATTTTTAAAGATATATGGGACTTTAAGAGAACAGCTATTGCATCTATTCCAACTCCAAACAATTGGTTGTATATTCCAAGAGTATTCACTTCTCGACGTCGAATTGAAACTTGGCATTTGTCGATTTGTTAATTAACGGAGAGCACATGATGTTAATTTTCATAAAAAATTTTACTTACTGATGAGCGTTGCTTTACAAAAAGCAATATGATAAATTTACATAATGACCATTTTGATTCTGATGGGAACCCTCATAAAAGTTGCGCAATATCAACATTAACATATAGGCAAGGATTATTGACAGATTTATTATTTGTTGTATAACGCCGTTTGTAAAATTTATCGGATGACTTTTCACTGGTTACTAGAAAAAATATGTGCTTCATGCACTATGGTGCTTCCCAACAATTCACATTTAATGTCATAAATCATTTGAATGAAAATTTTCAAAATCGGTGGATGGACAAAGGGAATGCAGCTTCTGAAAATTGGCAATACCCCTCACTTGATATAACGTCTATGGATTACTTTCTATGGGAAACTCTTAAACAGATAGTAGTAATTGCTACACTGATATTTCAAGAGAAGAGAGGGCGCCATACCTCTCAGTGAGGCGAGAGGCAAAGTTAATGAAATTTTAAAATAAAAAAAACAATCTAGAATATAGTTGGAAGCTAGTAACAGAACCTGTGAGCAAATATTCCGAGCGAACTCCCATATCAAAGAGTAGGGGTGGATTATTCAGAGCGCCACTGCATCGGAGCCAGGTGAATGCAGAAACCTTCCATGATGTTGTTAGGAACAAGCTTTCAATTTTACTCTCTAAAATTAGCAATCAACTACAAATAACAGATTCAAACGTAAGTTGCATGTAGGTCAAATAAAACTTGGTAGTAGTTCGTTAACTGTAGCCTAAGCTAAATGTAACAAAATATCCAAATCAAAACTGAATTAATTACCCAAAGAACAAAAAGAAAATAAATACGAATGGTTGACAATAAATCTCACACATTATAGCCTACTAGTTTCAAAATTGTTAATCAAATCCATTTTCTTTTCTACGATCATAAGTAAAGTAAATTTAAGGTTAAATAAGTTATTGAATTATTAATAACAATAAGCTAATAGAAATGTTTGCATGTGAAATGGTGAGTCTGCCAGTTGTTCAATTTCTCAGCTTCATGGCGTAGGATACGCCATATCATCTATAGGAATACGTAGGTGGCAGCGTCAACAATTAAACCCTGAGGCAGATATCAGTACAATATGCCTGTAGGGTGGACAACAGCAACAAAAAAAGCCCCGAAGGTGGCCTACGTAATGAGATAATCAGTAAGGTGGATAACGTAATGAAATAACCAGTAGGATATACCCCAATATTTGTGGGATCTAACAGAATTCCTTCGTCGACACATGCAAACTGCCCAAAATCCCTGTTTCCAGGTATATCCTGGTAAAAAAAAACAAGGCAAAAGATTTGGTACTCCAAAATTTCAACAAAATCACCAGGATAATAAACGACTTTGCATCTCAGAATCCTAAAAAAATTGACAAATTTGAAATATAAGCCTACAGCTGCTTGGACCGAATAAAACCAGGAAAAAGTGGAAGTCAAAGCAAAATGGCCCCTTTTATAACCATGGCTCAGCGTGCACACTAGTCAGCCTTCGTTAAGCACATTTAATTGCCATGTTTGAAAGAAGTGACAGCCCAAAAAGGATGACACTGAGCAACAAGAGTCGGATGAAATACATTTGTTACAAAACTCAATTTGTTAATCATAAGCATTTTCCGCTCAAAAAAAAAGAAATTAAATAAGTATCCCGATATTTATATTTAAATTAAAGAAATACGTTTCGAATAAAGTAATTAGCTTCCTGCAAACAAACATAAATACACTTACACTCAAATATTAATGGCAGGAGAAAAACGAGATCTCTCTGAATAAAAAAAGGTACCAGTAAGTTCAACATTGTAGTAAAATTACGAATAATGGTCCAACTTGAAAAATAAAATTAATTAAATCTTTATAAAATGCCTTTCTTCAAAGAATACCTGGGAAATACTTAAGAAAAAAGATATTGTGTTGCTCATAACGCAAGTATTTGCAAAAATAAGATGAAATTAATTAGTGAACTTAAGCAGAAAATTGAACCGTGGTAATGTATATCTGTAAACACTAAAGAAGAATTGCGGGCATGACTGTAAAATTCATGAAACGCTTTTTGCTTACAAGTAAAACTACTGAAGTTCCATTTATCGGATGAATTGAAACTTTAAATATTGGCATTGGCATTTGAAAGAAACCCTCTCAAAGAAGTGTAAACTACCACTTAAAGGAGGAAAATACAATATATGTAGCATATGACATATCTATTTAATGCTCGTTGATCAGTTCTGTTCTCAGGTCACATGTATGTTACTTGTGTGTGTGTGACTGTTTTTTATTTAATAGGTAAATTTTTACCTACAACCCTTAAAAAATCTAACATATCAAATGAAGTATAGTTTCATTTAATTTCACAGACACACAAAAAGTGGGCTGTATAAAAATCTAATCTGTGAATTCTGGTGCCAAAATTGCTTTATCAAGACCTATTTGAAAACGAAAAATACTAAATTATCAAGGGGTTGTTTTACCCCTAAAAATTAGTTTGTGCCGATATAAAAAAAACATGTGTCTGATATTTTTAAATCTTCTATCAACATGAAAAGCTTTATTTCATTTTATGAATGATACTTGGGTAATATTACTTGTTAGATGCAGAGATGATAGAAAGGGCGAAGTTTAACTTTCTCCGTAGAATTAATCTTTACATATATGAAATTAGGGATCATTCTGAAGTTTTATTTAAAGTTTGATTGAGAAAATAAATAAATAAAAGTTTTCTGTTCCGGTTTGTCCTTGATTTTGTGTGTTTTTTATTATTTTTGCCAATTCAGTCTTATATAAAAATCATTGTTCGCTTGGTGCTACGTAATTTTTATTGTTGTTGGCCTATTCGTCCTTAAATATATTAGAAATTTTTTGGACCGATCCTAAGCCTGGATTAAGAACGAGTAGTCGCAGTAAGCAATAAAGCATCTAGACTAAGTACTTTTTTAGATAAAAGATATCAAGGATAAATAATTTTTCATTGGAAATTTACAATATCTAGGAATAAACGTTATGAAGTTTTAGATATAAGCGAAATGCTACTTGTGGCGCCCTCTGCAATTTACATTAAAACTATAATTTGACCTTGATTTCTCATACTAAAAACCCAACGTAGCAAATTTGTTGCAAATCAGTCTAATATTGAGATAAATATTTACAAAAATTTGTCAAAAATTAAAACTTTTTTCACCTATTGTTTCGAAAATTATCAACTTTTGGATTAAAGCAAATTGTGCTAAATCCTCACATTTTCGCCTCAAGAGTTTACGCAACATTTTGTATAGACTTTTAGGAGCACCCCGTATAATTCAAAAAGTTATAGTAACTCAGTTTCGCTGCTTTGTGGTATGTGGAGCAATCTTTTTAATATATTAAAATCGACTTAACTCAATTTTTATTTTTTAGAGTTGTCACTTTGTAATGGTGAAGAAACATGAAGGATTTTAGCGTCAACATGTAAACAAGAAGTCTATAAGAAAACATAATGAAAATAGTGTATCTTGCCATCATGATATCAATCATGCTCTTGACTTAGCTAAATTTCGTAGAGTTAATATACATGTGTCACTCAAAAATTTTAAAAGCTGTTTATCAAATTTATATTGCAAATCATGTTTTATCTTAAAAATACAATTCCTTTATTTTCTGATACAGGTGTCTATTTTCAATTAATGAACTATATTTAGCATTTCAGAAATCTTATGATTTTGAATGAATAATAATAAATGCTACTTGAATATACAGAACAGAATCTTCAGTATTAATGCCGACTCTTAGACTCAGAGTTTTCATTCTCTTTTACTTGTTATTAGCAACACTTATATATATAAAAAAAAGCATATTACAGAATGTCTAAACGTTGTAGCAGAGCATATGCCAACATTGTCTCACTTTCAAATGGCGTAACATAGTGTTAGAAAAACTAGGCTTCTTCCTATTTTTTGTAGGCATGTCCCGATACATGAAGGCAAGAACGGATCCAGCCTCTTTCTTTTTTTTGGGGGGGGGGAAGGGGCGGTGATATCACAAAAGTACAGTATGACAAGCGAGACACCAGAAACATTCCAATTTCTAGTGTGTCGGGTCTATTTTTCTGAATTTGAAGCTCTTGGAGAGGAGAGGGTGCCAACAGCTCTTTAGAGGAGGGGGAGGGGGGCGATCGCAAGCATACACATTCCTATACTCTATTCAGAAACTAGAGAGAGTAATAAAACTATTACCGAAACCTTCAACGTACCTGCTTCAGTGTCGCATGTAACTGAGGACTGCCGTAAATCTAATTATATTTAATTATATTCAAATATTATAAGCTTTTACAAATTTACTGCAACCATAAAATTTCTGTTAGTCCAATTTAATTTCTATCAGTGAGCAAAGTACAGCTAACAGTGTGTCCTTAGTGATTTATCTTGTTTGCGCTTGTTTTTATATATTATTTCAGATTAGTGAGATTCCCAAAAGATATCGCTTCCACCTCTATAATTATTCCAAAATCGTTACATCAAGGTATTATTCCTTCAATGAAAAACTTATTAGGATGAATGTTTATGTTGAATTAAGACATCAATATCTAGATAATAATGTTAAAAGCTCTGTTCAGATGTGTTTCAACATGACAGGAGTTGGAAAATCTACTATGTACCGAATATTGAAGGAAAAAAAACGACTGGAATTGTTAGTACTCCCAAGCTAAATTCGATCACAGGAAGACGAAAAACCTCGTTGGAAGAAGAGATGGAAACTGCAATAAAGGGATTTGTACATATATTTTATTATGAGAAGCAGGTTCCAACTGTCGACAAAATTCTAACTAAAATCAATGAAGATCGGAATTTACCTGAAATTAAAAGAAATGAGCTCTGGAAATTGCTCAGAGAACTTAATTTTTGATGGGAAAAACCAGATAGGAAATCTGTTCTTATAGATCGTCCGGAAACTGTCAGTTGGAGGAGGAAATATTTCTCTCAAGTAAAAGGTAGAGTTGCTAGAAATAACACAACTTACAAAATTAGTAATTTAACTAAGCTTTCGAAAGATTTTTTTGAATAAAAATACTGCGGAAAATTGGAAAAACTCCATATAATAAAAAAATCAAATAAAATGTGAAAACTCGATCTCATGATCGGTCAGATAGAGGAACCAATTATAATTAATTTAAGCAAAGAAGCTTTATTGACTTTGATTACGAATTTGATATATCATGTTTACCAGTGTAAACACAATTTATTATTTAAATTTTGGTTTTTGTTGTATTTAATTGTTTAATGTTGTTTACATATTTTTTTATTTATTTATATATTTTTATTTTAGTGTGTCCCACTCTTGAATTTTATATATTTAATTCCATTTAGCCGTAATTTTTTTATTATTTTATTATTGTATTTGTGTCTTTTTCTTATGCGTGTAGAATTAACACTTTTATTTTATTTGTTTTGGGGCTATCGGAGTTCCATATAATAAAGTAAATTAAATTAAGATATCAGTGTAATAGAAATAAAAATAAGTAGGTCTAATTTTAACTGTAACATATAAAAATTAGTTATATTTGAATCCCTTTTTAATGTTTTATTGTAATTCTGCAGATGGTTTAAGAAATGAATAAACTGAAATGTCAAATGTCCTAAAAGTGTTTTTAATTAATAATAAAATGACCGATTGCCCCAAAAAAATTTTAATATTATACGGATAAATTTATTTTTTTATATATGTTAAACTTCTTGTATTTTTGACAATGGGTATTTTGTAAGAATTTAAATTATAACTTAGAATTTTTTGAGAGAATAAGGCTGAATGTGCCTAAATGCTAAAATTAAAATAATAAAAATACTGTTGTGATTTGTGTTAAATATCTCAAAATTATATAAATTTTGTAATATATGTCAATTATTAAGAATCAAAAGGAATAAAATAATATTATAAAAACTTTTAGGTTTATTACCGAAATAATATTCTATGCCATAAATACTTAGTGATAAAATAAACCTTCTTCAGACGCCTATTATCATCATTTTTAACACTTCACACTTCCAAATATCTATTGTTATCCAACCCAATTAGTCCATTATTATAGACCGGCATTTTTGATTATAAAATTTCTAAACCATTCCTATGAGAAATATATGTATCTAATAGATTTTGCAAAAGACACCGGACTAAAGAACACAGGTAATTTGCAAAGAAAAAAAGGGTAAAAAAATGATTTATTACTCTCTTTAGTTCTTGAATAAACTACAGTATAAGAGGCAAAATCGGGTCTATTTTCCTGAACTCAAAGCTTTTGGGGGGGAGGGGTGCGACCACCCCCATTGCACCCCCTTGGATCCGCGCCTACATGGGGGTGACCTTATTCTTCTTACTTAATTAATTCAATTCCTCTAGGTAATCCCAGACAATCTTGGAGCTGATTACTTGAGAGCTCAGCTCACTGATGGCTGTTTGACTATCCGACATGATGATAATGTCTTGGCCGCGGTAATTTTGTTCTTTATTGAAATAAATATATTTCCTAATGGCATGTATTTCTGCCCGTAAAATGCTTGGTGAATTTCTCTTTCATTTCATCTTGGGGCATGTCCCAGATTTGTTGATTTCTGGATTAGACATTGGGCATTTTTATGATCTCATCTCTCATCATCTTTTAGATTGTCCTCTTCGCCATATTCTCCAAAAATATATGTAGAGGTGTTAAGTTTAGGATCACTTTCATGACGGCCGTTGGGCAGATTTTCGTTGGTCCAATTATCCACGCAAAGGTCAGTCTTTGATCTTTTTAGAGGTTAGCTCTCATATTAGCCAGACCGGTTCTTTTGCTCAGATCACTGCCCCATAAGTGATGATTGGTCTCACTATTGCTGTATATATTCACTGCAGGATTTTTGGGTCTGTACCCCAGCTTTTTCCCGCAAAGTTCCTATGGACCATCAAAGTTTTTGTAGCCTTGTTAGTTACTTCTTTTTCGTGCTTATTCCAGAAGTGTTTATTATCTAGGGTTAGTCCCAGATAGTTAACCTCTGACTTCCACTCAATAACGTTCCCATCCGTTTTGATAGTTTTCAGATTGAGGTCTCTTTTCCTTGTGAAGGGTATTAAGGTTGTTTTGGTGGGGTTGATATTTAATCCCATTGTATGGCACCATTCCCTAGTGTATTCAAACCCTCTTTGAACTATGTCGCAGAGGGTATTCTCGAATTTGCTTCTTGCGATCACGAACACGTCATCGGCATAGCGTCGATCTACAATTAAGCTTCACATAAGTGGAGAGGATACTCACCCCTGAGAGCATCCTCTGGTGGTGCAGAGGGTGTTAGTGTCTTGTCCTATCTCTGTCTATGCTACTCCAGTGGAGAAAAGTCGCGTTTCGTCCACTTCTCTGTCATCAAGTGTTCTTTTAACTGCCTCGTATGCAGTGTTGTCAAAAGTTCTTTATATATCAAGAAAGGCACATATTACAGTCTCCTTACTGTTCAGTGCTTCTTTAATTTCATCTGTTAATTGTATTAGAGCGATTTCTGTAGACCTACCTGTTGATACGCATGTTGATGAGGATGCAGTGGCGGTTGTTCAAGAATTTCTGTTCTGACATAATTATCTACTGTTTTCTTCATTGTTTTCAAAATAAACAATATGAGACTGATGGGGGCAGGGATTTAAGGTGCGTAGTGTAATTTTTACCCGCTTTCGGAATGAAGGTGATTTTAATCCTTCATATTTCTATTATATAGCCCAATTCCTGACTACTTTGACTAATGCGTACTATGTGTGGTAGAATCAGGATTATTCTATCAACTCTTGGGGTTTTAAATGGTTGAAAGGTGTACATTGCCCATTTTACACGACCGAATTTTTTAATTTAAAGATAATTGAAATTTTAAACGCAAATGTTTATTCACAGTAAAAAATTATTTCCTATATTGCTTTAGGAGATAATAAATTATTTAGTGGAAATTATTTTCATTTCGTCAATTTTTCTACAACGATGTGAAATTGATAAAAGCTTTATTTCCTTTGGTTAAACATGTTTACAAACATCTGTTAATTAAACTAATTGATCAGTTCACACGATGCGATTAATATTTTTCAAGGTATTCAAAAATTTCGCAATATTTTTTTAAAAGCGGATACGATGATGAAGCACCATCACGTATTTCAGATTAATTAGGGAGATAGAAGTGTTTATTGTCTCAAAGAAATGAAAAGTGTTTGTTTCAAAATTCCAAAAAAAATGTTTGTTTAATTGATCTTTATTCGATGATCAACAATAAGAAGAAAGATAATTGTGCTCTGATTATTTGCGACAAATTGCTACTTGTATACGATTCAAATTTTCTTTATCTACATATACAGTTTCATGCAATCATAAGACAATGGACCACGCGTTAAAGATTAGATAAGTTCCAAGTAGTTAAACTCATTATTTATATGAATGTAGTTGGTTAAATCATTTATATTCACAGGTCTCACAGACTAGCAAAATCTATGCATGTGCGAGGTATCAGGCATCGCAAAGCCAAAATATATATATTTTTTAATATGATAAAATAATATGAACGTTTCGAAAGGCATTGAGCAAACTAGAAAATGAAAAAGTGAGAACAAGGATTAACAATCAAATATTAAATATAGGGGGCTACGAACTCAAGTTTATACAGGGTGTCCGAGAAAATATGGGAAATAAGGAGGAATACAGAGAGAAAAAAAATACGTGAAAGAAATACTACAAGATCACATATTTTTTTTTCCTATAGGCCTTCTCTTCAGGGATATGGGCTCCCAAAGAGCTGCAATGGAATCAAGTTTTCTTACATATAAATATTGAATCATCTGGTATATTTGATTTTTCTTTAAATGATGTATACCAGGTAAGACCCTTCAAATTACTATATAAGAAAGTGTTGGAAATTACTCACAGCTGAAGGAACCTAGTAGATGTGACACTTATGACCCCATTTCTTTTACGCCCGGTATAATAAGAACTTTGTACAACGTTTTTTTACGTACCTTTACTATTGACTAAAAATTAAGTGTCTCGAATCCTAACCTTTTTCGAAAAAACGTCATTTTATTGACACTGTTAGTCCCTTAACTTCGATTTTGTTAAACATGAAAAAGAGGAAATTTTCCCTGTCGCCATATTTTCAATAAAAATGTAAAATTAACTGCCTAATTAAAAGTTCATAACAGGGTTCAACATGGGCTCCGTGAAATCTGATACACTCGCGAGCACGTCGAATTGAGGTCTGCTGTACTCGTCACATTAACTGGGCATTTTTCCTTATTTAATCACAATAAAATGTGATTCGCCATAGAAGTTACTCCCAGCTATCGATCATAGTGGAATACACCAAGGTTTTGAGCTGCCCCACAGGTAAAAATCTAACGGCGTTAGGTCGGGAGATCGAGGAGGTCAGGCAATTGGTCCTTCCCTACCTATCCAACAGTTTGGATAGATATCATTCAGGTGCTCCCGCACAGCAACGCGGAAATGGGGTGGTGCCCATCGGGCATGTAGTACATGTTTCGGCGGATTTCAAGTAGTAAATGTTCTACTAAATTGCAAAAAGCTTCTGGAGGAACTTCAAATAAAGTTCTCCATTCAGTAGTGTCCGCAATATGAATGGTCCAGTTAAAAAATTACCAATGATTCCTGCTCAGACATTAATTGATTGGAATTGATGTTCATGATGCGAAACAACAGTTGCTTGAGGATTTTCATCAGCTCATATATGTCAGTTGTGTTGTGTTTGGTGCAGATAAAATAAATCACCCATTTTTTTGTGAATCTAAGTCGAACTGTAATTCACAGAATTAGATGTTTTTAACTCTAAAGAGGTAATCTCTAATTTTGCATCGAATTTTTTTATCATAAGATTGAAGGTTAAACATTTGATAGGAACAAAGATGTATCTTCTATCGAAATACGCCAAATACATGATGTAAATGAAATGACATTTTTTTGGAAACGTTTAGAATTAGCGACATAAATGAAGAGTACTTAATATTTAGTCAACATTGCCCAAAGTTCTTATCATATAGAACGTAAATAAATGGGGTCATGAGTATCACAACTAGTCCGTCCCTCCAGCTGCGAGTAATCCATAACACTTCTATGGATAGTAATTTGAAGTCTTACCTGGTATAAATAACGTTAAAATAAATTGAAATATGCCTGATGGTTCAATAATTATGTGTTAAAACTTGATTCCATTGCAGCTCTTTGGGAGCCCATATCTCCGATGAGGAGGCCGATACGAAAAAAGTTTATGTGAACTTGTAGTAATTCATTCACGTGTTTTTTCATATCCGGAATATTTCCTACATCTTTTAGGACATTCTGTGTTGCAGAATAGCATAAATTCCAGCTTGAAGGATCGTCGCATATTGTCCGAGAGAGTAAAACTTTGTAACTCCCGTGCTTCTACCGAATACTTCACCTATTTAGTCTTGACGAGATCTATATATAAACCACCAGAATGTAATTCTCGAAAAGGTTTGCTCCTCTTCCTAATTCTCTTTGCTTGGCAAAAGTATCACAAGAGATTGGATAGGTTTTGAAACCCCATAGTGCCATGTAGTCTCTCTGCATGAAGAGTGGTGGATATTCTCAGCTACACAGATAGCCTCCAATTCTAGATCAAGATATCTTAGATAACTGATGCAATTAGCCTTCAAGATATTATTATCTATATATATGTGAACAGAGGGTAGATTCATTAGGACCTCTAATATTCTAGTAAGGGAGTCCTTATCGCAATAATTTTTTCCACCCAAGCCATTCTTTGAACTTTGTAAAGATGAAGATAGTGTGTGCGCTACAAAAGCAGCCTACGTAACCATGAAGCTGATCACTACAGTATATATCCAGTATCCAGCACTGTCGGCGTCAGCTCCCATGTGAACTCATAGACTCGTTTATTTATCTAAGAAGCACATACGGCCTTATTCGCTCGAGCTTCAATATAATCATTCCAGCTTAGCCATAAATCCAGAAGTACTCCCAGATATTTAACTGTTCCCTTGTACTGATCGGTGGGCCTTTTTCATCAGTGTAATTAAGAACAGGCTTAAGCTGAGCCTTTTCTTATGGTATTATCATTCTGCGCTCCGGAGAGCCCGTAGTATTTTTCTTCCCAGATCCCTGGCGTCGCGACACACATATTGTCTTTAAAAAGGCTTTCCAGACTACAAAAAGCCCTCAGTATTTTTAATAAGTGAATTATCTTAATTTACGCAATTAAACCCACTCATAATAACAATTATATTTAAGTTAATTATGTGAAAATAATCGATTTAATTTCAAAAGCTTATACAAATAATATATTAAATTCCTAGATTGTAAAATTGCCTTCTTATTACTAATATAAAATTTATTTTATTATTTAATTTAATAAAGCAAATATAACACAGCAGTTTTATTATGAAAGTGGAGAATTATCTTAATAAAGAGAGCTGTTTTATACTTATAATTTTATTTCATTCTTAACATAAAATTGTTGAGGCATGGAAAAATAATCTGTTGAAAGGAAAAGAGCCCTTATGTTATATATAGAATTATTCTTATAAAAAGAGTAATTCTACATATAACATAAGTAACATTTATTAAACTATTTAATAAAATAACTTATTGGTATATACTTGGCGAGAAAATTGATGCACATTCAAAATTAACTAACTTCGATTTTTAACCTAAATTAGGAAGACTCCAAACAAGTTTTTCCAAAACATTGAAAGATAACATTGCTGCGGATGTGCGGAAGTTATTTTTATATAAAAAGAAAGAGGCAATAAAAGCTCAAAAATTTGTGATCTCAATAAAAATTTTTCAAATCGATTGGTAAATACTGTCAGGATTTTGATTACGAGATAACAATTTTTTCGCTTTGTACAATTGACCGAGATATATGCAGGCACCGCATGCGCTAAATTAGCTTTAGTTACTATATTTATCAATATCAGGTATGGTGTAACTGAACAATAATTCAATCCAGGTAGAAAAAATCACAAAGTGAAGAGCTTTTTGACAAAAGTTACTTCTAATCTTTTTATCTTTTAAGCAATATATATATATATATATATATATATATATATATATATATATATATACGGCGTTTCATATCTTAAGAAGTAATAGCCCAGGAACTTTGGGAAAGAAAATCCCCGTTAAGGATAGTGGCCAATAGAAATCACTAGAAATTATTTTTTAAGCTTCTAGTTATGTCGCTAGGGAGCGTAATTGCTATGGTCATGTAAAAAAAGACATTTTACATAATATTAAACAGATAATTTTACTACAATTCTACATCTTTTTGGCTTAACACTTTTGCACGTAAAGTTAGGGAGAGGAGGTGGATAAAAGTTATCAAAAATTTGGTTCGGCTGAACAGAATTTGATAAACTAGGTTTCGTTTAGGAAAGGATGGTTTGACAATTAGAACGAAATAACAGATATATTAGAATCGCAGTTCTCGCTAGAGGGCGTTATTTGAAACCCTTCTCTTTTTTTTTCAGATTTAAATGGACAGACATAGTTTTTATATCATATTCAAAATATAGAATGAAGCAACACAGAATGTAAAAAAATAATTTTATATCTTCATTTGTTTCTGAATTATAGGCAAAATAATAACTTATTTCACGTGAACTGGAGAAAATTTTACATCTCTAGATTTTGTCCAAAATTGCTACAGGGCGCTTTCGAAGTTATTAATTATGGCGGCTCCAATAGGATGGGTTAAAAATTTTACTATATTCACATTTTGGTATAGGAATCTGAATTTAATTTCTTAAAATTAAATATGGCACATTCTATATGAGAATTATCAATCTTAAATTTTTTCGACATCTTGCGAAATTAAGATGGGACGTATATTACTGATTTTATTGTGGGGATTTTGGGAGTCTAGATTACGAATCTAAAATTATTTACTTAGAATCCAAGAAATGTGATTTTCTACGGCAGACTGAATATGTATTAGATAAAATTTCATTCATGGTATTTGGAGAATTCTCGGAATGAGAAAATGTTTTTTGTTTAGTTTAGTGTGGTTTACAACTTTAGATAAAACTGGTACTTTTCTAGGACCTTGAAAATATTGTGAGATATACAACTCGTTTAGTACATAGTTCAAATAACTAAAAAATATTATAAAGAATTCAGATCTTAATATCAAAAAACCCAATTTTTATACCGATCTAATAAATAAAAATCGAAAAACAACGATATAAAATTTTATTTCAAATTGAAATATTTGAAGTCGGAATTAATTATTACTAAATTAAATAAATACCTACTAACACAAGCTACATTAAAAACAATTAAAAATAAAGTATTTCCAAATGTTTTTTATGAAACATAGTTTTTCAAGTATTAATTAGTTGCCGACTTCAAAAACTTCAATTTCATATAAATCTTGTATTGTTGTTTTTAGCTTTTTAGCACAACTTTTAGAAATCGATTAATTTTTTATAAAAGATGTATTTACTAATAAAAATATTATAATATCATAAATAAATCGATAATAAAATATTAATATAATACCGGCCAACATGTTATTTTGTCAAAAATATGAAACTTATTTAACAGTATTGTTAATAAGCTAAGATCAGACCGTACTTAAAGTTATAAAAATTGGTGGCAAAGGTTTGCTTGAAAGATAATATGATATGCAAATTCAACAATGCAGTTATGATCCTCATTTATAAGTAGGGTGATGTAACTGACCCTAAAAATATGTATTTGTATAAATGACCGAGGAAATTCGTAACTGAGCGGCTTAAAAAAAAGCTGAACTTTTATCAACTCCGGATACAAGCAAGTTTTTGAAGTAAATATGTTACTAACCATCATTTGAAGACCATCAAGATCCTTGGAGAAAAATCTATAGCGTATATCAAACTATGACCGCGTCATATTGCCTACTGAGATGAAGTAGCATGGCGATATCAAGAAAGAAACTACAAAAAATGTCTCCATCCGCAAAGTGAAAGCATGGTTGAATAATGTGTTTATCGAGCAAAGTAATAAAAATTTCGAAATGATGTTTCAAATTTGGTACCGTTACTTTGAGAGATTTGTTGAACTGAAATCAAACTGCAAGTAAAATAGGCGCTCATGATCATCAGTGATTTTGACTAATATTGTACCTGTTTCATTATAAAATTTGGAACTATTCTGTTGTACTAATACTTTCTATTTTTTACTACTAAATGATAGAACAAATAAGAAATTACGGACTTTTAGATTCGGAGGAGGGGAAAGTGAATACCTCATTAAAATCATAGGCATTAATTAAAAAACTGAAATATTTCAGTTATAACCAAATTTTAGTAGATAGTTAATGTCTTATTAGTTATTATAGTTCATATTAAATGTGATTATAATTAAATTAATTTGTAATGCTTTTTGAATGTTTTTAATTTTTAGTTATTTGTAATTAATTATTAAGAAAGAGATGAAAATAATCTTCATCCTGAACATTATACTCTGATCCTGAACAAGGAAATGTTATTTTAAAAATTAAGAAATAGTAACTTAACAAAACATTAACCAGTGAGGCTTAATTTGGTTTGATATAGAATCCAAATTCTATTTTTTATAAATATTAATTTGTTACCTTCAAGTCGTGGTCCCTGGCTTCTGCGAGATTCATTATATTCTGAAACTAATAAATTAACTATAAATAAATAATATTCAATAAATCAGGATATACTGGAATATATTCAAGTTTTTAAACATACAGGGTGACTCAGATCTAATTGTATATGGCGTGGTGGTGTATTCTACTTAATTGGGTAAATACTAATTGCTATAGAAAAGTTTTGTTGTCACCTAAAATGAATGTAGAGTGTATTTTATAAAATTTTGTCAAATATACCTTTACAAATATTTTCTGATGTAGTGGTTTTATTAGGTTGCTCGTTGAAAATAATATTTGAGTACTGATTTGCCCCTGTGTGACTGCCTCCAATCAAATCTTTGAAATGAACGAAACAGCCAAATGCAGAGATAACCGTCCAACCTAAGTATATTATATATATATATATATATATATATATATATATATATATATATATATATATATATATATATATATATATATATATACATATATATATACATATATATATATATATATATATATATATATATATATATATATATACATCGAGATGGTGGCCTACCTGTACCACCGCTCCGAGAAGAAAGTCAAAGCTTACCCTCCCCGACACAGTGATACGGCAGAGATACATGTTTCGTCTCTCACTAGACTCATCAGGGTACCGACATGCATCTGGCTGTGCAAAGGACAGATCAGAAGGAAGAATGCAACACTGAACGCGGCTTCGCCGACCTCTCGTCGGATGGCTTATATATGTTTATACGGCTTTCACGGATTCGTCCGTGTGAGATGCATTAGTAGTGGTTATATCCACATTATGCTGTTGTAGTGCTGAAATCACATTCAGCAAACGTACAACTATATGCAACTCCGTATATAAGTGAAGTAAAATGCGAAACAGTGAATGCAAACTTCGCTCCATCATATCCTTTCTGTGTTAGAGGTTGCACAGTTAGAATAAACTGTAATAAAACACAGTTCATCCTATTCCACCACCATCGAGATGGTGGCCTACCTGTACCACCGCACCGAGAAGAAAGTCAAAGCTTACCCTCCCCGTCACAGTGATACGGCAGAGATACATGTTTTGTCTCTCACTAGACTCATCAGGGTACCGACATGCATCTGGCTGTGCAAAGGACAGATCAGAAGGAAGCATGCAACACTGAACGCGGCTTCGCCGACCTCTCGTCGGATGGCTTATATATGTTTATACGGCTTTCACGGATTCGTCCGTGTGAGATGCATTAGCAGTGGTTATATCTACATTATGATGGAGCGAAGTTTGCATTCACTGTTTCGCATTTTACTTCACTTATATACGATATGATGGAGCGAAGTTTGCATTCACTGTTTCGCATTTTACTTCACTTATATACGGAGTTGCATATAGTTGTACGTTTGCTGAATGTGATTTCCGCACTACAACAGCATAATGTGGATATAACCTATGCTAATGCATCGCACACGGACGAATCCGTGAAAGCCGTATAAACACATATATATATATATATATATATATATATATATATATATATATATATATATATATATATATATATATATAAATATATATGTATATATAGTTATATAAACTATCTAAATATTTATGTATTCAAAGTTCGAAGAATCTTAACTTCAAAGAGACACGCTTGAATTTCGCAATAATAAACGCGTTATTTGGAACGTATTAATACATCCATTTTAGTAGTAAAACCAGCAAAAATTAAACTATAATTTACATATTCAATTTTTTACTTTGGTCAACATTTTTTTTACGTAATTAAACCAGAGCATTTAGACTTTCGATAAAAGAAAAGTTGTTACCAAAAGATTGATTAAAAATACGATTTCGCATAATGAATATCAACTTCCGAATCAATCGCAGTAATATCACCGCTCACCCTACCAGAGTAATTTTTATCCTACGACATATTATATATATATATATATATATATATATATATATATATATATATGTATATATATATATTAAGTTAAAAAACTAAACTAAATATGAGCGCAAATGAATGTCCTAAATAAGTTTTTTTTGTTTGCTTCCTAGGGGCTGCTTTTTTTTCATATAATTTTTACATTACGTCATAAATATGGATTATTAATTTTTCCCTAGGTAGCTGTATGGGCATATGCAACCTCCCGCAAGTATCTGTGTTACGTGTCGACTATGTTGTACACTTTTGAGGTTCATATTTCAACTAAAAATATCGATACAATTTTGTCGTAGTTTATTATAGATATGGCGCTTCATAATCTGATGTTAAAATTAATCTTTAGGATTTTCAAAAAAAAAAAAAAGAAACCGGCCAGCTCCAGTATATAATTACATTAATCTGTAATAGGTGTCATGCTATCAAACTAAAATAGTTATTTTTGTAACCGGTTAGAAAATGCTTTATATTGTGTAATGCGTGAGATATTATATCAGTCACATAAAATGGTATTTTCTAAAATCCTTCATTAACAATTTTTTCAAATTTGTACAAAAATACGTATGTTAAATGAATGAAGTTATTAATCTTATAAATTGCATTAAAAATTTTAGTCTTTTCCCTGCATTGTCAGTTTAATATTACATTTAACGAGAAACGTCGCAGCATCTTCTTAAAGTTTAAGGATGTTCAATAGTATCACAGAGGAGGATGTAGGGACAAGGCAGGCATTGGGAAAAAGCATAAAAAGATCTCAGGGCTGCACACCATAGATAAAAAATTTGTTGATTTTGACGTCTTTCAAATTAATAGACGAAAATAAAATATGCCAAGAAAATGATATTTTGAGTTTTATTATAAGCACATAAATCGTTTTCAAAAGGTTTATTATGCAATTATTAAAAATATTTAATTATTAAATATTGATTAAGGTTTGGCATAAGAGCATACATTTTGCCAATTTCTTTTACTTGCGAACTGCTGTCAAAGATTTATCATTTTTATATGACATATAAATATATATTATTTATCATTATTATGTCGATAGTCCGATGGAATAGCAAATTTAAAAAAATGTTGGAAGAGTAATAATTCTATGATAATTTCACATACAAATGATAAAATTGGTATAAAATGACACGACGAAGTGCAGTCGATAGGGCTAAGTACTACTAATAATCGCAGCAAACCGAGTCTAGCCGCGGTGTTGCCTTCTATCGTGGTAGTACTTAAAAAAAAAGTATTAAAATTAAAATTTTAAGGTAATATTTCTATCGAAAATGTCTTATAATGTTTGCAGAAAAATCCATCATATCATTCTTAAAAATCTATTTTATCATACCTTTTTTTCTTTCTCTGAACATGGAACATTTTAGAAAATCAAGTTTAAGCTACCGATGTTTGAACTTTCCGTAAGAACTACTTTTAGAATGTTTTTTTTTTGCAAAAACTTTTGATAAAAAATATTGAAAAAATTCAAATTTGTTTTTCACATAATAAATAGTCATATTTCGAAGTTTTGTTAGTTTCCCGTCAAAATGAATTATCATTTATTATACCGGTAAACTCACCAACAAAATATTTTGAAAAGAGGTGTGAAAAGGACTGTGAAGACTGTGGATATTGTCTTCTATGTTATGAAGCAAGCTAATGTTAAAGCACAGTATTGACATTAAAAGAGATTTTGATTTGATAGAATTTTTAAAATGACATCAGCAGGGTACTAAAAAGTCCTAAGTCTCGTTAAATGAAAATATCGCCAAGTTTATATGATAAAGTTTTTCTCATGGCAAATGTTACTAAAACTTAACTTTAAAGCGTACTATGATCACTAGAATAGCTGAATCATAATAAAAGTGTGAATTTGCCTTTTTACACTTACAAAGATGAATTTATAGTTGCTATGGGAGATTTAGATGAACTAAACTTTACAGAAATAGTCAGAAAATTTGCGTCCATTATATGTATCACATAAACTGATTTCTTGTTAAATATAATTAAGAAATTTAAAAAAATATGATTTATAGAATATGCCAATATTTTTCCTAAAACGACTAATTGGAACTATTCGTAATTCAATAGCATGACATCTGTCAAAGTTTTGAAAAAAAAATGTTTTGGGGTTATGGAGAAAAGAGTGCTTATATATATGTATATATATATATATATATATATATATATATATATATATATATATATTAGATTATGGAGCTTCCACTAAACCTAGAATTTAATTAAAATAACTAAGGTTGTTTCGAAGCTGATCCTTCAAATTTAAATCTCCAGGTACCCCTTGATAGTACGGATCTCGCTAGGATTCACTTTAGGGAAAAAATTTTAGGATACATTTAGGGTTGGTTGGTTTTTAAAATTTATTGGAGTTGGGGAAATAAAAATATATAGGCGTAATTTTGAAAATCAAACTGCTAGAAATTAAATCATTTTCTATATATTTCTTTTTTAAAATCAAAAAGATAAATTTATACTTAATTTTACCATCAACTATATAAAAAACAATGCCAAAAAACTTAAAATCACTTACCTTTACGACACACTTTTAACAATAATAAAACAACTGGTAACACTGAGAAAAGGCACACAAGAATCCAAAATAACTGCTTATTCTGGGCAAAGTATCGACTATTACTATGAGCAGGTGGATGGTGATGAGATTTTGAATCCATATTTTTAAATAACTTTTTTCTAATGATGTGTTTTAAACTTTCGATGAAAATGAGACAATTTTTGTCGAAACATCTATAATACAAATAATTGTATACTTATGTTGTTAAAATTTATATTAATATACTGAATTTCAAAACTAGATAACGATAAGGAATCCATTTTTGTTGATTAAAGGATACTTAGAACGACTAATGATAAATAAAAGTGATTGCGCAACTTAATAAATTTCGTTAGATATTTTATCTCAAAGATATTTAGAAAATTAAAATAACTTTTTTTTTCATTTAGACCTTCCGCTAATTGTCGGTAATAATCTCTTAATTACTTATTACGATGAATAAACAAATATTAATTATAATAATAATAATATCTTGAGAATATATAAATAAAATCTTAGAAAAGATATAGGACAGCTGACGGAGTATATACCATTCGCAATAAGATCCAGCAAATATTACTACTCAGCAATACCCTGACACGCTGAAACAGAAACTCTCTATTATTGCAGGATAGTTAAAGAGATACAAGACCAGCAATTACCGAGAACGTGACAATGCGCTGTTCCCAGGATCACAAAAAAAATTTCTACCTTAAGCTAAACTCTTCACCTAATATGGCAGATAATAGATATCCCAATAGACAGCAAGTAAAAGAGTTTTAGGTAAACCAACTTTCCACACCCGCCAAATGTAACATTGCAGGCAGCTGGATCAATGAAGAACACCAAATCTGTCAAGACTAGAACCAGATGCAGTTTGAGCCATTTACCACCGAAAAAATTTCAGGAATAATCAAGGAATTCCATAACTGGAAATTTCTAGGTCGCGATGGGATCCAGAACAACTGGCTTACGAAGTTCTGATGTATGCACCATCAACTGGCTATTCTTATTAATGATGTTTCTCTTAACACAGCAAAAATTCCATTGTTCTTGACTGATAGTAATATGTAATTCTTGCCGAAGGACCAACACGATACACATGACTCAGCTAAGTATAGGCCAATCATCTTCCTTCCCACACTGTATAAGGTGATCACCTTCTACTTGACCCAACGCATCTAAGCATATTGTGAACAAAATAACATCATTGCAACTCAACAGACAGGATGCACGAGGGGATCAATGGGATGCTATAAGTTATAAGTATCTAAGCCTGTACCAACCGAAAAAATCTCTTTTCTGCCTATGTGGATTATAAGAGGGCATTCGACTCAGTGCCGCACCAGTGGCTTACAACTATATTGAGACTGACTATCTAAGACCAGGTTATTCCGACAAAGAACTATCGGAAATTCATTATCAGAGATCGCTCAATAGAAAATGATCAATGTAAATATGACTGTTGAACGTCACAGACATTCCAGCACATAACTGGAAGATGCCAAGCGTTTGCCTCAACCCAGTACAAGGAAATACGCGACTCGGCTGCTAAAATACTCCACCAAGAGTTAGCAGATAAGTTAAATTTATTGCAAGTAGGAAGAAAGCCTTATTACAAAAACAATCCGGAGCCTATTCTTGAAAACAACCAGTTCAAGTTATATTGGGACCGCGCGATTCTGACGGATCAGACAGTTGCTCATAATAGACCAGCCATTATACTAACAAATAAAATTTCCAGGAAAACTGCACTAATCGACATTACTGTACCTAACAACAACAACAACAACAACCCAAGGCCAAAATGCAACGAGATAATCGCCAAATACAGAGATCTGGAGGTGCAAATTCGAAGACAATAGGTAATGAATAACGTCCAAACAATTCCCATAATTTTAATAACAACTGGAGTGATACCGAATCAAGGGACTGGACCCTAGTAAGCATAGGTATGAGCCGATTCAGAAAGCAGTTCTCCTTGCAACCGCGAGCACCGTCCGAAAGTTCGTAAAAATACAGCAGACCACGTTACCTAGGACCCTACAACATGGAAAGGGTTCCCACAGAGCTTCATACTTTTGGTATCCTTGTATACCTGATATGAGTCAATATTCCCCAGATTGAGTGCGAAGCCGTTTGGCTTGAAATAGTAATATTGAATGAACACTGAAGGTAGTGCGGAAGCCCTTTGGCTAGTCTGTCATCAGATAAATTTGGCCGTAACAACTGCGACTGTTCGAACTATCCGAAAGTTTGTGGGACACGCAACAAGTCATATCATTATCAAGAGCCCGACAACCGGGCTGAGTCCTTTTTAATATTTGAGTATATCTTGGATCAGTGAGTGTTCTCTGAAAGAAGTACGAATGCCGTTTTGCTTTTTAATTTGAAAATAGTTTCAATTAACTTGTATATCAGTTTTCTTTTTCAACCGGCTCCTAAAAAAAAGAAATTCTAAGTTAATTCGCTTTTTTTATGTTTGTGCGTCGATTTCGATGGAGCGGCGGCATCGATTTAAATGAAATTGTTGGCGTTATGTTCAGAAAGTTGCTGCGGTGGTCTCATAACATTTTGATCGAAATTGGTTAAGTTATTTTGGATGAGAGTGGTTCAGCAAAATCTGAAATGGCGTTTATAATATGGCGGATACCAATATTCATTTTGATTAACTTTCTTCAAAATTGATATGGCGGAATTTTTGGGGTCGCACATAACGAATCTAAAACTATTTTGAAAAACTTAAATATGGCGAATCAAAAAGTTTTCTTGTCTTGATTTTGTTCACATTTGGTTTAGAGATATTTTTGGTGGTGTAAATTACGAATGTAACATTATTTTTGAAAAATTACGTATTGCGGAAACAACTTCTTCTTGTCCTTTTTCTTTCTTAGCCTATTGACGTCCACTCCTGGACATAAGCCTCTCCGATGGTCCTCCACTCGGCTCTGTTTCTTACCTTCTGGAGCCAGTCTTTTCCAGAAAACTGTCTTATATCATCTACCCATCTGCGTTGTGGCATGCCACGATTTCGGTTCGTTTCTCGCGGTCGCCATTGCAGTAATTTACTCCTCCACCTATCGGGCTGTGCTGTGCCCCGCCCATTGCCACTTTAGTCGTGATATGCGTTCGATGACGTCAACTACTTTGGTTCTTGATCTTATTACTTGATTTAGTATTTTATCCCATAACGAAATTCTTTACATTTGTCTCTCCATGGAGAGTTGAGTGACTCGGAGAATATTTGCGTTTTGTTTGGTTAGTGTTATCGTTTCCATGCTGTAAGTAGCAACAGGTAAGACACTCGTGTTATACACTTTCCGTTTAAGGTTGATTGGTGTGTTTCTATCTCTTAATACGTACTGCAACTTTTCAAAGGCAGTCCAAGTCAGCCCTATTCTCCTTGTTATTTGGACATTGGACATTCTCTATGATTTCATTTTGAATCTCTGTTTGTACATTTGCGTCAGGGCTCATTAACTTAGTTTTCCCCAAGTTCATCTTAAGTCCCACTTTTCTCGCCTCTTCATCGAAATCTTGAAGCATTTGTTTTAGCTCTTCTGGGTTGCTAGACATCTTCGGCGAAATGAAGATGACTAAGATAAGAACCATAAACTCTCAAACCTTTCTCATCCCAATTTAGTTTTTTAAACACATCGTCCAAAGCTAGCGTAAATAGTTTTGGAGAGATGACGTCTCCTTAACGCATACCTCTCATAATGTTTATTTTTTCGGTTTTTGTGTCTTCGTCGATTTTAACCTGTATAGTTGCGTTTTTATATAAGTAGTACAGTAAGCGGGTTACTGGGCGTTTTGGTGCTCCTGATGGCCACATGCCATCCACATCTCAAAAATTCTTGATAATTTTACAAGAAGTAAATTTTTCAGGAATAAAAGAACGGAATAGGCGAAGAAGTGTATGTAAAAGACATAAAAGACCAGTGGTTGTTGACCAAAAGGGCCTTATGACCGAAGAAATTCGCTGAAAAAGTTAGTTCTTGCAAATTTTTCAGTAGTTCTTGTAAATTTTCAGTGGTTCTTGTATAAGAGTGTGCAAAGAAGTGATCGTCAATGACGTCACAAAACCAGAGGCTGTTGAGCCATAAGAGCTTAATGTAGAAGAAGTTACCTGTAAAAATCGTAAAGGTAGGTGTTTGTGTGTAATTTACCTGTAATTAGTGACTTTATTACCGTTCGTGAGCAAGAGGCTCTTGGTCATGTAGTTGAAGAAGAAGTGGTCGTCATCATCGTCATCAATGACGTCACAGAACCAGAAGCTGTTGAAAGAAGTAAGACGTAGAATGGATGACACCTGTATTTACCTATCGAATGTGACACCTAGTTTCACCTAGCTTAGCTTAGGTGAGGTGTGTATTTACCTGTATGAGATGCCACCAACCAAGTGGTCGGCAATGACGTCACACACACTAACTAACTAAAATTTGAAGTATGTAGGAGATTGTTGGGTAAAATGAAACAATTTCTTGACTTGAATATGAATTTTAATCGTTAAAATTTTTTCAAAAACAATAGATTTTTACAAAAATAAAACAATACATTTGGGTTACATTAGTGTTATGGTAGGAAAAAATTAAACAAATTCCTTATAACCCCAAGGGATTGTGTCTGACGATAAATAATTTACAATACGTTTGTCATCTGTTGGACTTAGAGCAATTTTGTTTTGAACAATAGTATACACATTATGCTTTATAGATTTAATAAGATTTTGTTCACAAACAGTTGTTTTATTGTTAAAAAGACATTGAAAATAATCATTAAAAGTAATTGACTTTAAAGCTGTTGACTTAATCCCTTTGGCTTTTTTATGTTCTTTTTCAGTTAATTGTTGTTTATCCTGGTTTTTTAAAACTTTATAGGTATACATTTTAGATCGTAAACCGATGAATTCTGTCATAATTTGTCCATTATTCTCATCCTTCATTATACCAAGAACTTTCTTATTTTTCAATGGTATATTATAAGTATTGTTAGGAGCGTAATCAGATGTATCAAACTTGTGTCCGTCCTCCTTAATATATTTATAAATATCATCAACAAAAAAGTGGTAAATAAGAGAATCTGTGTCAGTGTATAGTAATTTAGCATTTTCACCAAACTTTTTTTTAATGTAGTTGTAATGAAAATCATAAAGTATAGTTTTTGAAATTTCCAAAATTGAAAAACCTGCATAAATGGGTTTGTTAAACGTGACATTTAATTTTGACATTTCAATTAGTACCATATCATTGCCAAAAATTGTAAGACTGTGAAAATTTGGTTTGGAAATATAGTAATTGGCACCAAATCTACCAGACCATTTTGTAACTAGTTTAATATTTTTATATTTTCTCACATTCTCCATTGCTTTCCCAAAGTTCGCATTATTGATTAGTTTATAAAAATTTTTATCATGATCATTGGTACTCTGTTTTCTTAATTCTGTATTTAAATCAATAAATTTTTTATAATAAGCAAATTGATGAAATTTAAGTGTTCTATGAATTTTGGTGACTTTTAAACCAAGTTGCAGAGCTTGTTTTAGGTTTCTATAATGTATAATATATTTTTCTTTATTAAATAAAGTTGTTAGTAATTTAGGAACCTTTGAATTTGAAATTGGGGGAACAGAACGTTCAGGACAGATTGGTAAATCTTTATGTAATCTAAAGAGTTTTGTATCATATAAAATATCTACTTCAAAAATATATCCTGTTGGACCATCATCAGGTATATTCATAATGTCTATATTTTCTTGGTAAAAGTCATTAATCCAAACAAAATTGGATTGTGGTAAAGGAACAGACATAGCAGCCCCATAAAGATTATTAACATCAAAATACATGAGGTATGAAATAGGTTCGTTACTATTAAATTGTTCCCCCATGTATTTATTATTTGCTTTACCATATCTGTTTGAACATTGAGACACCCCGCCGCGAATTCCTCGTTCTATAAACATGAACATATCTGGATCTGTTAATAATTCCAGAGTGCAATTTGTCATTTTTAAAAATGCATCTAGAGCCAAAGAAGGGGTAGTTACATAATGTAAACAGTCTAGTTTATAGGTAGCCATACAGGTTGATCGAAATTTTTCAAATATGTCAGCTAGTAAAAGAACATCATTTTTCAAATAAAGTTCGGTGTAATCTTTTAAATTTTTAATTTTAAATGTATTCCAAACATTGCAGGCATGATTATAATCTTCATCTGATATATTTTCATTATGCAATGAACTAAAAAAATCTTCCTGCCTAGGTAAGCAGTTTTCTTGTAATTTATCCCAACTGTTTAAATATTCATATGGAAATACACCTTTCCGTGTTAATAATTTAAATTCATTAAAATTGTTAAAAAAAAATTTGGTAATTTTTTTGTCATCATCAGGCAAAAATGATGCTAATTTCTCTAAGCTTGAACACATAAATCGAAAAGAGTCAATAAATCGAAAATAAATATTTGTATTTTTTATATATTTGGTGAACGAAATATACCTTTCTTTATTTATGGGAAGTAAAGTTATTTTCCCCTCGATTTCAGTACTTAGTGCTTTAATAAGGAAGTGACTGTCATAGCCAGAGAGATTATGGAAAACCACAGGTATATAGTGTGAATCTTTATAATTTAAGTTACAAGAATTATGTGCAACTCCTCTGAACTCACCTGTCAAATGCGAATGGTCAATAACTTTCTCATCATTTTTTTCAAATATAAGACTACAAATATGGCAATGGGTTGCGTTTTTAATTTGAATTTTTTCATTGGTTGTTAGAGGTCTCATAGGAACAGGGTTATTAAAAATGTTATTAATTTCATCTGCTAAATTTTTAAGTTTGTTTACAAACCATGAAATACAATTTTCACCTGTATTACATTCAAATCTTGATAAATTTTCATCATAAGAACATTTAAGATAAAAGGCAATACTACAAGGGATATGTTCTTGAATTTTTCTCGTATTTAAATTAACGTTAATTAAATCTTGCTCACACTTTTTTAATAAACATTCAAGGTCTGCATAAATTACGAATGGAACTTCTTCTTTATTTTTAAAATTTTTAAATTTTAAAAATTTTTCATCAGCTTTGGGCATTGTTACTTTGGTTTCATTTAAATTTTTACAATCAGTATTATGTTTAAATAAATTTTCCTCTGATTTAAAATGGTTTAAACAGCGTTCACACAACCACGATTTATTTTTAACATTACCAATTTGTTTATTAATCAATCTTGATAAATTTTTAATATAGGAAAAGTGAAAAAATCGGTTTTCCAATGCTTTTTCATATTTTTCATCAAAATCATCATTTTCTGAATCATTTTCGCTCTCACTGTTATCATAAATAGAAGGAATCATTAGTAAATTTATTTTTCTTGGAAAATCCCTTTTACTAATCATTATAGGAAAAATTTTTCTTTTTTCAAAAGTATAAACGTTAATTGATATGTAATTTAATTTTTCAAATTTTGGTATTTGTTTTAAAGTAATGGGAAAAGAAATTCCTTCATAATTTAATTCTTTAATTTGTCTGAAATGTGGATATGAACTTGTTAAACTTGAATTTCTATTAGGAGGAGCGGGAAATAGTGCTGATACAACTGACCATAAGAAACAGAAATCATCATTGTTTTTTATATTAATTACAGCCTTGGTTATTTTAATAAAAGGAGGTAGGTCAACATAAGTTGACAATCCAACACTAATCGGATTATATTTATTTATGTTAATTTTTAAATGGATTATTTGATAAAGTGCCCATCCGCTATCGCATTCTTGGAACTCTTCAAGCTTTGTTAAAATTTTATTTTGAATATTATTTACAAACCACGATTTAAGTTTAGTAGAATTATCAATAATTTCATTTTTGGTGGAAAATGTTTTAATATCAGTTTCTGCTGTATTAGGTTTGACAAAGTTAGCTGAAAAAATTGCATTTACTTTGAGAAGCGATTGTTTTAATTCTTTTTTAATTTTTAATGAAAAACTTCTAAAAGCTTTTTTGAAAAAAATTTTTGGATCCTTAATAGACAAATTTGTTATAACCCCAGTTTTTATTCTACCCTTAAAACAAGATTCCACCTCCTGCCATTCTAAATTTTTTTTAATTGTCTTACATTTATTAGAATTACTAAATTTAACTCTCTTAGAATTTTTCAAGACACTTTTATAATGTTTTAAAAGGGCCAGTCCAGCTTCTACACATGAAAAATTTTTAATACAATCTGCCTTGGTTTGAATACCTTTTTTTACAATAAAAATAGTTTTCCTCAAAATTGATAGCCACCTTTTATGATCTTCCAATGTTTTAACAATTCTGCAAGCTTTCTCAGTTTTTTTCACAACATCCCCCACTAGACAGTCCAATTCACTCTTGCTGGAAAAACTTTTGTGTTGAATTGTAACATTGGAACTAGCCTCACCCTGTTCAAAAACACCTCCATTATCATTTTCTCGTGTTGCTCTTTGAGGAAACATTTTTTGATATTTTGAAAGATTCTAAAATATATGAATTTGTGTTAAATTATTTTCACAGAGGGTTGTAAAAATTTTAAACATAAAAAATGTAAAACCACTTACCAACAATAAAATCTTTAACCTCACTTAAACAAATTAGCAGTTGATCAGATAATTGTAAACTGTTAGAGCGTTCAAGGAAGTTTGATTGATTTATAAAATAGTTTGATTAATATTCAAAAACACAATTAATCTAGGAAAAAATAGGGTTCTACTAAGCTTTCACGTACGTAATTACCAATTATTTACCATATTACTCTAATTTTCCTATCATTTATGTTAGTTAGAAGGGTCATAGAGGTCAGATAAGATTTAATTTTTACAACTTGTTACATTTTTAAAATTTAATCAAATTTTCTATTTATTTAACTTTTAACCTTCGAAAATTTTTACAGACTTTCAGCCGCTCTAGTTGAAATTTTTATAACATGACTGACCTCTGGTCTGAAAAGTAGGGGAGCATAGAATAAATTGAAAAAGATAAATTTTACATTAAGTCTTATGGAATAAACTGAAACAAATGTATTCAACTTTTGGTTCTTTACTCTATATACTTCTTGAAAAAATGCATCGTACGTCATGAAATATATACATTATTGTTGTATAAATATGTGAAATTAAGCATTAACACTTCAGAATTTTCAAGTTATTCATAGTTCTTTATAATAATCAAAAATTTTTAAATAATAAAAATGTCAGGTGTACCAACCACTATTATTGTGTCCAGTCTGGATAAAGTACTGTTACCGGTGAATATGTTATTTGTGCTAATGAAGCAATTGTTTTTGTAAGTATTAAATATTTTATTATTATTAGTTATTTCAAATAATAATAATGGAAATTAATAGTGTGAATTTAAACAATTAATAGATAAAACATTAATATTTTTTATCATTACCTTTCTCGTTTTTTAATTTAAGCCTTGTAAAATGTAATATTTGATATTGTGTTAATAAGTCCAATTTTATTCTTTTAGATATGGGGTAAAGGATATGAAAATTAAAAATGACGATGTGTTTTTATTTTTAACATATTCACCAAGAAATGTTACTTTACAAAGAAAGTTCCAAAAGCTTCCAGTTCAATGGATAAGAACGAAGTTGGAAACTGAAGAAGAGTACATGTTATTTGAAAAGGTTATGGAAAGATTCAATCTTAACATGGGGGAAATACTAGGAGGAGAGGACCCTCTAATGATAGAGGCTGGACCCTCAACCTCGCTCTCCAAAGTGCCTGACAACTCTTCAGCTTCCTCTTCTAAAGAGTTAAGTCAATATGAGGATGTTTTGGAACTAGATGCAGACTCGGACGAATATTCACAAATGAAGGCCTTAAGGTAATTTTTAATTATTTAAACGTGTTTTGACCTAAGAAAGGGACCTAAGCAATCAAGTTAATTTTTTAAATAGTGTTAAAGATTAGTATATTTTAAATATGTGTTTTATTAATACAGATTATTTGTTTTCTTTACAGGGTGAAAAGGAGGAAGAAGGAAAACAATGAATAGTTTATATTTAAAATATATTTATATTATTTTATTTAATAAACATTTAATCTTTATAACTCTTTTATTTTTAAAAACAACCTTTATATTATACAATATCACTCTTAGGTATCCAACTATTGTGTTTTTTATCGAAACCTAGCCATTTTACAAAAACTTTATTACCTTTGCGTTTTAAAACTTTTTCAACTAGGTATACATTAGGGAATTTAACTTTTTGTAATTGCTGTTCATAAAAACCTCCTTTAATATCTAAACTATTTATATCTTGCAACAAATAAGTGATAGGATTTGTTAATTGAACCTTTTTAATAGTGAAAATTTCAGTTGACCAATTAGACTGGTATTTTTTATCAAAAATGCCTCGTATTTTTGAAATTCTTACATGGTCACCAATTTTAAATTTTGGGTTTTGTGCGATTTTAATATGGTTATAGGTTGTTTTAAGTAAAGACATTTCATGCTTTTCAGTTACGTCAGCAGGTTTCATACCTATAGTTCGATGTTTTTTATTATTATACTTTTTAACAATTTCAGGTAACAAATTATACCACTTATATGAACCGATAACATTTAATTCTTTCCAAATTAAACTTTTAAGTGTTCTAATTACACGTTCAACTATAGACGCCTTTTTTTCACTATAAGTAAAATAATGTTTAACTCTATATTTTTTTAAAAGTAGCTGAAACTCCTTTGATAAAAATTCAGTTCCCTGATCCGTTTGCAAAAGTTTTGGAGGAGTTGAGTTCTTGAAAACATTTTCCATAGCGTAGGCTACCTCTTTTCCAGTTTTTGTTTTAAGCGGATAGGCCCATAGGTATTTTGAAAAACAATTAATAACCACCAAAATATATTTATAACCATTGTTTTCTTTTGTATAGGGTCCTAATTCACAAAGATCTGCTTGATATAAATCATTAAAACCTTTTATTATTACACGACGACGTTTAAAATTTATTCTAGCAGGTCTGTGTAGTTCTTCTACTACTTGTTTTTTAACATCACTCATATTACTATTCTATAATATTTTCTTCATACAGTTCTTCTATTATTGAATTAATTTCATTTGTATGGCTGGTATTTCCAGCACTTTGTGAAGCCAACAATAAACGTAATCTGTCAACAAGTTCGTTGGGGTCGTCCCAATGCACGTATTCAATCGGTTTTGTATTAAATTGCATAAGAAGTTGTTTTTTAGAAGCGTTGTGTCTACCGTTCAGACGTCCACCTGTTTTATGTGCTACGGCAGGTGCAATTATACTTTTATATTTAGGTAAGGTACTACCTTGAACCTGTTGTGTAGCCTTATAATATCTCCTATGTGCATTTGTTTTCAATACAATTTCAACATAATTTCTCTCATCTTTAATGGTAAAATTTACAGGATATTTTTTAAAAAGTAATTCATATAAACCAATTGTTCCCTTATAACGTTTTCCTTGTACAACTATATCTGACTCCACTATTTTTAATTGAGAATCACCAATGTAAAATTTATCAGTTTTTTCATTAAAAATCACTCCATATTTATGATCAAATTGATTATTTTTATCATTTATCATATCTTTGACATATCTTCTAGGTAACGGTTCATATTGATCTAGATATTCTTTAAAAGATGCTTCCATAATCTCCTGATTTCTTGTACGTTCAAACCGAGTTTGTAAATTTGTTTCGAGCTCATTTTCTTGCCTACTAGCTTCATTTATAATTGATCGTTTTATACCACCTGGTTCATCCGTATCATCCCTAATAGGGGTAGACTGAAATTGTAAACGTCGTCTAGGTGGTAATGGGGTATAAGCACTTATATTTTCAAGATAATCATTTTCATCATCATTTTCAGATAAAATTTGTCGTTTTTCTTCTATTGTCTTATTAATGTCTGAAGCTTCATTTTTTATTGATTCTTTTAGCTGAGACGGTAACAGTTTTGTTTCTATACTTTTTAAATGTTTCGTAATCGGTAAAAAAATATCTTCGTGTGCTACTTCACCTTGTTTTAATAGGTCCAATTTTTGTTTAACAATTTTACGTTTTTCTATAAGCTTTCGTTTAAGTTGTTTTTCAGATGCATTCATTTTTTATTTTTATCATCCTCTTCTTAATAAATATACTGTTAGAATGACAGAGTGAGTTTTTTCTACAAGTATATATATTTATCGAAACAACAACGATATCGTCCCTCTTCTATTTTACTGTCCTTAAAAATAGATAGAAATTGGTAAGGTTTTTTCCAACAAATTCCACAAATATTTTTAAATTCTTCAAATTTCATATCAGTCCCAACAAAGTCGTTATATACGTGTTTTAAATTTAAATCGTCCTGTTTAAACAGGATTATGACGTTGGTGTTATCACGTATCAGGTGCTTTGGAATTCGAGCAAACGTCTGAGAGAGATAGAAACAGTCAATGTGATTATGACGTCCCATACTAAAGTATTCTCGAATTACGTCTTGCTTATCACATGCCACGTCATCAAAAATGAAAATTGAATGTTGCTTAGCTTGAGAGGGTGGTAAAATTTCTTCACTATTATCAAAAGCAAAATAACCAATTCCTTTTATTGGTTTAAGTAATTTTTCCAAATATATATATTTAGGCTGGTACAATGACTTTGAATATAAATAAATATTTTTAAATTTCAATCCATTGGGGTGTTCAATTAAGGTAAGCATCACATTGGTTTTTCCACAATTTGAGGGCCCTACAATTAGACATCGAATTGAGGAAGGTAAAAGTAAACTATGTTTACCAGTTGGTACATGTTCAAGGTCGTGATTGTCAACAGGTAAAGTTATGCGTTGTTGAATAATTTTCATATTTTTCCAACTACCACTTTTTCTTTATACACTTCTGCTTTCTTTTAATGTTCAAATAAGAGTATTTATAAACAAGTAAAAGTTACAAATTTATTTAGTTAATTTGGAAAATTGTGACAGTCAAGATGCAATTTTATCCTGATACAAGCGGTGCTGAATTGGTGGGAGGAGAAGGACTTTTAAATAGTGCAATAAATAAATTACCTGTTGAATTACATATACCAGGTTATCATTATTGTGGACCAGGTACAAAATTGGAAAAACGCTTGAACAGAGGTGATGTGGGTATTAACGAACTGGATGAGGCATGTAAAGAACATGATATTGCCTATTCAAACAACCAAGATATCAACGTTCGACATGAAGCTGATAAAATATTAGCGAAAAAGGCAATGGCACGAGTTAGAGCAAGTAATGCAAAATTTGGTGAAAAAATGGCTGCTTTGGGAGTAGCGGGAGCAATGAAGGCAAAGGTTAAACTTGGTATGGGTATTGGTAGTAGAAAACAAGAAAAACAATGTGGAGCGGTATTGAAAAAAGGAATAAAATTATTGCAAAATGCATTAATAGTTTTGGAAAATGGTTTGCAGCCGATTAATTCAGGTAGGAAAGAAACAAAACCAAAAAGTAATAATGGTAGAGTAACAAAACCAAACCGAAAACAAGTTGAAAAAAATCAGAAACGATTTAAAAATAAATATGAACTAGAAATGGAAGAAAAAATTCGAAAAAGGAAAATGGATGAGTTAAATATTGGAGAGGAATTAATGGACACCGAACAAATACCAATAAAACGTAAAAGAAAACATGACTTTGATCCAGATAATGAAGAAAGTATATTGTTGTTACCAGCAGCGGTAAAAAGGAAGAGACCTCATAGCGATGATAGTTTCCTTGACAACAGCGAACAGTTGCAACAACAACAACCGGAAACACGTGGTGTTAAAAGAGGTTTAGCTGCCGATATGGAAGAGTATTTCGTTCCGAAAAAACCTAAAACGTTTTAATATATAAGCATGAAAAATGTAATTTATAGTTAGTTTAAAAATATCAATTCTTAGGAAAAGTTACAGACACTTATTATGGCTTCTCACAAACAAAGAAAAACAAAATCACAAAGACCACAACAACAACAACGACGTCAGAATAAAAAGAAGATTTATAAAAAACGAAAAAACATCAATGGAAAAATATCGTTCAGAGAGGCCACTAAACAAATTAAAAAGAGTATTATAAGTCAAAAGCCGAAAGATTTAAGTGGAGCATTAAAGATTGCACTAAAGAAAGCCAATAAATTGAAAAATCAAATTCGACCTGCTCGAATTATAGACGTTCCTAAACAAGGTGGATTCTTACCCCTTATCCCGATCTTTGCAGGGCTAAGCGCCCTTGGAGCCCTTTCAGGTGGTGCTGCAGGTATAGCAAAAGCTGTTAATGATGCTAAATCTGCTGCACAACAATTAAAAGAAGCACAACGTCATAACAAGTCAATGGAAGCCATAGCACTTGGAAAAGGACTATGTTTAAAGTCACACAAAAAAGGTCTAGGTCTTTTTTTACGACCACCCGAGTTCCAAAGAAACTACCCATGAAAGTACCATCTCGACCACTAACCAATCGTGATTTAGAAAAATTTGTTAAACAGTTAAAAATACAAAATTTTCGAGGTATCTTCATGAAAGATAATTTACCTAAAAAAATACATGTAAAGGAAACTGGTATTGTTAATATGGATAACAGTAATGGAAAGGGAACCCATTGGACTGCCTATAAGAAACATGGTTGTAATATTATGTATTTTGATAGTTTTGGTAATCTTTCTCCTCCATTTCAATTAGTTAACTATTTTAATTCAAATGGTTTATCTAACATTATGTATAACCATGATTCTTATCAATCGTATAATTCTGTAAATTGCGGGCACTTATGTTTAGCTTTTTTGAATAATAAATAATTTGTATATGTATATGTATAAATATGAAATAAACAGATATTAAATATTATTTGTTGTTTAATTTTTATAGAGTAAACATGTCATACACTTTTACCTTATCTAGCAGAAAATCTTTATTAACTACCAGCATTCATCCACCCATTATTTTAAGTGAAAAAGAAGAGTTCGTTTTGGGTCTGATAAACTTTGAGAGTTATAATTCAATACCGAATGTTGACGCAACAAATAATAAGTTTCATTTTAATGATAAGCAGGTCATTACGATTCCAGAAGGTTCTTATGAGATTAAAGATATTCATAATTATTTAGTGGAACACATGGAAAATCTGTTAAAGGAAAAACAAGGCACTGAAAGTGAAAAACCATTTTTATCAATTAAAGCCAATTATAATACCTTAAAGTGTGAAATTAAAAGTAATTTGGATATTAATTTCAACAAGATAAACAGTATTGGTTCGTTATTGGGATTCCATAGAATAAAACTTGAGAAAAATAAGAAACATGTATCAAATCATCCTATAAATATATTTAAAGTAAACAGTGTTTGTATTGAATGCAATCTTGTTACAAATTCTTTTAGAAATGGAAAAACAGTTCATATTATTCATCAATTTTTTCCATCCTCTTTACCTGGAACAAAAATTATCGAAAAACCATCTAATGTTATCTACTTACCGATAAACACTCAGTATATTGATGAAATTACCCTTAAAATAACCGATCAGGATGGTAATCTGGTCAATTTTATAGAAGAAGTGATAACGGTTAGATTGCATCTGAAGAAAATATAATTTTACTAGAAAAATGGTTTTTTTATATAACGCTTTCCACCCTATAACATCTTTGGTGAGCAATTATGATGATGAAAGAAACAAAGGAAAAGAAATGTTCATAAATCGAGGAATATTAACAAAGCAAATTAGTAGAAATAGCAAGCTGAAACCATTAACATACGCTAATGAACAGTTTTTACTTTCTTTGGGACTTACTCCTAAAAAATAAACAAAAAATGCCTATCCCAATTAAATATAAATGTTCAAAGTGTAAAGGAGAATCAGATAGACCAAACTGTATTTGTCTTCCTTGTCAATATCAAAGGGAAGTGGCCAAAGAAAATGGAGGCAAACACACTGTTACAAAATTTTACTTTTCAAGTGATGTGCAAACTGTCACTGCAGAAAAATTCACTCTGTGAGGTTCATTACATTGTAGACTAAATATCTATAAATAAAGACCAAATATGTAATTAAATTCAGTAATCATAATAAACTGAAAGCGATAACACACATGCACAGACAATTTTTATATGACTGAAAAATTAATTTTTAATAATTAAAAAACTAAGGAAATTTTGGTTTAATTTTAAACTTGGATTTAGACTAAGACTAAGAAGCCTTTTATTATTTATAAGGTGTAATTGTAACATTAAAACACAAGAAATTGAAAAGGAAGTAAAATGAGTTTCAATATATTAAATGTTGGTGAAAACGTCTACTCTGATAATTCAATTGTTAACTACCAATATCACACACATCAACCATACACCTCTACCACCTTTAATAACAATGATGAAATCAGAATCCCAATTCAAACACAGGACCTTTACACCTTACCTGGACAAAGTTTCCTCTATATAGAAGGAAAAGTGGTGAAAAAGGATGGTGCTTACAGTGAACACGTCCAATTTGTTACTAATGGAGTTGCCTTTTTGTTTGATGAAATCCGTTATGAACTTGGTGGTACAGTTGTAGATCGTGTAAGAAATCCAGGTATTACATCTACAATTAAAGGTTACGTTTCCTACACAACAAACGAAATTAAACGACTACAAAACGCCGGATGGGAAATTAATGAGAATCCACATTTACTTGATAACAAAGGTAATTTCAATGTATGTTTACCATTAAGAACTTTACTGGGCTTTGCTGAAGATTTTCAAAAAATTATTATGAATGTCCAACAGGAATTAATTTTAATCAGAAGTAATTCAGATTTAAATGCCATTATTCAAGCTAGCCATCCGTTAATAGCTGAGGAGTATAAAGTAGTTTTGAATAAAGTAGTATGGAAGATACCACATGTCTCTGTATCAGATGTTGAAAAATTAAGATTACTAAAATATCTGGAAAGCAGTAGAGATTTAAATATTGCATTTAGAGGATGGGAACTACATGAATACCCCCTTTTACAAGAGACAACGAGACACACATGGGCTGTTAAAAGTACTGCACTAATTTCCAAACCACGTTTTCTGATTTTTGCTCTTTCAACTAATAGAAAAAATAAAATAGAGAAAAATATGGCTGTTTTCGATCATGGAAATTTGTCAAATTTCAAACTGTTTTTAAATTCTGAAACGTATCCATACGACAGTTTAAATGTTGATTTTGATACTAAACAATGGGCGCTGCTGTATGAAATGTATGCACAGTTTCAAAAGAGTTTTTACTATCGACGTCACGGTGAACCATGCTATGAACCTATTAAATTTCATGGTGTTTGTCCATTTGTGGTAGTCGACTGTTCGCGTCAGAACGAAGCACTCAAAACAGGTGCAATAGATATCCGCTTGGAATTTGAAACTTCCAAAAATATATCTAAAAATACTACAGCATATTGTCTAATACTGCACGATCGTTTGGTAAAATATAATCCTTTGAGCAATATAGTAAAACCAATCTCATAAAGAAATAAAAATGTTTATTTTGGATATGCAAGGATTCCAATACAAAAAAAGTGACTTTATCTGCAAAGAAATTACTATTATAAATATTCAAACTGGTCAGCTCTACCATACCATGGTCAATTATGCACATGATATGGATTTTTTCAGTGAAGATATTCAAAGACGTTTGGAATGGTTAACTAACAACATTCACGGACTGAAATGGAACCAATCTGATTTCTCCTACATACCCTATGAAAATATTACCTATTTTATAAAAAATATTGTTAAAGATGAAACTATTTATGTAAAAGGGCACGATAAATTATGTTGGTTAAGAAAATTAATTTCAAATAATATAGAGGAACTAATGTTGTTAGGATGTCCTAATTTGAATAACTTAAAGAAATTTAAAGATAATTGTTTTAATTTTCATTGTTTAGAACATAATTATAATGATAAAAAATGTGCTAAGGAAAATGCATTATTATTATATAACTGGTATATAAATAAAACTATTTAAATATTTATAAGACTTTTATTTTATTCTCAAAATATATTAAAAAAATTAATTTTAATTATGACTGTCTTCTTTGTGCATTATCTCGCTCATATCTTCTGTCTCCCCTTTTCTCTGGTCCATCAAAATAATGTGAAGGTACATGTTTTGCACCACCCACCCACCTAAAATGATTACAAGTTACACAGGCTAGGCAATCTTCATTGTTTGGAATGTCTGACTCACCCTTACATTTAGGGCACTTATATCTCGTTGGTATCGGCATTTTAATTAGACTGATCTGATTTCAATAGAAATTATCTTTTTTATTACATCTAATACACGATAATAAATTATGATTTTTAAAACAATTATAACAAACTTTTTGATGGTTACACCGTTTAAAAATGACATTGATTCTATTTATTCTACATATCCTACATATAGGAAAAATATCATTGTAATGCCTACCACTTTCTGGTAATGAGTTTAAAAATTTAACTACTTCTGTCATTTTCTTATTACAAAAAGATGTATGACGTAAGCGTATGATCATAACAGGTTTTGATGATAAAACTCCACAAGGTGGTCGTAGAACAGGCTATAAGTATTTCTATAGTTGCTAGGTAATTATTAGTACTAGACAACCTGAGCAACCGTTCAGTTCAAGTTATAAAAATGTTTTATAATTTAATTAAAATTGTATTCTTTTTATGTGTAACAATTTATGGAAACATTTCAAAGGCTGAAGAAGACTGTAATTATCTGAGAGATGATTACAATACCCTTTATAATACAAGTTTAAACTTGTATTTAGAATGTACTAGACATCTCGATGATGCAATAGAGTTATATGATAATGAGTTAATGGTTAACGATTTTTGTATGGAAAAACTTGAAAAATGTGAAAATACGACATCTAACCTAACTTCCTCCACAAATTATACCAATCAAGTGAAAATTTTAAAAACCAATATTGAATTGGAATCTACCCTGCTTTCACTACAGCAAAAATATCTAATTTTAGAAGAAAAAAATTCCATTGCGTATTCATTAATAAACGACTATAAGGAAAAAGTTTTAAATTTAACAGAAAATTTCACCGATCTATTACATGAATTTAATACCACAAATGAAGAATTGAACAAATGTCATTTGGACGCACAGCATCTTTTTAAAAATCATAATTTAATTTTTTCCAATTTAAATGCTTGTTTGGAAAGAGAAGAAGTTACGCTGGATCAAAAAAATAGATATGTCATTAAGTTAACAGGTTGCAGAAAAAATTTAAAAAAGTTAAAAGAGAAATGTTCTCACTAAAAGTAGGTAGATAGTATTCAACTGTCTTAGTAACAAGATACATGTCACGTGAAAACGAACGTATTTGAATACACTGGAATATGTTACGTGATATTGAACGTGTTAGAATACATTTGAACTGTAAAAAAGAGGAGTTTCATAACGTAAAAGAAAATCAATGTTACTTGTGCTACCAGGAAATTAATAATAGTAATCATGGTTTCCAGTCTTCAAAAAACTGTGTTATTTCACACTCTAAATGTCACAGTGAAAGGCGTGTTCATCTAAAAAACTTTATCAAAAAAGGATACCATTCTTAGGAAAATAAATGTAGTTGTAGTAGTTATTAATATAAATATTTTGAACTTTCTCAAAAATAAATTGCATAAATTATCTCAGATTTTTGTTTTATTTTGAAACCTATTCTACTTTTTAACTAACAATACCTACCTGTCTTTTTCCTCAGTTGAAATTTAATTCTAAAATAAAACAATTGATTTGTTCTAAAATTAATATTTTTATTTTTAAAATTACATTAGCTGTTCCCATGTTTAAAATGGGGATTTTTATTATTTTGAATAGGTGTGCTAACTCCGACTTGTTTCTGTCCCCATTTATCTCCTTTCACTGCCGCTACCCATTGTGCTTTCGGATGACACCACATAGGCCTATTACTGCTCCTGGTTACATTTTTATAATCTTCATTTTTATTTACTAATACCTGTGACGTCCTTTGTGCATTACATTCACCACATGTTTTTTGAATCGTAAAAACGTCTTTTAATCTAGACATTTTTCTTAATAATTGAATAAAGGCTATAAGTACTGCGATATTCAAGACTGTTCGTTCCCTTTTCTAGTTCAAACTGCAATTGCTTATATTTATTTATTGCACCTACTTTTAAACAATAATTACAAGTCTTTACAGGTTACAACAGGTAATTACAGGTAATTTCTTTTAAATATCTTGTATGTCAATAACAAACACCGGTTTATTACGTCAGAGACGATGATTATTATTCCTTTACCAATATTTATTTTATATTAAATGTTATTTAATGCTATCTATACAAGTTGAACTTTCTTATCATACTGCTGACCTCTCTACTAATTATGAATAAATAAAGTAATTATATTTGTTATTTATTGTTTTTCAATGTTGGGAATGAAAACAAGATAACGTTTATAGTCAGTGTGTGACGTCATTGCCGACCACTTGGTTGGTGGCATCTCATACAGGTAAATACACACCTCACCTAAGCTAAGCTAGGTGAAACTAGGTGTCACATTCGATAGGTAAATACAGGTGTCATCCATTCTACGTCTTACTTCTTTCAACAGCTTCTGGTTCTGTGACGTCATTGATGACGATGATGACGACCACTTCTTCTTCAACTACATGACCAAGAGCCTCTTGCTCACGAACGGTAATAAAGTCACTAATTACAGGTAAATTACACACAAACACCTACCTTTACGATTTTTACAGGTAACTTCTTCTACATTAAGCTCTTATGGCTCAACAGCCTCTGGTTTTGTGACGTCATTGACGATCACTTCTTTGCACACTCTTATACAAGAACCACTGAAAATTTACAAGAACTACTGAAAAATTTGCAAGAACTAACTTTTTCAGCGAATTTCTTCGGTCATAAGGCCCTTTTGGTCAACAACCACTGGTCTTTTATGTCTTTTACATACACTTCTTCGCCTATTCCGTTCTTTTATTCCTGAAAAATTTACTTCTTGTAAAATTATCAAGAATTTTTGAGATGTGGATGGCATGTGGCCATCAGGAGCACCAAAACGCCCAGTAACCCGCTTACTGTACTACTTATATATGTTCTGTATGATAGTGGTATACCTGGAGTCAATTCTAGCATTATTAAGTGATTTCAAGATCGCCCATGTTTCTATAGAGTCAAAGGCATTGTGAAAATCTACAAATGCCATGTGTATAGGAAAGTTATATTCTTCGATTTTTTCTAGGACTGTGCGTAGGGCTTGGATATGATCTACGTACTAAATCCACGTCGAAAGCCGTCTTGCTCCACAGGCTGGTAATAGTCAAGCTTTTCAGTCAGGCGATTTGTCAAGATGCGGGTGAATAGTTTATATAGGTGGTTTAATAAACTGATAGGACGGTAATTTTCTATAATTATTGTGTCCTCTTTTTTGAAGAGAAGTACAACTTGTGCGTTATATCATTATTCTGGTACTCTACCTTCGTATAAGCATTTATTCATCAGTATTTGTATCGCTTTTTCAAGACTGTCTCCGTCCATCTTTAACAGCTCAGTTGTAATTTGATCCTCGCTAGGGCATTTTCCATCCTTCATCTGTTTTAGTGCTCTTTTTATTTCATCTAACGATATCTCCGGCAAATCTTCTGATCCTACATTTTTTATTTATTTTACTGTTTTTGTTGGATCTGGATCCGTATTGATCGAGGGGTATAAGTCCCCATAGAATGCTTCCACAGCCTTTATGATGTCATTTACATGTATTACTGTCACCGCTTCTCTGTTCTTTAATTTTGTTATTTTGGTTCGTCCTCTTGAGAGACCTGACCTCAAATGTTTCATATTTTCGTTTCTTTCTATCATTTCATGTATTAATTTTGTTTTGAACGTTCTAATGTCTTTCCTTACTTCTTTCTTGATATTTTTATTTAGTTGTTTAAAATCCTCTGTATCTCTCTCCATCATCCTTCGTCTTTCCATCATCTGTAATGTATTTGCACTAAGTTTCTTGTCTGTAGTTTTCCCTAATCTTCCACATACTTTTTTCATTGATGTTTATATAGTAGTTTGGACGTTATCTATCATTTCATTGATGTTATGTTGTTCCAGAGTATTTGTCGATTTCAAACTTTTCGCTATTTCGTATTGGTATTCGCTTTGTCGTGTGTATAGTTCTTTAGCTGCGGGAGTTGAGTATGAACGGATCAGCTTATATCTTTCCTGTTTGAGGTTTATGAGGAGTCATGCCCTAACCAGTCTATGATCACAAGGAACACACTTAATTTGGTACGGTCATATACAAGGAACGGCTGACTCACGGCTGCCAAAACAAACCATGATTTGGTATCCAGAGTACCGTAGATGAAAAGAAAGGCCTAATAGAAATTGGATGCAAGGGATAAGGAATGTTATGAGTGCTCGCAACCTTCAAGATGAGCAGTGGCAAGATAGAAAAATATGGAGTATAGAAATCAAACAACATCGCCGAACGTATATATATATATATATATATATATATATATATATATATATATATATATATATATATATATATATATATATATGTATATATATATATATATATATATATATATATAATTAAGAACTTAAATGTTCTTTAAGGGTATTGAAACTTATAATATTACTTTGGAAATAGTTTTTCCACAGCGCTACTGGCTGTGCACCAGTTTTAGAGACCTCACATTAAACTAACGAATCTCTTATACGTGATCAGACAAGTACGTATAAATCACCCGAACTTTAGGCATTGACATATTTGAACAAATACTTTTTATGCACGTTTCACTGCTAGTCGATATTCCTGTTGTATCTGTGATATGAGGTCTAATATTAATTGATATATCTCGAAATTGTCCAAAATTGGTATCGGGAAATGTTTAAGGATATGAATTACGAATTTGAAATCATTTTAAAAAATTACATGTTTCGATTTTGTTTAAAATTTTTTTGGAGAGGTTTCTGAGAATATAAATAACGAATTTAAAATTATTTTCAAAAAATTCAATATTGCTGATGCAATATGGCAGTCTAAATATTTGACGTTTATGTAATATGTGGAAAATTGATACTAGAGGGTTTTCGAATATGTAAATTAAGAGTTTAAATTATTTTTTTTTTTTGACTGACGAATCCAATATGATTTTAGGTTATTCTTACTCATCAAAAATTGATATTGGGTGTTCTTGGGGTTTATATTACAGATTTTAAATTAATTTATTCAAACTCAATATGCAGTAAAACATATGTCGGAACAAAATTAATTTCTTAAAATTTAAGATAACCGACTTAATATGGCACACTTAATGTTTGTTTCTTACAATTTTAATCAAAACAGGCATTTAAAAAATTTTCAGAAATAAAGAATTTTTCGTTTCACAATATAGTATTGTTTGGATAAAATGAATAGTTTTTTTATGAAACTGGACACAAATAATTTTTGGATATCATAACCAGTTCCAAACTAAAAATTAATATATAAAATTTTATAAAGAAATTGAACCGATATCTAATAAAGCGCTAAAAAGCGAAAAATTACAACATAAATTTTTATATGAAAATCAAATTTTTAAAGTCGGCGTCAAATTATTACTAAATGAAACAAATAGCTACGAGATACTTACGAGCCACACTAAAAAAGCAATTACAAATAAAGTATTTCTTAATCTTGTCATGTGAATTACACTATGCCAAGTATTCGTTTGGTGCCGACATCAAAAATTTTATTTTCATATAAAAATTTGTATTGCTACTTTTCGCATTCTAGCGCATTTTTGAAGTTGGTTCAGTTTTTTTTATAAAAATTTTATTATAATTATTTGAAGTATTTCCTGTAGCTTTTGAATTCCAAGTAATACTTTAAACATCACATGATCAGATAACAATTTTATAAAGTTATTTTTGAGAGTAACTGCTGTACTACATTTATTCACAAGTTAAGTATTTTATTCAATTACTATCTTAAAAAATCATTGTCATTTCTCAACTTCATTGCATTAAATATACAGAGAAATATACATAAACACACAGAAGAAACCGAACAAAACAAGAAATTTTGTAAAAAATAATCCTCAAATTACAGAGTTAAAATTTGATAAAAGCAACAAAACTATAATTATGAACACTGTTGATTATGAGACAATAATATACTCGTTACTGAATGATGATACCACTTAAAACAAAATTAAAAGTGACCTTGCTTTTTTATATCTAAAGAAAAATAATGTTTTCGTAAAAAAAACTGTTAAATTCGAAACAGCCAACTAAAAATCAAGCCAAAACCTTAGTATTAACAATGCTGTCCCTCTAAAAATATATGAATCTCCTAAATTCCAAATCAAAACTTACCCTGTAGACCAATCGTATCTTACAAATAGTCACTTTTTTATAATCCATCAAATTTATTATCAAATTGCATCTCAAGTATAACTGGAGGAAATTACTAATCTACTAATATTATATTATTAATATTTTTTATAGGGATTCTTTTACATTTAAAAAATTTATTGACAATGTAAACGTTCCAAAGAATTTCTTTGGATGTTGTATCATTCTACAATAACATTTCAAATGAACTTCAGTCATTTTATCTGGAAGATGGGAATTTTTAAAGCAACACATTACCTTATCAAAAAATCTTTTCACGTAGGCTATGAATCTTACCTTAAACACAGATTACTTTCAATATAATAATACATTTTGTAAACAAATAAATGCCTGTGTTATGGGCTCACCAATCTCCTTCATCATTGCGCACATAGTTAGGGAACATTTAGAAAAAGAAGTTATTAAATACCTTAAATCCAATATAACATTCTTTAAGAGATATGTGGATGACTTTTTAAGGGCTCTCCCCTCTAATAAAACGAACAAAATCCTATAATCGTTTAACATCTTTCACAGCACGTTACAAGTCACATAAGAAATAGAGAAATACTGATAAATAAACATCTTTAATATGGTTCTTATACGAAGAAAAAGTAAAGTCTTAACTCAGTGGTATACAAAACGCTTATGATCAGGGAAATACCTGAATTTCCATTCAAATCATCTCATTCTCAGAAGAATAGTGTTGTCAATAATCTAGCAGACAAAGCCATCAATTAAACTTCAACTGAATTTGAACCCCTGTTTAAAAAAAAAGTGAATTATACCTTATTAAGGAACAACTTTAAAGACATTTACATTGATAAAGTGACTTCCAAAAAAAATTAAATATATTCTGCTACAAATCCCAAAATAAATTAGACTATTCATTTACAAAATTGAAAAATAAAACCACAAAAATGAATAATTCTGATATTATTATTATAATAAATTGAGTGTAAAAGAAATGAAGAAAACTCAGTTAATGATAGAACTGATATAAACCTCTTAAAATTTAATAAATAAGAATATCTCCTTAAAATACCAAAAATCAAAAATTCCATAAGTAATGATTTAAAAACTAATATTATTGTGAAAAGTGAAAAATTTTAAATTTATTTTCATTTTTAATTTTGAAATAAGATTTAAACTCTTCTTGTTAGCATGTATGATTTTAATCCAATTTTATGTGATTTTAACTCTCAGTTTATTTGGCCAAGGAAAATGTTATTATTATTAAATGAAGGAAAATAACAAAAATAACATTGTTGAAAATGCCTAGAATAAAAGGCGAAACGTCAAAAAAATATTATATATATATATATGAAATAAATGCGAAACAGTAAATGCAAACTTCTCTCCATCATATCCCTTCTGTGTTAGAGGTTGCACAGTTAGAATAAACTGTAATAAAACACAATTCATCCTATTCCACCACCATCGAGATGGTGGCCTACCTGTACCACCATACCGAGAAGAAAGTCAAAGCTTACACTCCCCGCCACAGTGATACGGCAGAGATACATGTTTCGTCTCTCACTAGACTCATCAGGGTACCGACATGCACCTGGCTGTGCAAAGGATAGATCGGAAGGAAGTATGCAACACTGAACGCGGCTTCGCCGACCTCTCGTCGGATGGCTTATATATGTTTATACGGATTTCACGGATTCCTCCGTGTGAGCTGCATTAGCAGTGGTTATATCCACATTATGCTGTTATAGTGCTGAAATCACATTCAGCAAACGTACAAGTAGATGCAACTCCGTATGTAAGTGAAATAAATGCGAAACAGTAAATGCAAACTTCTCTCCATCATATCCCTTCTGTGGAGAGAAGTTTGCATTTACTGTTTCGCATTTATTTCACTTACATACGGAGTTGCATATTGTTGTACGTTTGCTGAATGTGATTTCAGCACTACAACAGCATAATGTGGATATAACCACTGCTAATGCAGCTCACACGGAGGAATCCGTGAAATCCGTATAAACATATATAAGCCACCCGACGAGAGGTCGGCGAAGCCGCGTTCAGTGTTGCATACTTCCTTCCGATCTATCCTTTGCACAGCCAGGTGCATGTCGGTACCCTGATGAGTCTAGTGAGAGACGAAACATGTATCTCTGCCGTATCACTGTGGCGGGGAGTGTAAGCTTTGACTTTCTTCTCGGTATGGCGGTACAGGTAAGCCACCATCTCGATGGTGGTGGAATAGGATGAATTGTGTTTTATTACAGTTTATTCTAACTGTGCAACCTCTAACACAGAAGGGATATGATGGAGAGAAGTTTGCATTTACTGTTTCGCATTTATTTCACTTACATACGGAGTTGCATATAGTTGTACGTTTGCTGAATGTGATTTCAGCACTACAACAGCATAATGTGGATATAACCACTGCTAATGCAGCTCACACGGAGGAATCCGTAAAATCCGTATAAACATATATATATATATATATATATATATATATATATATATATATATATATATATATATATATATATATATATATAATAGGATTTATACGAAAATTCCATGCTTTAAGACTCGATAAAAATGCGAAAAAATGCTAATAAATGGCATTTTGACTATGTTTCACCATTTTTAAAATTTGAAAAAATTCGTGAACATAGTTTGGCGTCTAAGAAACAACACTTTTTTTTTCGGCCCTGGCATTGTCCTAGTTTTTATTTTATTGAATTTAAAAATTTTTGAACAACCATAAAAATTTGAATTTCGCGCCAAACATTTTTGTAAAAAATCTCTTGCAGTCGGCAATAAAAAACCTACAAAATGAAAAAAAAAGGAGTTTGTACGATGATTAGAAACGAAAGTATCGTCAAAAAACGAAAAAAGACGTTTTATTTTTTTGCGATTATGTGACGATAAAAGTGGCTACAAATTTTTTTGTGTGGGTACTTTTTGATGTAGAACAAGCGGGTGTTTTTTATATTTTTATTATCGAGGGGGCAGTTTTGTCCCTCTTAATCGGCCAGACTCTTTATTCTAAACAACTAAAACGAAAAAATTGCATTTTTTGTAAAGAAGTGAATTGAAGAGGATAAAAATATCAATGAAATGGGCCTTAGATAGACTCAATTGGATCATTAGTAAAGGAAAAAAACGGAACATTCAGCGTTTCTTCATGTTGCAGCGTTGACCCTTCGCAAAATAATAATAATTTATATCTGCTTTGTGTGCCTCAAAACCAGAAACCGTGACTTCATGAGTTGTACAATTGCTTTTTGAAATTTTTAGTGCACTTTCAGCGCGCTTGGACGCTTCATTGATGGTCCAATTTTAATTTTGTAAAAAGGTGCTGAAAGTAGAAGTATCATTCTACAAGTGGTTTCCGCAATATATTTAAAAATACTAGCAAACATGACGGAATAATGCCAAACGCGTAAAAATAAAAGAGTAGTGGGAGCAGTACGGACGAGGGAAGTCGTATATCTATATATATACCAACAATATATTATAAAAGTTGTTTAATAAAACACATTTTATGTCATTACATTTTTAGGTTCTACGAAATATTCTATAAATTTTATATTAAATACTATTACTATCTTCGATCATTTTTGAAATATTAACACTTTTAGTCTACAAATTAGCATGTCAAATTTTCTTTGTTAGAAAAATGCAATGTCATTGTAAAAGTGTTTATGAAAACTTCAAAAAGCGTACTTAAAAACGTACGTAAAAGTTGACTCTATGACAGAGTCAAGAATTTCATTTGTTTTGGTGTCAAAGACTACTTAACAAACAAGGCGTGGGAATAGCCTAAGAGTTTAAGGCGCTAGGACTGATCCTCGTGCGCAACAACTTATTAAAAAAGTTATTAGACCATTAGAGGCAAGTAGACACGAAAACTGACAAAGAATAAGAACTCGGGGTCCGTCACTAAAAAATGGGTTGATGTGACATTAATCAATAACTACTACTATTACTACTACTATTACTAAACAAACATATTACAATAACGGAATCAATGAATTAGATGGACTTAATTTTTAAGGTTCTTATTAGGAAAATACTTTTGGAAGATTTTCAGCTAGAGTGAACTCAGGATATAAAAATATTGTTATTAATTTGACTTTATTCCCAAGGAAAAGAAGTATTTAAAATTTTGGTGTTATCAAATATTTAAATTTTCATTAAAAAAGCGCTTTTAGTTATTTTTAGGTTATAAAGTTATAAAAAAAATTTGTTACTTTTCGATGAGTAAAAAATTCAATATACCTGTTATGAAGAAAGATAAATTTGATTATAGTCCCAGAGAACCAAAACTTTGTAACTAAAATTTGACTAAATAGACCAATGTTGCGTAAAAAGGGACCATAGAAAATTGTTTACAGATTTAAAAATTATGAGGAGATAAAAAAGTTATAGAAGATCAAAGGTTTTTTTTTTAAATCTTAAAAACAAACCAGAACTGATTGATGAGCTTCAATAACCTACTCATATAATAGCCTAAAACTTTCTCGATTAACTATTTCTTATAGTTTTTGAGATTGCAATGTTGTCATCACCAATTTCTGACACATTGTATAGTACTAAAGCATTCCTTGGAAAAAACGGCCCCAACAAAGTGGAAATGATTTAAAAAAATAAACAGACCTATCCGCTAATGTGCTTAATATACCAAAATTGGTAACACTACAATGCTTTAAAAAATGGTTTGTTCGCGTGCAAAAATCACGATCAAGTTTTTAATCATAATAAATTATCAGTTTTATTTAACAAGTGATGTTTAAACAAATTAAAATTAAATTCTGAGAAAACTAAATATATTGACAGAAATTATAATGTACGAATTGATGGCGTTAAAATTGATAGAGTGGATCAAATAAAATACTTAAGAGTATGTTGATCCTTGACTCAAGTTGTCTAGATATCTTGATTTAATTTGTGAAATTTTTTTTTCGTATATTATTATAACGAAGTTATTAATCAGTTTGATTTTTGGAGAGTATCTTTTAATTTAACAAACGTTCAAAAATAATATTTGAAGCTTTGATGTGATCGTTCTTTCAGTAATTTTACCATCCCATATCAGGGAAATAAGATTTTCCGATATTTTTCGGAGCATTCATATATGATAATACCGACCCATATGCCACAAAACTGAATGCTCGAGTTCCCATGCCATCACCCGCCGACATCGTAGTGGAGCTGCAAATGCAACCGATCGACTGTAGGAAACTATTTTCAACTTCACATTCTCCCTCCGGATGAAGAGTCTAAACGGACTGCCCAGGTAATCTGTCGTATGGCGCCTTCATGCATTATAGATGAAGTTTGTGTGTATACTGTGTTTCATTATCTTACTGTTTAACTTATATCTTACCGCTAATAGCCTATTTTGTCGAAGATCCTTATAAGAACGGGAAATGTTTTTCCATCCTACCGACACTGTCGAAGACCCTTATAAAAAACGGGCAGGGTCGGTTCTTCCTAAATATCACTGCACTAACATACTCCCATTATTACATCTCAGGAAATATAATTGTCAACCAGCAGTCAGTAACTAACATACGCAAATCATCACTGGCTTGCCGTTTCTCCACTGTAGCAAGCTTCCAAGTGCAAGTGCGCTCTCTACCATGTTAATCCAGGGGGTGGCGCCCGAGACCGATAATCGGTGGATATCTTGACAACCGGAGAGTCAAACTGTTGAATAGTTCAGAGAATAGAATTTAGTGTAAATATCGGATTTTCTACGCTAAGAATATCCAACTATCGATTCGCCGCTGTCTTAACAGGAAGATATCCGAGGATTGCTATTTAACAGGGCAATATAGACATTCGAGGCTCGGTTCAAAATAATACATTTGTCTATTAATTATCGCAAGTCGTTATCACCTATATGTAATCACATTTGCCTTTTAGAACTATTACAAAATAAATAGTGGCTAATTATTAGATTATTTAGCATCAAAATCCTGACTCAGGAACAATGGAGTGCTTTGTAGAGTTTGTTTGAGGTATTTTTTAGTGCAAAGCCAAATTTTAAGTGAATATATCACTCAGCAGTTTGGAGGAAAGCTACCTATTGTACGACATATAAAAAAGTCCTTTAATTTCTCTTGTATCAAGAAACTTTAGAAGGATATGGCAACACAGTATGAGAGATAATTAACTTTACGTAGCTATAGGTATTTGTTAGTTCAAAGTCAAATTTTAAGTGAATATATCAATCAGCAGTTTGGAGGAAAGCTAACTATTGTACCACATATAAAAAATTCCTTTAATTTTCCTTGTATCAAGAAACTTTAGGACGATATGGCAACACAGTATGAGAGATAATTAACTTTACGTAGCAAAATCTCAACCCTCTAATCCTTTAACTAAGAAAGATACGATATGGTAGCACCTCTATATCAGGGTTTGCAGTCTCGCCCGCGAGCTGGTGCAGCAGGCTAATCAAGCCCAGAGCGGTAGTTAGCGGATGGAAAAGCGACCCCTTTATGAAACCTGCTCAATATTAACTGTGTTCTAAAGAATGTGGGGCTTGTCTTAATCGGCCGGCCAAATGGTTTGGATCACAATAAAAATCACCCCAAGCCAACGTGGAATCGTAATGATGGAAGGCTGCATTTCTAGAGAGGAATCCAGTCTTTTCTTCGCGAATACTGGAACTTCTAACGCACTCCTATTTAAAAAGCCCTCCTATGACAAGCAGGGTTTTTCATAGGTGACCACCTCTTCCCTAGTTTATAGTGGAACTTGCATTGAAGACCAGGAAAAAAAGAAAGGTTTGCTGGGCCCTCTAAGTTTGACAAGGTGACAGACTTCCTGGAAACCAGCAGCGACGAGGAGAAGAGCAGCGCTCTCAAAGCCCTATTTACATAGTAAAGAAGAAAAGGCTCCAGATTCAGAGAAGATATCAGAAAGAGGACTACATACCCGTTCAAATAGGCGTTTCTGAGCAGGAAATGCACCTCCATACTCAAAAGGCAATCAACAGGCTAGTGTGCTTTTCCACAAAAGGGTCAAAAAGGATCCGCTTAGGGAGGAATATTCCGGAGAGCCAGAGGACAAAGAAGTTCAAAATAAATGATTAGGGGAACACTGCTTAAATAATAAAACCATCTTTCCCTTTGGTCAATATTCAGCCAGATCACTGAAAGAATGAGAGCCAATATTTTACCGAAGAATGTCCAGCAGAACCCTCTAAAAATAGATCAAATGGAAGTTCCAAAAGAGGCAATATTGATAAGATCCTGGAGCAAAGGAAATCGGCAACTTCACGACCGAAATTCCGAAACCCCCATAGCAGAGCAGACTGGCTAGCTTTGATGTTTGCCGATGAAACCATCTTATAGTGACTTAGAAATACACAATATTAAGCCTTGGGAGGATGTCTCGTTAAGGGTCGTAGAAGAAACAGAACTTCCTCATTCAAAGATTCTGGTGGCGCACCTTCTCGGTAGACAGGGACAATCCATCGAGAGAATACTTGATCTCATAGAGGCGCAGAATAAAATTCTCATTGCTATGTGCTGAAAAGTAATTCAAAATCTCTCGGACGGCCCAATCGAACACAAGATAATTTTGGTTGACCACTCGTCAATCAAGCATTTAAAGAAGTTTGAATTTGTAACTAATTACAAACTTGAACATGGGGTATTCGGAGAAAAAGTAGTACACCCAATTCCGCAACAACTTCATCAAAAGAGTCTGAGGCCCAAGGTCAAACTACGGCCGTAGCAGAGGCCAAGGTCAATCTAAGGGTCAAACAGCGTCTAGTGGTCTAACCAGGTAACCTCACCCCAAAAGGAAAAAAGGAAAACCTAAGGAACCTGAGGAACCTATCCTATAATGGCAATTAAATATCTATAGATAAACCTTCAACATTTGAAAGGAGCAACGAGCGTGAAGAGTTAAAGCTCCAATCATGACGGGAAAGAGGCAGTTCGTCATCGCCTGAACTTGCTTTCCTGGGGATTTTAACTAGTATATCCCCTCCTCCAAAGGGGAATTACAATCTCTTATCAGATGGTGTGGTAATGGAACTAAACAATTTATTCTGTACTGCTATCCAAATTTTGGCATAGTACAAACATCAACACAGGAGGTAAGTACCATCTAGAATATTTATCTCTGAACGACACAGATATAATCAATACAGGCAGGACCACCTTTTAGACGCAATCAGGAAAGACTTAACTCTTGCGGATTCGTTTGTATTAAACTACATACAAGACTAGCACGTATCTGACAGCTCCTCAATTGCCGACGACCGATCAATCACCGAACTTACAGGAACAGAGAGTACTAAAATTACTTGAAAGGGAAGCGAATAAACCCAATCTTATCAAAGAGATTGAAGGCCTCAATTTCAAACTTGAAACGAGAGAGGAATTAGATATAACCTCTTAGGAGCTATAAAAAGGGTCAAAAAACAAACATATAGAATCAGCTGCTTATTAAAAAAAAAGGATATTAAAAGGTGTGCTCTGGTGAGACAAAGAGCTAACAAAACTCAAGGCCATATCAAGGCAACTCTTCAACCATGAAAAAAAATCAGAAAACCAGTAGGAATATAAAAGCGTCCTCACTGAATATAATAAAGAACTTAGACGTTCTAAAAGAAGAATGTGGAGACAAATGTTCAAGGACTTATTTACTTAGTTACCTCAGCACAGGACTTCCAAAAAATCCTCTAAAAAGAAGACCCTAATGGCTTCGGACTTATTGATAAGTCGATCGAAGGATATACAGTTCATACATCAATCACTATTTTAATAATCTCTATAGGAAATATATCTAAACAAAACTTTTTTGCTGCTCACCCATTAAAATTTATTATTAATTTAAATAATAATTCCTAGAATTTACTTGTCCTTTGACTTTCATAGGGTTAAAACGTCACGGTCGGAGCTTGAACGATCAAGTGCAATAAAAATATAAAACGCTTTGGACCTAAATAGGTTCATAGTGTAACAGATGGTGAACAAATGAAATAAACAAAACGAATAACTTTGAAGACAAATGATTGCAAGTAGAAATTAATAAGCAGTGTTTATTGTGTAAAATGTATGAAAGCGCAACAGAGCGTTATTTCAAGAAAATTATGCTAGATCGCATAATGAGTAAGTACTTTTTATTTATTCGAAACAATTCGAAGTTGAAAGTGAATGCCATTAACAGGGTGAATTCTCTTTAAGCCAAACTGAACAATAATAACAAAAAATATGATGATCTGCTTCAAATATTTGCATAGTTAGAAAAAAAAAGTGAATGAAACACGGGAAAGTGATACAACCCAAAAGATAGAATATTACACCGGCGCACATTGGGGCAGATACCTTCAAAAACTGCCGAAAATTAAAAAAAAAATGTGATTTCAGAATACCCTCGGTATAATACTTAATTAGAATACTAAGTTACTATTTGAGAACATTTAAATGCTCCATAACAAACCCAGTCCGCTATTACAGTGAAGCGGGGGGGGGGGGGGGGCTGACCTATTCAGTATTAGTCATTTACGTGCAATTTTAGAGTTGTTTCGCTCTAAAAAAAATATTATTTGGTATTATTTAGAACCTTCGTCCTCAATTATGTAATTATTTTAATAATATTTTTTTTTAGTATATAGCTAGTTTCAGGTAGCCAAGATAAAGTTAGGTATATAGTCAAATAAAAGAAAAATTACTAAATAATATATATTTTGTTTAGGTTCTTAGCAATATTAAGTTATGGCTGTTATCTGAAACTAATCTTTATTGTATAGACTCTTACAAATAATTTTTCTTTTTTGCTGTTTTTTGCTACTTTACGGTATATATCAACTTTTAATTTTTGATTTACAGCAAATAATTTTATAAGAATTTGTTGTTGTCATTCAAAAATATTTATTTCGTTTTAGGAATGTCTACTAAATTATTTATTACAAGATAAGAACTTTTAAAAATAATGCATAGTGTTGGGGAAAATAGTTTCGAGCAACAATATATGTATTTGATAAAGGAGCTAGAAAAAGAAACAAGTTGTCATGTCGAGAATCTAAAAAAAATTGAGTAGTTTTAAGTTTCAGTAAGAATCAAGATGGGCGAAAGCGAGTAGAATAGAAGGAAAATTTTAATAAATACAATAAAAAGTGGCTTGAGACGTCACTTTTTTCCCACGCATTATGTCAAAAATTAAACGCGGCCGACCGGTTACTTCTTTTGAAAATTCCAAGACCAAGCAGTTGCGTCAATCAACTTCAACTTCAGAATTAGTTTACGCTACTTGTATGAGTTTATGAGCTGAAGGTAAAATACATGCTCCAAAAGTTTTAAAAGATATTTATGTTTATCCAGGACATGTCTTATTAAGAAGCTTATCAGAAATCCTTAAAGCCACTACACCTACTGTCAGCTGATGATGCATTATCTGTCCTGATAGAATCCAAACTTTCCTGGGAGCAGCTTAATATAATAAGAAGAAGTATTTCGGGAAAATTTCTTTCATATAAATTAGTTCAGGTAGCTAAAAAGCTAGGCTACCCAACAGACATTAATGTAATTGAAACTTGTGCTTCCGTCAAGTTGCAATCCCTGTTAGATTCTACTATTATGCGATTATGTCAAACATTGATTGCTGTCATCAATACCCTGAATGATGACCAACTTAATGAAATGTGTCTAATCTCTAAATGGGGATTTGACGGGTCTGTGGGACATAGCTCTTACAAGCAAGGGTTTCAAGTTTTTGAAGTTAACGATTCAGCTGTATTGATCATATGCCTTGTTCCGCTTCGATTGATGCTAAAGATGTCGACATGTGGCAAAACTCACGTCCTGTGTCAACAAGATATTGTAGACCAATAAGAATTTAATTTCAGAAGATGTGTATATTCAAGAAAACTGTGAAATAGAAAACTAAATATCAAATCTTCCAAAAAGCATCATAAATATTGGGGCTAAAATATTAAAAAAAATTCGTCATGAATTAATTTTACTAGTGGTTGACAGGAAGGTGTGTAATACCTTTACAGAAACCACCTCAACGATGAAATGCTTTTTGTGTGGTCCAATATCAAAAAATTTCAAAAACATAGATAAAATAGTTTCAAGAGATGTAAATACCGATAATTTGACATTTGGTCTTTCTATTTCGCTTGGTTGAATTCGATGCTTCGAACGTTTACTACATTTAGCCAACAAGCTGCCTATAGCAAAATGGCAAGCTCGTGGGGAGAAAGACAAGCAAATTGTTTCAGCAAATAAAGACCGAATACAAAATGAGTTTAAGAAAAAGTGTGGCCTAATTTTAGACAAACCCAAACCGAGTTTCGGCAGTAGCAACGATGAAAACACCGCTAGATGTTTTTTCCAAAATCCAGAGTTGTTCGCAAAAATTACTAAAATAGACATTCATTTAGTAAAAAAGTTTCACATTATTTTGATCACTATATCAAATGGATTTGACATTGATGCTGAAAGTACAGATTATTTGCACAGTAAATTTCTAGATATTTCGTTTCTTTATATCCATGGTACAACATGCCATCTACTCTGCATAAGTATTTGATTCATGGATCAGAAATAATATCCTTTGCACTTCTCCCTATCAGACCATTAACAGAATAATCACCGGAGGCGAAAAACAAGGACTTTAAGAGCTACAGAGTGCATAATTCGAGAAAATGTAGCAGAGAAACAACTTACCGAAATATTTTTAACTTCTTTTTACTGAATTCTAATCCGGCAATCACCAGTAAGAAAAAACTAGTCAAAAACCAAGTTAGAAATATTCCTAAACAATCAATATTTATGTTGAAAGCTCCATCCCTAAATAAGTCAGATGATAACGCAACAGTTGATGTCGATGATAATAATGACGATGATGATGCTTTGACGCATTTTAAATAAATAAGTATTATAAAATATTATTCATAATGAAGAAATTTTGGAATACTTAAAATTTATTTAGACTTATCAATAAATATGCATTTATCTTTATTTTTAATTTTTCCAAAATTCCTAAATATTCAAATATTTTTATTAATCACCATTCAATACGTTATCTAGATGCTTAGTGAAAACCATACCGTTTCCCAATAATTTCAGTGGTTATCATACTATACAGTAGCAAATACCGTTTTTTTTGTAAATAAAAAATACTTTGTTTTGCCTTTTTTTTTAATAAGAAAAGTAATGTTCTTCACCAAAACTGTTCTTTTTTTCTAATAGTAGATATATTTATGAAAACATTCGATTTACTTTAGAAGGTCTAACAGCTTTAATTTATTTGATGGCAGTTATGAGCGTTTTCCGACCCAGTGTGCAATGAGGAGGAATTAGTGCAGGAACCGAAATCGACTCATATCAAAGTCGGAAAAAGGAGTGTCCATTCCATTGGTACCACTATAACAAATTCAGAATTTCACTATCACATAAATTAATACTAATAAAAAAATGAGAAACTACGGAAACAATAAGTTTCTTCACCACTAATCGTGGGCTACATTAAAAACTTTTGGCATGCAATGTTGTGAAAGAGGTCTCAAATAGCAAAATGAAAGTTGATAGTTTAAAATATTTGCTAATTTTTTAAATGAAAAGAGATACTCTTGGAATTCCAATCAAAATAAATAGGATAGACTGATAATAGTCATTGTCAAACATCTGTATAATTCCGTTAAATCAAAAGAAATTGTAAGTGACCTGAAAAAACGTGGTACCAAACTTTTAAAAGCCACTCCCAAATTAAAATACAAAACCAAACAACCACTTAACATGTTTCTGTTTTCATTCAGATATGACGAAAGCTTTGATAAGATTTACAGTGTTACAGATATACTTGGAATTTGAGTTGAAATTTTACCTTTAAGCAAATTAGGACTTGTACTACGGTGCAATGAATTTAAAGCCTATGGACACTGTTGTGGAACATAATATCTCACCACCGCTTTCCGGCAAAACTGGACTTAAATAGAGGTCGAAGTTTGTGGAAAGTACGAGGATGTCTGGGAAAGATACCGGTGGATCCCACTGATGAGTCCACCAGCGGTATCGGGACGAAACATCCATACATTTACTACGGTGGTCGAAAATAGATCGCTAGCTACATGTCCTTACCACCAGGGGCATTGCTAATTGTGACATGGCGCCCGAGCAGGGACGGCGGTAGACGAGGGTCTTAACCGCCGTTGGCTTTGATTAAGCCTGACTCGACCATTGGAAGACCACCGAGGATGTCCGTTGCACTTTCATTTCAGGCATGTGCTTTCTAACGGCTTGGACTCTCCGACAGTTTAAGCCGGAAAACAAATGCCTTAAGGAGGGCATGTTGTGGAACATAACATCTCACCACCGCTTTCCGGCAAAACTGGACTTAAATAGAGGTCCAAGTTTGTGGAAAGTACGAGGATGTCTGGGAAAGATACCGGTGGATCCCACTGATGAGTCCACCACCGGTATGGGGACGAAACATCCATACATTTACTACGGTGGTCGAAAATGGATCGCTAGCTACATGTCTTTACCACCAGGGGCATTGCTAATTGCTACAACACACACAAAGATATTACGCCAAGGAACCACAGTGTTAGATATACTGGCAAACATCTAACCAAAAATTGCTACAAACCGAAAATTATTACACCAAAATGTATCCATTATGGAGAAAGTCACTCTATTAACTACAAAGGACGCGCGATTGCGCAAACGTGATAATAAACTAGTTTGTTCCCAAATCACACCAAAGAATTAACAACAAGAACTACTGGCGAAACCAAACGAAAATAACAGAACATACAGAGCAATAACTGCTGGTATGAATGAAGTTTAAACTAACGAGAGTAAACCAAGTCCATCCATGGAAGGAGCTCTCCAACAAATACTCGAGAAATATACAAAAATGGATTAACGAATCACTAGATGAGGATATTGTTCAAAAGGAGTTATTCCAAAAGATTACAATGACAAGTAATCTTAGAATAATGGAATGAAATGACAATACACTACTGCAGCATCAACAAGAATGGCAGACAGTCCTAGACATAGAAAAAATTGATATTTGCCTTATCTCTGAGACTCATTTTGCTCGAAAATCCTTTATTATATTTCGCGAATATAAAATGAAGCCCAAGAAGACAGTGTTGTTATAATGAAAGAATCAATTATGCATCATCAAAAGTTGGAGTGTAAAACAAAAGAGATCAAATCGAGAGCTGTAAAAGCAAGGACTATATGATCTCAATTTCTCATCAGTCTAGTGTCCACCTAAGTATGCAGTACTTAAACTTTCTAAATAATTTTGGATATAGATGCATCTTAGGAGATGACTTCAATGTCAATCATACTCTCTGGGGGGTCTGAATTAACAAGTACCAAAGGAAAAGAGCTTTTACAGACAACCAAGCACCTAAATTGTAATACCTTATTGACAGGAAAATCCACGAATTGGCCTACAGACAAACAAAATACCAGACCTAGTTGACTTCTTTATCACATGAAATATTTCTACGAATTTGAGAAACTTGGAGTATGAACTTTGGCCCATCCTTCTCACAATCAGCGAGAATATTGTTCAAAAATGATTATCACCTAGACTAGAAAAAAAAACTGATTGATACAGCTTTCAATCACATGAAGAAACTATCATTTTATCTGTTTCATTAAGAAATGGAGATTAATTAGAATATGAAACTGAAAAACATGGAATAACACCATTAATACTGGTCCAAGAACCAAAAATAACAATTACCCTAAGGAAATTAGGGAACTTATTACTGACAAAAGGAAGCGCAGAAGGATTTGTCACTAATGTAGAGCTCCAGCAAACAAAACAATATTGAAAAACGCCACCCACCATCTCAGATGAAAGATTCAAAGAAATTAAACTCACTACTTAACAAAGAGATAAAAGAAAACATCAATCCATGGAAAGCACCTGGCTCTGATCTGATTACCGGACGGGTATTAAAAAAAAACTAAAAAAAAGCTATAGTTAAACCAAGATAATTAATTGTTGCTTCAGATTGAAGTATGAGTCTAAGGTGAGAAAGTAGCCGAGATAACAATGATACCTAAAACAAGGAAACTACTGAATGAAGTATTATCCTACAGGCCGCTTTCCTTGCTTCTTAGGATCTCGAAATTGTTTGAGAAACTGTTACTCAAAAGACCGTCACATCATTCAACCATTGATCGAGTCCACAAAATAACGGACATTACTAAGAAATCATTAGAAGAAAAAAATCTGCTTTACTATTTTTTTGGATCTAGCGAAAGCTTTTGGTAGTTGTCTCATGATAGCTTTAAATACAAATTTAGCCTGCCGAATAAAATAGCAAGAAGTCTGAACTCTGCACTAATAGAGATAAAAGGAGATTTGCTACAAGGCACTTTCCTACACCTGATATACACCAGTGACATTCCTAAATTAGAATCTGCAAAAACATAAACCTTTGCAGACGATATTGCTATCTTGGCGGTAGGAGAAATTCATGAAGATGCAGGTAGAAAACTTCAGAATTTGGTTAACAAAATTAGCGATTGGATAAATAGTTGGAGAATGAGATTAAATCTATTCACATTAGTTTTACGAACAAAAGGTAACCGCACATTCCAAGAATTATAAACAATACCGACGTACCACTTGCCAATTCAGCAAAATATTTAGGTATAATCTTAAATACAAGGTTGTGCTGGACAACTTATGTAAGGAAGAAAAGGGACGAAAACGGATTAAAATTTAAGAGGATATAATGTCTGATTAGAATATATTCAGGCCTATCAGTTTGTGATAAAATACTCCTGTATAAAGAGGTACTTCATCCTTTATACACATGTGACATACAATTGTGGAGTTGTGCTGGCAAGAACAACATCGAAATCATACAGCGATTCCAGAGTAAAGTACTAAGAAATATTAAAAATGCTCCTTGGTACTTCAGAAACAATGACTTCCATTGGGATCTAGAGATGGAAGGACATGACGAAAGACTCCTTGACTACGCTAACGTCCAGGCTATCCAGCTCTCTTTGATAATACAAATTTAGAAAGAAGACTCAAAACGATATAGACTTTTGAATTAGTTAAATAATGCCAATGTAGAGAAGACTCAACTGTGCAAGTGATATACGATAATCAGATGTATGTAAGTAAGAACATTTAGTTTTAAAATGAAAGGGAACAAAAGTTCATTGTGATTTCTAATTATTTTAACCATTATTAATTATAATAAATTATACTAAATGGAAAAATTTACTTGAGTCTCTCTGTATAAGGATTTGGACCGTTGAAATGTATATTTTATGTCTAGCCAAAAATAGTCACATGTCAGGCAATATAAATCCATTAACATACTTAAACTAAGCTCAGTTTTATTACTTCTGGGGTAGTTAATTTTTTCTAAAAAATAACTTAAACTCAGACAATTTATGTGACACAAAATCTAAACGGTTCTACCCTCTCGAAGATTTTAATATAAATCTGTCAAAGTAATTTAATAGTCGTAAAATCCACATCGTTAGGGGTCTCTGTTTAAGTGCTAAAGTGATAACCACATGTAGCCGACCTTGAGAGAGCTTTCTGTTACTTAAATTGAGCAAATTTTCCCATCATAAGAAAACAAAAGAATATTTAAATAAAATCACTAAAATGCAATACTAGTATTTGTTAATATGTACTAAGTTTGCGTCTGTTGCCCATTTTTTCCCAAATTGACGAAAATAAGAATAAGAAAAAGTGAAAATGGTTAAAAACCTTGGGGTTTTTTTCCATGGGTTCTTACACGATATTTTAGTATAAGAATAGAATAATTACTGATTACACTTGTATTAAATAATTATTAATTTTGAGCTCTGGTCAGTTTTAATATTGAATTAAATTAAATTCGACGCATAGGTGACTTATGCCATCTATGAACCAGGGAACCAAAAACTTACAGACGCTCGGAAACGAAAATTACCCTTCGCGGGCTGGGATGCATCGCGTAAGTACATTCCGTTGGTGGAAAAGCACGCATATTGGAACCAACGCGTCTAATAGGGGGATAGGGGAGGTTCCAGGGGATGAAAAGTTGAGTTTGATTTTCAGAAATTAATTAAATTTAGTTACGATTTAGAATCTGTTTAAGTCAGTTTAGCGTGTGTTTTAGTGTTTTACCTGTGTAAAAAGGTTTTTCTTTGCTGTTTTTTCTGCTATTTTTGTCTTATATTCTTTTTTTTAATCTTCCAGACAGCATTTCAACCAGTAAGAGGAAATTAATTTTATTCTCTATCAGGGAAGGGAGTACAACATCCCTTTTATTTTTCATTAGACAATTTAAATACAGATTCTCTTTGACTTCTAATAAGATTTTTTTTATTCAGACTTATCAAAATTTATTAACACTATCAGTTCGAATTTGGGAATTTTTTACTAAGGGGAATATCAGAGTGACCTATAGAGCTTGTAATTTTAAGTTTTTTAATTATATTCCAAAATTTACTTATAAGTTTCTCATTTGTAAATATCGTTTTATTTTATTTTATTTGTTCAATAAAGATAAGTGTTTTGAGAAACTAGTCTTTCTTTTATCGATAAAAACATTATTGTGGGTAAACACACGGGCGTGCACTTGTGTACCAAGAAGCATCAGAAGAATCCTGCTTTGGCCCGCTGACAGCAGTTTTCCTGAAACCTGCAGTTGTATTCCTAGTATTGGTAAACTATAACCAACAGTAGTCCTTTAGAACTAAACTTCAAGATCGACCAGACTACAAGAGTGTCTTTGTCGTTGCGGATTCGTTTAATCCTTTTTTCCCTTAGGTTTTAGGATAGTTACTAATTAATATGGAAATTAGTAAATTGTGAGCGGAACGGCCACACGCTACCTAAAATAATCCGTTTGCAGTAGTTCACAATTGAATACTGTCACAAAAAATCATAATTTATTAGGTTGTAGTTTCAGTAAAATTACCTTACCACGGGTATTTTCTAAAATTAAAAAAAAATGTATAGCCTGCAAAATATATCGATATGATGAATTTTTAATATCAGAGTAAAACTCAGACATTTAAGTACCGGCTGCTGTTACATATTTAGAAGTTTATTGAAAATTAATCCTATGGCATTTTGTAAAATAAATATTAATTTTTTTATGTTGTAAATAATTATTTAAATTGTGGTGTAGTAAATACCACTGGTTTGTCGTTTTTTATCTGTGCGTTCTGGCGCGAAAGCAAGAAAAATATCGTATTGCGTATTCTTGTTGTGGACGTATCTTTATGATAGTAGGTTGTTTCCTTGATGACGTGCCAAAATTGGAGGGAGAGAAATGACACTTCAGAAGTACGTTATTTTAACCTGTTGGGTTTCTTGGTTCTTTTAGAGAAGAGTTGACCAAAAAACTGCACTGACTATTGGACAGCTCTTTCTAAAAGCAAGAAAATCCACATTAAATAATTATTTTAGGCATTTGTTTTATAATATACATGGCATTTTACTCGAAAACAAGGATTTTTAAGTGACCTTGTCTCTATAAGTTCTGGGTATACAAAAAAACTCTGAGAAAAGGAAATGTTATATTTGCAAGAACTGTTTATGTATCAAATTTTCAAATCGAAAGAATCAAAGAAATTTTTTTATTTCTTAAAAAAAAACAAAAAATATGTACATATAAAATACAAAAATAAAATTTAAATAACAATAGCAGAGATAAGTATAGTAATCATATTTATTTGTTAGAATGGGAAAATTCTATGCTTACACTCTTGAAAACTGCTAATTAAATTAGACAACAGAAAGATTAAAAAAAAGAATAAAGGACTCTATCGATATTTGGCGAAAATCCATTTTAACATAAAACGGGAGAAAAATACTTTATTTTAATTTTCATTTATTTTATTTTTAATTTACAGACATGTTTCAATGTTAACATTGATAAAATTGTAGTGCAACGAAGCATATCTGTAAATTAAAAATAAAATAAGTAAAAATCAAAAAAAGTATTTTTCTCCCGTTATATTCTACAAAAAAACGATCCCAAGCACACGTTAGAGTTCTATAAAGATTATTTTGGTAGTTTGAAGAAAAAGAAAAATTTACTCTTATAGAGTGGTGCCACAGTCCACAGACCTCAACTCAGTCGAACTATTGTGGGTAGAGTTGGACAGATCTGGACGTAAAGGCGAACCTACTACTTCATAAGCTCATCTATGGACCATTTTACAAACAGAGATGAGGAAAATTAGCTCTGAAATATTAGAAAACTAAAGTGGACGGTTTTATGAGACAGTATTTAGTTTATTTTATTAGTTATAATATAATAGCATTATTGTAAGAAGGTGTGTAAATAATGTAATCTCGAATGTAAATAATTTATATTTTGAGAAGTTAAAAAAATAGTGTAAGTAAGCATGACAACTATAAATTTATCTCGCTGTTGTTATTTAAATGTTCTTTTTTACTTAATATGGATTATATTTTTATAAATTAAAAAAAAATTCTTGCAGTAAAAAATCAATTTTTCTCCTATTTTACAAGTAAACACATAGATAGTTCTTGCAAAATTCGACGGCTTTTAGTTTTTTGTATAATCAAAATTTACAGAGATATAGTCACATTTAAAAAAAAAACACGTGTTTTATATAAAACGCCCTATATCATGGAAAACAAATGTCTAAAAAAATTCTTGAATAAGGAAGCTTTTAGAAGGAGCTTTCAAATGGTTAATGCAGTTTTTTGTTCAAACTATTTCCCATAAAAAATCGCATCAAAGGTCTAAAGAAAAAAAGATGTGGAGAATTGCTAAAAAAAACAAACATAAATAGCATTCATATAAATCGAACGATCTTGAGAGAAAACCTTTAAAATGAGGTCCCGTGAGATTTTATGAGATACAAAACTTTAAACTTTTAGTGATTTTGGTTTAGGGTGAGCCAAAGTAACTGGACGGCAGTATATATACTACGTGCTCTGTTATGTGGCTTAGTTCTTAGAAGTAAACCTACCACTTGTAATGTTCCTGCGCCCTAAAATATATAATTTTTTGACAAGAAAATAAGTGTTGCAGGAGAAATTCTACGCAACTTTTCTAGCGAATAATATCAGACATCCACTACGACGATAAACTACACAAATTTTAACTTGAAAGCGTGAGTTACTTCTGAAATATTTGATTAAAATAACCACATGAGGAAAAGAGTAAAAAGAGCGCTATACGATTTTTTCGACAAGGCTCTGAAACTTAGAGGAGATTTGTTCAATTATTATTTCACACTTGAATGCTTTGATCGAAACAAAGAACGTTGGCAATATTTGCAGTACTTACACTGCATTTATTCGGAAATATTATGGTTTAAATATGACAATCGTCTTTGACGTCTATCGTGAGATCAGCATTGGCACAAAATACATCGAATGAAAGAGACGAATTATCAAGTGTCCGTCGCTGAAAATTTTTTTCGACGAATCCACTTTTTTCATCTCCCAACCCATATATCTTCCAACCCGTACTTAGCCAGCGTGGAAGATTACGGCTAAAATCCTCCAATATGGACATCTGGAAGTGAACCCCAGATGGGTAGAACAAACAATGTCAAATCCCACACCTTAGATAAGGTCTGCCTCAAGGATTCCGGGGGAGGCATAAATTCACTCTCACCGACTCCAATTAAGTCAAATCAAAAGCAAAATCCTAAAGGGAAAATTTACTTATGCGTTGCTACATATAACATTCGAACCATGAGCTCCGAAAATCACCTCTTTGAACTAGAACAAGAAATAAAACATATCAAATGGGATATTCTGAGCCTACAAGAAACACGCTTAAAACAAGAAAAGTGTACAACATTAAAAACAGGACAAGTATTATATCAGAGTTCAAAATATCGGTGGACTAGCTATCCTAATACATAAGCGTCTGAAACACATGATAATAAACTTTTGTACAATATCGGAGAGAGTTATGTACATAAGAATTAAACTTAATACATGCTACACCCTACAAATTATAAATGTGTACGCGCCAACTAGCACCACAGAAGACGAAATATTGGAAAAAATGTACGAAGATATATCAGATGCCAAACGAAGAGAAAAAGCTCACTATGTCTTACTACTTGGCGACTTCAATGCTAAGATAGGAAAGAAGAAAAAAGCCGACTCAAAACATATAGGAAATTATGGCCTCTGCGACAGAAACGTAAGAGATGAGATGCCACTCAACTACCAGAAAAGTGAAAATCTCTACTGCCTCAATACTTTTTACAAGAAACCTCCTCAGGGAAAATGGACGTGGAAACGCCCGGACAATAAAACTAAAAATAAAATAGATTTCGTGATCTGCAACAAGAAAGAAATATTTGTGGACCTCTCAGTCTTAAATACATTTAATACCGGCAGTGATCATAGACTGGTTAGGGCAAGACTCCTCATAAACCTCAAACAGGAAAGATATACGCTGATCCGTTCACACTCAACTCCCGCAGCTAAAGAACTTTACATATGACAAAGCGAATGCCAATAAGAAATAACGATAAGTTTGAAATCGACTAATACTCTGGAACAACATAACATCAATAAAATGATAGATAAAATCCAAACTACTATAAAAACATCAATGAAAAAAGTATGTGGAAAATTAAGGAAAACTTCAGACATGAAACTTAGTGCAAATACATTACAAATGATGGAAATACGAAGGATGACATTGAGAGACACAGAAGATTTTAAACAACTAAATAAAAATATGAAGAAAGAAGTAAGGAAAGACATATAATACACGAAACAATAGAAAGAAACGCAAATATGAAAGTTTTGAGGTCAGGTCTCTCAAGAGGACGAACCAAAATAACAAAATTAAAGAACAGAGAAGCGGTGACAGTAACACATGTAGATGACATCATAAAGGCTGTGGAAGCATCCTATGCGGACTTATACTCCTCGATCAATACGGATCCAGATCCAACAAAAACACTAAAACAAATAAAAAATGTAGGATCAGAAGATTTGCCGGAGATATTGTTAGATGAAATAAAAAGAGCACTAAAACAGATGAAGGATGGAAAATGCCCGGGCGAGGATCAAATTACAACTGAGATGTTAAAAATGGGTGGAGACAGTCTTGAAAAAGTGACACAAACACTGATGAATAAATGCTTATACGAAGGTAGAATACCAGAACAGTGGTATAACGCACAAGTCGTACTTCTCTTCAAAAAAGGGGACACAACAAATATAAAAAACTACCGTCCTATCAGTTTATTAAACCACCTATATAAACTATTCACCCGCATATTGACAAATCGCCTGACTGAAAAGCTTGACTATTACCAGCCTGTGGAGCAAGCCGGCTTTCGACGTGGATTTAGTACGATAGATCATATCCAAGCCCTTACGCACAGTCCTAGAAAAAACCGAGGAAAATAACATTCCTATACACCTGGCATTTGTAGATTTTCACAAGGCCTTTGACTCTATAGAAATATGGTCGATCTTGAAATCACTTAATAATGCTAGAATTGAGTCCAGGTATACCAGTATCATACAGAACATATATAAAAACGCAACTATACAGGTTAAAATCGACGAAGACACAAAAACCGAAAAAATAAACGTTATGAGAGATGTGCGTCAGCCAGACGTCATCTCTCCGAAACTATTTACGCTAGCTTTGGAAGATATCTTTAAAAACCTAAATTGGGATGAGAAAGGTTTGAGAGTCGACGGTTCTTGTCTTAGTCATCTTCGTTTCGCCGACGATGTTGTTGTCATGTCTAGCAACCCAGAAGAGCTAAAACAAATGCTTCAAGATTTCAATGAAGAGGCGAAAAAAGTGGGACTTAAGATGAACTTGGGGAAAACTAAGTTAATGAGCCCTGACGCAAATGTACAAATAGAGATTCAAAATGAAATCATAAAGAATGTCCAAGAATACATCTATTTAGGCCACGTCATGAAACTGGGCAAAGAAAATCAAACGGCGGAAATAACAAGGAGAATAGGGCTGACATGGGCTGCCTTTGGAAAGTTGCAGTACGTATTAAGAGATAGAAACACACCAATCAACCTTAAACGGAAAGTGTATAACATATGTGTCTTGCCTGTTGCTACCCACTGCATGGAAGCGATAACAGTAACCAAACAAAACGCAAAGAGGCTCCGAGTCACTCAACGCTCCATGGAGAGACAAATGTTAGGAATCTCGTTAGGGGATAAAATACGAAATCAAGTAATAAGATCAAGAAGAATTAGTTGACGTCATTGAACGCATATCACGACTAAAGTGGCAATGGGCGGGGCACATAGCTAGACAACAGCCCGATAGGTGGACGAGTAAATTACTGCAATGGTGACCGCGAGAAACGAACCGAAATCGTGGCAGGCCACAACGCAAATGGGTAGATGATATAAGACAGTTTGCTTGAAAAAACTGGCTCCAGAACGCGAGAGACTGATCCCAGTGGAGGACCATCGGAGAGGCTTATGTCCAGGAGTGGACGTCAATGGGCTAAGAAAGAAGAAGAAGAAGACCTTTTTCATGAAAGTAAAAAGCAACTTTTTAGGAAATGTCCGAAATACCGAATGATTTATTATTTAATTTACAGCTACTCTATAAACATGCACATCATTAGAAAGTCATCATCGGAAAAGATGTAGAAGTCCTTGTTCTGTTGATCACTCTGGCATTCTCAAACGTTACATTTTAAAAAAAAATTATTGGAGCTATTTCACAACGCTGTTATAGCTCGCTCGACTTGTAATTCTCTGCCAGCACTTCATTCCATTTTATCCGTAATAATACAAGCTGTCCGAGAAAATGTGGGAAATCTCCCGAATATGAGAAAAACACGTGAAAGGAATACTACGCCAAACGCTGCAATGGAATCAAGTTTTTACACATAATTACTGATAAACAATTTATATTTCAATTTTTTAATATGATGTATACCAGGTAAGACCCTTCAAATTACTATCCAAGAAAATGTTGTGAATTATTCACAGCTGCAGGGACGGACTAGCAATGATTGTGTTTACACCCTGTATAATAAAAACTTTGGACGATGAGTGATTAAAAATTAAGTATCCTTCATTCATACCGCGAGTACTAACTGTTTCCAAAAAAAAACGTCATTTTATTTACACTGTTAGTAGACGAATTATTCCCTGTGAAAATAGTTTCAACAAAAATTAAAGGTTAAAGTAACTGCTTAGTTAAAAACTTCGTGAGAAGGCTCAACATGGGCTCCGTGACGTCTGATATACTTGCGGGCAAGACGAAATAAGGGCTAATGTACCCGCCACATTAATTCAGCATTGTTCCCTATTGGATCACGATGAAACGTGCTTCTCCGTAGAAGTTCCTCCCTACTATCGACCAAAGTGGAATACACCAGGATTTAGAGGTGTTCTCACAGGTAAAAATCCAACGGCGTTAGGTCGGGAAATCGAGAGCGCCAGGACTTAGGTCCTTGTCTACCTTATTCAACGGTTTTGATAAGTGTTATTCAGGTGCTCCTGCACAGCAGCGCTGAAATGAGCTGGTGGTCCATCGTGTATATCGTACATGTTTCGGTGGTAAGTGCTCTACTAAATCGTGAAAATCGTTCTGGAGGCACTCCAAATAAATGTTTCATTCAGTCGTTCCGGCAATACGAAAGGTCAAATCAAAAAATTGCCCCAGATATTGATAGGAACTGATGTTGATGATGTGAAACAATAGTTGCATGAGCCCGTACATATGAGTTGTGTAAATTTATAATACCATTATTGGTAAACCCTGCTTCATCCGTGAAGAAAAAAATTGCTAACGAAGTTTACATTATTTGGTAGCCGATCCAATAGCGAGTTTGCAAACTGCATTCTACGGGAAAAATCTTCAGGGAACGGTTCATTCACTTTTTTTTCAAATGAAATGAATATAGCAGCTGTTCTTGAAGAACTTGATGAACTATTATTTTCGACGTATTAAATTCCATTGATAATTATCGAGTGCTTCTAGAAAGAATGTCATCTACAGCATTTAAAATACTTTCCTCTAATTGCAACATATGTACTGTTCTTCCCCGACCAGCATCAGCACTTTTTCCAAAATTTCCCAAAATTAGGAAAAAATTTAATAATATTACCTTATTAAATGGAATCGCCTACGATTCTCCCTTAGACGTTAGTCAACTCGTTCAAATGTTTTCTGATCTGGAAGAGTACGATTAGGATATCTGTCGTGATATAACTTTCTGGTTTCCAAAGCATTGCAAGATGCAAGATCATACATCTGATTCATATCTGCATACTCAATAAACGTGTATTCCATATTTCGAATTATTTCACAATTAATTTCGCCACAAAATCCAAAAATCAGCAAGTTATTATCCAAATAAAGAAACAATGTATCACGGATGTGAAAGTTGACAAGTTCTAAAGTGCAGAATAGTTATTTCTTTCGTACCCAGCAACGTTTGCAGCAATAAGACTTTGTTTTTGATGCCGATAAAATAAAATACACGTTTTTCGCGAACTGCAATTCATAGAATTATACGTTTTTAACTAAAGAGATAAATTATAATTTTATATCGAATTTTTTCTAATCATAAGGTTGAAGGTTGGACATTTGATAGGAACAAAAATGTATGTTTTATCAAAATACGCCAAATACATGATGGAAATAAAATAACGTTTTTTCGAAAATTATTACAATTAGCGAAGTGAACGAAGAGTCCTTAATTTCTAGTCAATAGTTAAAAGTATGTAAAAAACGTTGTCCAAAGTTCTTATCATATACGGCGTAAAAAAATGGAGTCATGAGCGTCACAGCTAGTCCATTCCAGCAGTTGGGAGTAATTCCCAACACTTTCATGGATGGTAATTTGAAAGCTCTTACCTGGTATACAACATATTAAAAAAAATTGGAATATACCTGGTGATTCAATAACTACGTGTAAAAAACTTGATTCTATTGCAGCTCTTTGGGAGCCCATATCTCCGAAGAGGAGACATATACGAAAAAAGTATATATGCACTTGTGGTATTCCTTTTCCGTATTTTTTTCATATTTGGGAGGTTTTCTACATTTTCCGGGACACTCTGTATGTAGCTAGAAACAAATATGTACCAACCGACGCAAATATAACCCGAATTTTTAAATAAAGTGCATTAAAAATTGTTCATTAATAAAGGTTTTAGTATATTTTACAGATGAAGAAACAATTCCTGTGAGTTTTAATACATTAAAAGTAACACGTGTAGATATTTTTTCTAGCAATTTTTTACAACTAGTTCCAAAAGAGCACAGTGCTTTGAATTAGAGTGTACCAACACACAGACTTACTATTGTCATACGCACTCATTACGTCTATAGCACGAACTTGAGATATAAAACTGGACTGCTCGTGTTCCATATCTGCCTTTTAAAAAAAATGACCCCACCGTGCTTCGTGCCATTTGGTGCAAATAATTGCTTTGGCAACAATGAATTCCCTAAGGTTTTATGATATTGGTGAAAGTGTATTTCTGACATTGACTAAATACTTTTCATTTTCACAAAAATTTATTTTTGATTTTGCTGTTTTTATCACATTTTATGTAACGTTTTACTGAAAATTTCAAGCAGGAATATGAACTTTAAGGTTTTTTTTTTGTATTTTGAAAAATGTGATTCTTCATCGTAAGAAGTGAAAATACTTCATCTGGTAAATTGGAATTTATTTAATTGGTAAGTTGTAAAGCATTCAATAATAATTATATAAAATTTTACCTTAGAATCAAATTGTAAATCTAAGGGTAACAAGTTTAATCTTATGGATATGATATATGATAATTATTAAATGCTATCAATATTTTAGTTTTCTAAGAGAAAAGAATCTTCAAATTCAAGAGCTGAAGCAAATTGATTATGATCATAATTTTTTTATACATCATATAAGTAACTCTGTTCAGAGCATTTTTCTGGAAATTGTTTTATACAAGAAGATGAGCAAAAAGATTGTGTTGTGCTTCTTACAAATAAACTGTCTGAAAAAAACTACGAAGCACTGTTTGATGTAAACATCTTGAAGCAACTAAACTTGGACTTAATAACATACACTGGCTCTACAAAAAAAAAGTCCTGAATTAGGTGTGCATTAACCAACAACAATATCGTTTTACCCTAAAGTTAATGTTCCACTGCCATATAAAGCTGAACATCGAAACGATTGTATGGTGGTAAAATTTAAAATGATTATACATTTAAAAACCAATATGCCATATTAAAATAGAAATAAATGATTTCATATAATATGAAATTTTTCAATATTATTAAGGATGTTTGGAAATTATATAAATTTTACTTTTATGTATTTGTTTTGTCTAAAAATAAAATAATAACCATTTGTTTCAATATGTTATTAATTAATAAAACAAAAATTCTTGATTTTAGCTCAGATAGGAAATTTGTGTCATGAAAATCCTTTGTCAAAGTAGTGAGAAGCTGCGATTGATTACCATTTCAAAAATTCAATTCTAGGAAAGATCAATTCCAGATCCTTAAACAGTTAAGTAAATTGAAAGTTTGACTTAGTGTAGTATTTAGATTAAAAATGATTGTATTAATGTAAGAATTCTCTTGTATTTACAAGCTTCTTTATATTTAAAGTGTCTTAATAAATATTGTTTTGTTTACAATTAAATATAAACTGCTTTAACACTATCCCCTTTAGAGTTTAATTTTTTTTTATAAAATTGGTTTAGTACATAATATTACTTTACTTCATTTAAATTAAAGCTCCGTTTTTATGAAGGAATTGTCAACATTATTATGAATGTTGTTAACCCTATATAAATACCTAACATATCAGTTCCCTAAAAGCATCGAGAAGAAAATAATTTTAACAAAGACCTAATCGAAGCTATTTTTAAATGATGAAACAATCTTACTTTGCGATAGATTATGTGGACATTTCGATACCTTACATTAAACGATATACTATATTAATTCATGATATAAAATTTTTAAAAATAAATGCCTTAATACTTTTTTTCGTTAACTTCTTATACTCTACGTCCGAATAAAACAGATATTTCAAAAAAAAAAAAATTAGTCCCGATTTGTTTTTGGCGCATATTTCACATTTTAGCTATTTTGCTAAATAACACTTTTATTGTAAAAAATAAAATAAGTAAACAGTTATAGAAAAAGCATTTTCATTTATTTATAAGAACTGACATTTCATGCTTGTTATCTTAAATTAATAAAATTGTTACATATTTACGCTGTTCCAAAGAAGTTAAAAAAATTTGCTTTATTGGAGTTGCTTTAAACAGAAAAATTATAATTTTGAGGAAACTAAAAGTAGAAATTCAAGTTAAATATTGTTTTACAGAAACAACTATCCTGGGCTGCGATTTTATAAGAGTAAAGGGAAAGAGAATGTCATAAATCTTTGTTCAGTCTGTATTAACACATAAGTATATCACTGTTCTAAATGAGATAAGGAAAGAGAATGTCAAAAAATATGCTTACAGAATCGGAGCTCTGGTCTTTTTTATTGAATATACTCGATTGACCTGTCAAGTAAAACAAGGAAGAGCGATTTATTGTTTTAGATATAGTATAGAAAGAGATAGTTATTGTCTAAACCTGTTAGTTAGAATAATAGAATTGACATTCATTCACGCCAATGTAAGAAACTAGCAGGGAATTCAACGTTGCCATACAAAGCATTGCACCGAATGGCGACCAATAAGGGGGGGGGGGGTCAAAAATTATTTTCATGAGCAGTCCGGTTTTATATCTCAAGTTCGTGGTTTATAGAGACACAAAACAGGATAGGGTTGCATTGTACCCCAGTGTAAAATATTACGACGGTAAGTTTTGTTAAAGAAATTTGAATAACCTTCCAATACGTTTCTGTTCTTTTTTGTAGAAGTTTCCAAAATTGCCGATATTTACTGATATCTGAGAACCTATTTATGAATGTTTACAAATAATATAGGGTCCTTTCAAGAGATATCCCGTTTGATATTGCAATGTTTTAAATTAAGTCGTAAAATATTAATTTGTTTTTAAATTATGCAAAAAGCATCAATTTTATTAAGTACTATTTAGATCTTTGTTATTATATTGATATATTGGGTTTTTTCACCTATTCTTCTATTAAAACAAAATAAAAAGAAAACACAAAAAACGTATTTCCAATAGTACTACAAAAACCCCATATATCATCCTAATACCTACGATCTGATAAGAATATAATTTTTTTTTAAGTACATAAAACCACATTAGTTTTGAAAATTTTCAAAGAATAAGGAAGGGTAATTAAAATTAACCAAATAAATAATATTATCTTTATTTTACAACACTTACGTGTTTTATTTTCATGGATTAGAATTAAATTGCTGAATCATCTTTTTCGCACACCTATATTTCAAGTTAATTTTAAATAAATATAATAAAATTCTATTAAAAATGTAATTATATCATTTTGTACCTAAATTTAATGATTAGTGCAGAACAGTAACTGAAAAAGGGATAGAAGAAACATACCGCCTCTAAAACTGAATGAAGATACAGTCCTTGGGCTTGAATAAACAACTTGTTTGCAACATTTGTTTGAAGGTTGTAGATAATGTTGAGGATTTACTAAAATGTGGTTATCGGAGTTGCATTGTCTTTATTGTTGTTTATTTTTACGACATTTCGATTAGGTTGTATCTCTAATCGTTATCAAGTACGAGCTTATATAGGAACTGTGTCCATTGAATCGCAAAGTTTCCCTTCACTGTATGCATCTCTATGATTTGATGTTACAAAGTAGTGGTTGCCAAAGATTAAGTACCTCAACACTGGGTTTACTGAAGATACCACTATAATTTTTAATGTAAACTGCTTCTATAAATTTTCTTTTCTTCATGTTGGGTTCTATATATATATATATATATATATATATATATATATATATATATATATATATATATATATATATATATATATATATATATATATATAATTTTTCCTTTATTTTGTCTTTTCTTGGGGTTAAGATCCATATTTAACAAAAAATGCATAACAATTGACGTTTCGCCCTTTATTTAAGGCATTTTCAAAATTTTTTCTTCCTAAAAATATTTTTGTATAATTAAAACATTCACATAAGAACATATCTACAATTTTAAAAACCAAACAAGACACTTTAAAAACAGTATTTAAATTTTTTATATTTTTAAAAATATTTAATTTTGCCGGTACATACCTTGACATTTTGTTACTCTATTACTAAATAAAATTCAATCTTTACATCGTCTACTGAGGATACGTGGAATGTAAATGTGTTTTATTTTTTATATATTTTTTATATTTTACAATGCACAAAAAAACAAATAAGGTAAACGTTTAGTTTTATGTTTAAGAGGATATTCAATTTTTGATTCTTATTTGACAGGATCGAATACTTAATATTTTTGTTTAAATTAGGCTTGTGTAAATGTGGCTCAAATTTCCCATACCTGTTCTATCGTTAACAGTATTTTTATCTTTTTTAATTTCAATCATTTCCTTTATCTGTAATTTTTGGTAATTCATATCTTCGTTTTTTATTATGATAGTGTTATAATCAAAATTATGTTTTTCGTCCTGTGTGTGTTTGTTTAACGCTGTTGAGGCATTTTTCGTATATTTATGGCCATTTAATCTGTTCTTCAGCAATTGGCTCGTCATGCTTATATATTTTTTTGGGACAATTTGTGCAAGGGATCGAATATATTACAATTGATTTATTCACGAGAGGAGTTTTATTTTTTAAATTTTTGAACAATATATTTAATTTATTATGTGACTTGTGGCATACGATAATATCATGCTTTTTTAAAATGTATTTTATTTTTTCTGACAGTTCACTAGTGTAAGGTAATGCTACATATTTTGGCTGTTTATGTTCTATGTTTTTTTGTTTTTACGTTATTATAAAACTTATATGTTCGTTTATCAATTATTTTGGTGAAAGTCTTTTCGTTCAAATTGTTATTTATTAGTGTCTTTTTTACTTTTTGCAGTATTTTTGATCGAAATTCTGGAGACGTTAGAGAGATAGCACGATCGGACAGACCGATTATAACACTATATTTTTGAGTTTTTGAATGATTAGATGGCCATAAATATACGAAAAACGCTTCAACAGCGTTAAACAAACACACACAGGACGAAAAACATACTTTTGATTATAATAGTACCATAATGAGTATCCTCAGTAGACGATGTAAAGATTGAATTTTATTTAGTAATAGAATAACAAAATGTCAAGGTATGTATCGGTAAAATTAAATATTTTTAAAAATATAAAAAATTTAAATACTGTTTTTAAAGTGTCTTGTTTGTTTTTTAAAATTGTAGATATGTTCTTATGTGAATGTTTTAATTATACAAAAATATTTTTAGGAAGAAAGAATTTTGAAAATTCCTTAAATAAAGGGCGAAACGTCAATTGTTTTGCATTTTTTGTTAAATATAGAACCTAAACCCAAGAAAAGACAAAATAAAGGAAAAATGATCTATGGTTCAAGAATCAAGAAAATAAACATATATATATATATATATATATATATATATATATATATATATATATATATATATATATATATATATATATATATATATATATATATATATTGCTGCTCCTTCAGACTATTTTATGTAGTGTTGTTTATCCCAGGCGTGTTCTGCAATACCTGATCTCAACGTTTTCCTTTTTATGTATGAGTTTTTAAGTTCCTTAATTCTAACTTGTAGTGGTCGCTTAGTTTCTCCAATATACGTTTCACCACAATCGCATTGATTCTTATCGGTAGTTTTTGGTTTTGGTGTTTGTTAAATGAGCTCTAAGTGTATTTCCTCATTTAAAGGCTGATTTTGTATTATAACTGCTGGCAATTCGTCTTATTTTCTCCGAGGTTCCCTTATCATGGAAATATCTCAACCAGATTTTAGGTTTCACTGTTGCTGTTTCGAACCATATTTCCGACGACTAGAGAGGGCGAAGAACACACCGGAAGCCCGTCCTCCTCAGCGTAGGACTTATCCTTTATTTGAAATTATACACTACACAGGCAACACACCAAAAGATCCATCACCTCCCAAAGTGGCAACGTGATTCGATCTAATAATGTTGTATCATTTGAAAGTCCAGTTTTGATTATGTCTGTACATTACTTTCCACATCAAAAGTTATAAGTCAGTCTTCTGGTTCTAGATTAATGCTACTAATGGTATTCACAAAATGTATAGAGTTTTTAACATATGGGTTTGCCTAACCTTCTAAAGGTTGTATGATTTTTAAAAGAAACTTCTCCAGTGCACTTATTGGGGATCCTCTGGAGCTAGTTATTGGTCTGAATGGTATGTTTGGTTAATGAATTTTCGGTAGTTCGTAAAGGTGGGGTCTTACTGTAGTATGGTATGAGCGTCGATCGTAGGTTATCAGGTATATGGTCTTGGCATTTCCTTAGTATTCTGTAGATTTTTGACTCCATATATTTAGTTCACGAGCAAATTCTTTATATTTTCTATTTTCAAGAATATCTTCGACTTTTTGGTCGTACGTTACGATGTACATAATCACCTCCCTTGTCCGCTGGTAAAATATTTATAGATTCATCCATTCGAAGTTCTTTTAAGGATGATGCTTTTAACTTAGAGAAATTTTGAATGGGGTTTTTCTTATCTGCAAAGGATGATTTTACTTTTCACTCTTCGAAATGGTTTTCGGCTACTTGTATGAATTATACAAAGCTTATGATGTCTAAAACAGGTATGCTTTTAGGTGTTACTGCGAAATTAAGTCCCTTGCTGCTGAGAGTATTCTTGAAAATGAGTTTATGATGGTTTTTCTTGAAGTTGTTTCAGGTAGAAATGGTTGTTAGTGTGATTTTAATTTTTCGAGTTTATTCCAGCATTTTCTTGCCATATTTTCTTTAAACTTGTTGCACATGTTGTCTATTTTATGGAAAATTGGCACACGTCCATTTGACAAAGTTTCGACTTTGATTTCTTCGTGGCGTTGTATAGCTTCATCCAAAAGAAGGGCTTTTGGCAATCGATGATAATTTATTTGTTTTCGTAGTAGTGCTTTACTAGCGTCGTCCAGAATACGGCGTTCTCTATTACCTGGTATTGGTGATTTTAATCTGGAACCAGTAGTAATGATGCTGCTGTCTCGACCTTGTAGTAAAATTGAAGAGTGAGCTTCTTCCATGGCAAGTTTGATTCTAATTTTCTCGCTTTGATTTTGTCGTTGATACCGTTTCCGTACCGGATTTCCAGTGTTAGTTTGTAGGTTGTTGCAATGTTGAGAATTTTCTTAAATTTGGTTATAAGACTTGTATTGTCTTTATTTTTGTTTATTTTTACGACGTTTCGTTTAGGTTGTATCTCCAATCTCGTAGCCTTAAGACAAAATATACAGTTTATATTTGATAACAATTTGAGAACCCACCTAATTGAAATGTCGTAAAAATAAACCAAAATAAATGCACTGCAGGTACGACAACCACATTTTAGTCAACTTGTTTGTAGTCTAGAAATTTGAGGTGTGTATAGTTCAAAGTCATTTCCGCCATAGTGAGCGGCGTCATCATGTAAAAAATTTTTTACAACTTTAAAAGGTAACTTCGAAAAATTCAAAGACATATATATACCTATTAAAAGCTAATTGATAGCTCATATTTACGAATGAAGCTACTAAATGAAAAATATGACATATTTAATTAAATTTTTAAATGCCTGTCCAACTCCAACAAATTTTTGGACTATTTACATAAAAACAATGAATCAAATTAACAAAAATAAAAATGTTTATTACAAAAACAAAGCTTAATGACACAAAAATAAAAATTAAGTTTGAATGACATCGTTGGTTAAAGTTTGTTGTTATTTCATGCTTTTGTTTTCGTTTTTAATTTTACTCCTTTTCTTTGGTAAATAATTGGAATTTATTCACTGTTATAAATGGTTTCCACTAGTGGTAGTAAAAATTCCTTCACTTCTATTGAGTTAGTAAGGTTATTAAATGCCGCTGATAATCGAGATCAGCTGACTGACTAGGTTTAAGCTGGGCCTATTGCTATACAATCTTGCATTTTGCCCGGATGACGTGATAGTTACCATAATATTGTTCATTGTTTGTTTCCATTTTTTTTATAATTTATTACATAGCAAATAGTTACTACTTACTGTAGGCAAACGCGGATCCAAGGGTGGGGCGGTGGGGAGGATCGCCCCCCCCCCCTCAAGAGCTTTGAGTTTAGGAAAATAGACCTAATTTTGCCTCTTATACTATAGTTTATTCAAGAACTAGAGAGAGTATTAAATCATTTTTTACCCTTTTTTTTCTTCGCAAACTATCTGTGTTCTTTAGTCCGGTGTCTTTGGCAAAATCTGTTAGACACATATATTTTTCATAGGAAAGGGTTAGAAATTTTATAATCAAAAATACCGGTCTATAATAATGGACTATTTGGGTTGGATAATAATAGATATTTGGATGTGTGGAGTGTTAAAAAGGATTTTAATCTTTGTCATGGATGTCGGAAGGAGGTTTATTTTATCGCTAAGTATTTATGGCATAAAATATTATATCGGTAATAAACTTAAAATAAAAAGTTCTTATAGTATTATTTTATTTCTTATTATTTCTTAATAATTCATATACATTAGAAAATATAGATAATTTTGACATATCTAACACAAATCACAACTGTATTTTTATTATTTTTAATTTTGGCATAGAAACCATTTTTGGCACATTCAAACTAAAATGTAGCCCTTTTCTCTCAAAAAATTCTAAGTTATAATATAAATACTTACAAAATACTCATTGTTAAAAATACAGGAAGTTAAACATATATAAAAAAATAAATTCGTCCATATAATATTAAAATTTTTTAGGGCTATCGGTCATTTTATTATTAATTAAAAACATTTTTAGGACATTTGACATTTCAGTTTATTTATTTCTTAAATCATCTGCAGAATTACAATTAATCACTAAAAAGGGATTCAAATGTAACTAATATTTTATGTTGCAGAAAATTTAAATAATAAATTGTGTTTACGCTGATAAACATTATGTATCTAATTTGTAATTTTCGCTCAAATTAATTATAATTGGTTCCTCTATCTCACCGATCATGAGATCGAGTTTCCATATTTTCTTTTATTCTTTTATTATAAGGATTTTCCCAATTTTCTTCAGTAACTTTATTGAGAAAAAATCTTTCAAAAGTTCAGTTAAATTATTAATTTGGTAAGTTGTGTTATTTCTAGCAACTTTACCTTTTACTTGAGAGAGATTTCCTTCTCCAACGGACATTTTCCAGATGATCTATAAGAACAGATTTCCTATCTGGTTTGTTCCAGCAAAAATTAAGTTCGCTGAGCAATTTCCAGAGCTCAGTTGTTTTAATCTCGGGTAAATCCCGATCTTCATTGCTTTTAGTTAGAATTTTGTCGACGGTTGGGATCTGCTTCTCATAATAAAATGTATGTACAACTTCTTTTATTGCAGTTTACATCTCTTCTTACAACGAGGTTTTTCGTCTGCCTGTGATCGAATGTGGCTTGAGACTACTAACAATTGTAGTAATTTCTTTCTCCTTCAATATTCGGTGTATAGTAGATTTTCCAACCCCTGTCATGTTGGAACAAAGCTTTTAACATTATTATCTAGATATTGATATCTTAAGACATCATAAACATTCATCGTAATAAGTTTTTCGGTGAGGAAAAAATGCCCTGGTTCAACGATTGTGGAATAAATATAAATGTATATTTTTTGGATATCTCACTAATCTCAAATAATATATATAAACCAGCACAAAGAAGATAAATCACTAAGGACACACCGTAAGGTGTACTTTGCTCACAGACGGAAATTAAATTGAACTATCAGAAATTTTATTGTTGCAGTAAATTTATAAAAGCTTATAATATAATTAAATATAATTAGATTAACAGCAGTCCTCAGTTACCTGTGGCACTGGAGCAAGTACGTTGGAGATTTCGGTAACAGTTTTATTACTCTCTCTAGTTCTTGAATAGAGTATAGGAATGTGTATGCTTGCGATCGCCCCTCTCCTTCCCAAGAGCTTTAAGTTCAGGAAAATAGAACCGGTTCTGCCTCTTATACTAGGAATGTGTATGCTGCTCGCATCCTCCCCCCCTGTGGCAACTTGTTTTTTCTTGTGATCGCCCCCCCCCTCTCCCAGAGCTTCAAATTCAGAAAAATAGACCCGACCCTGCCTTTTACACTAGACATGGGAATGTTGCTGGTTTCTCGCCCTCCCCCCCCCCCCGTCGACAACTTGCTTTCGCTTGCTATACTGTACTTTTGTGATATCACCCCCCCCCCCCCAAAGAGAGAAGCTGGATCCGCCCCTAACTGTAGGTACATATTTTTAATATCAAAATCATTTTCACATATTGTTTAGATATAGATTTTAAATTGTTTTCATTATCTTCATGTATTATTTTTGAAAATCGTTGTTTCCTGTTTCTTATCGATCAGTCTAGAAACAGATGGTACTTTGAATATATAACCCACCTAATCTTAGTCAATGTCAATTTCTCGTGCAGCAGGAGTCCAAGCCAATAACCAACGCTTCCGTTTCATATTATTCTACACAAATTAATATTATTTGCTTTGGTTCTTTTTTTGTTTAGTTTTTTGGTGTCTAAGCCAATAACCAACGCTCCCGTTTCATATTATTCTACACAAATTAATATTATTTACTTTGGTTCTTTTTTTATTTAGTTTTTCGGTGTCTAAGCCAATAACCAATGCTTCCGTTTCATATTATTCTACACAAATTAATATTATTTGCTTTGGTTCTTTTTTTTTTTAGTTTTTCGGTATCTAAGCCAATAACCAACGCTTCCGTTTCATATTATTCTACACAAATTAATATTATTTGCTTTGGTACTTTTTTTGTTTAGTTTTTCGGTGTCTAAGCCAAAAACCAACGCTTCCGTTTCATATTATTCTACACAAATTAATATTATTTGCTTTGGTTCTTTTTTTATTTAGTTTTTCGGTGAAAAATAAAGGTAGCGGCTGTAGAAAAAAAACTAAGTTATAAACAGAATAATAAGATTGATATATTTATGGCACATTTAAATATTTGAGAAGTATAATATTCAGTTTGTCAACAGGGAAATCACGGTGTTGAGAACTTATGGAGCTAGGCACCATCTTTTTTTAATCTTACGTATTTTATTTCAGTTTATTTCATATAATTTTATCTTTATAATCGTTTTTAAAAATGCACCATGGCAGCAAAAATGTGATTTCCTACTAAATAAAACTTTTTTTTTTCAGATTTGATAGAATTCTCCTAAGTTTCTAATAAATCTTTCGAATAAAACAGAATTTATTGCGGCCACGTCAGTTACCAGTAAATTCTAAAGAGATGGCGAAAATTTATGCTATTAACAATTGCGTTTAAAAATATTAATTTTGATAGTTTAACAAACCTGAAATTAACAAGGTCGCACTTGGTCGAGTAGTGCATAATGTAATTCAATCTGATTCTAGTTTTAGGTGTGGAAGAAGTAGCTTGTTATTAATAATAATTGAATTTGACACACATTAGAAATCGTGCCCAACAGAGGCAAACGTTAACTCTCTTTTTCCATCTCTAAATTTACCAGGATTTTCTATAAAAGCCTTTAAAGGCTTTACATATTTTGAACAGATATTACAAGAAAATGATGCAAAGAGAAATTAAATGGTAAGCGATTTTTCGCAAAATGGCAAAATATATGTATATTTCTTTGAGTTCTCATATATTTCACGGGGAAAGCATATTACTTTTTTGACAATTTTCACTGCGAATTGAAACCTGAATTGTCAAAAAAGTCAAAATTTTAGATATATTAGTGAAATCAAATATCAACTCATATGCATTTTGGAAAAGCTTGAAAAAAATTAACCGGGCTATCAAATAATATATAGGGTGTTTTATTAAAAAATATATAAATTTGGTCTTTAATGAAAAATTTTATACATTTAGAAAAAACTAAGTACGCCAGCAGATCTTACGAAGAAAACTATACAATGACCTATTTTTACTTTTTCATTAGCTTGCAGAATAATACGAAGAGGGCTTGTAAAGGGAATATTTTCAATTTCGCCCTGTATCTTAAAAACAGAGAGGGGTAAGAAAATTTTGTTTGTTCGGTCGGTTGCTTACCAAAAAAATAGCATAGATTCGCGAAAATCCCTGTATATGTTCTTGTCGTATTTGTTCTTCATATAGACCGGCAATAAAGCTTGTATCCTTTTTTTCATCGATTTCCTTGTAATAAAGAGACTTACACTATTACAAAAGTTATAAGCGTGACAAATTGACCACTCAGTAGTTCACTCACTATAGAAATTCCTTACAAATTAAGCACAACCAGTGACTATTTTATGATTTACTGTGTCAAATTTTAATTTATTATTTGTAAAATTTCCAACTATGTGGCTGCTGAAGTGCGGATAAAAAATGGAAAGTTAGGTTAATTTAAACTGCATCAGTAGAAATATAATATACCTATATCCATATATCATGTATTAAAAAATTATAAACAAAGCAATCTTTTGTAACTGTTTTGAATTATATTATGAGAAAGAAGAACATAATTAATTGTTTTATGATAAAATAAAATATTTTATAAAAACTGGATAATATACGTAGTTATTTTTGTTAAAATATGATTTTCGTTTTATATAAAATATATTTTTAATTCGGTTGAAAATTTTCAAAAATGTGTGATTATTTCTTCATAAAATTCGCCCCGATATTTTTTCTCGTCGAGATATCTACTATTGAAAATATCAAATTCAGTGTTTCCGTCAATACATAAAAATTGAATAGCATTTAGCACATGCTAACGGAACGAATTTGCTCAAAAACCCAGACTCCCAAACCCACATATCTAGGCGCAATGAGAGCTACTTCCCAATGCAGCAGACGGGCAAGCGAAGCGAATTTACTCGCAAACCCAGGCTTCCAAACCTACATAAATAGTATAGTCCAATGAAAGTTGTTGGATTTCGAGTGGGACATTTAACGATGATATTAAATTTGACCTTGGAAGTTATTTTAAGGACAAGTGCTTTTTCTTAAATGGGAAATTCCATTTTCAGTGTAGAAATGGAAAACAGGAAATATTGCTCCTCGTTAGAAAAAAAGTCTGTATACTCCAATCTTCCTATGAAAGAAAGTGAAAAAATTTATTGCAGATATTTAAAAGTTTCAAGTCGTAGGGAGCACCCAGTAGATGATAAATAAGTAATAAAGTACAGCTAGATCAGACCTGCTTTTTTATAAACAACATCCAAAGTCAGAAAATTCGATTTTCCGCCCGTAGAATTTTTGGGTTACTTTTAGAGAAAACTTGTCCAAATGAAAGTTGTGAGTATTGAAAAGATCTCTAATTTAATTTTCTATACGTCAAAATCGATAAATAATTTATCGAGATAATGGCGAAAAACCACATTTTTTGCACTATTTTATAAATGTTAATAACTTTTGCAAGAAAGGTCGAAAGTGATGTATAACTGCTTGATGATAAGGTCATTATGTGTCTTTATAACTGTGCGAAAGCTGGACCAAATCGGTTTGGTAGTTAATGAATAATCTTAATTGTTTATCTCAGACACTAAATGCTCAAACAATTGTCCTTGCCCAGAGGATGATTCTACAGATAATTGCAAAAGCGGAATGGATTCTTTAAGTTCAAACTACAAGCAAAGATGAAAAAATGATGGATTTTTTAAAAAATTGTTGTTAAAAAAACCATTTAAAGCAGGGGTACCTTTTTTACGTATAAACAATTGGAAAAACTTTGTTAATTTTAATGATACAAGTTTGTGAATAAGTGGATTTGAAAGCTGGTGAAAAAACATGAATTTTAAAAAAAGTCTCCTACGACCAATATGAGCTAAGATAGCATTTTTTTTGTTAGATCATATCTCTTTTGTTTATAAACATTAAGAGCCAATATTTTCATAGGTTTCAAACGAAGACCTATATTTTATGATGCAATTGATAAGTATGAAATTCGTGCATCGTTAGTAAAGTTATAGCCCTTCGAAGTGAAGATACTTTAGCAAGTGCATTATAGCGAGTGGTTGAGGAAGCTCGGCTTTCTCACGGTGTGCTTCTGAAATTCAAACTTCAAATTGCAGTGCGCAACAAAATTGTACAATATCTCGGGTTCCAGATAACGTAGAGTCTTAATTTTTTTTAAGCTCTGGTCCCTCGAGGAAATTTTACGAACTGACTTATTTTCATTATCACAGAAAATCGGGAAATACCGGAAAATCGACATTACATCGAAAAACGCATTTTTTGGCAATATTAACAATAATATTGTTTCAAAAAACTTTACTAACAGTTTAATTTCATTGCAAATATTAAATATAAAACACTGTCACAATATATATATATATATATATATATATATATATATATATATATATATATATATATATATATATATATATATATATATATCTTCTCGGAATAAATAATCCAGGCATATGTTTATGCATAATACAAAACTTTATTTTTTTAATACTCTTTAAGTACCTTAAATACACAATCGACTTCTTTTATTTATATAACTCAACGATAAAAATTTATATTTCTGTTCTTGCTCTTTTTTGTGGTGGCTCTTCTTCGTCACCATTTATTATTGCTTGTAGCAAATCGTCATCTTCCTCCGCATCATTTTCGTTTTCAATTATCACTGCAAGCGGAGTTGTCGCATTTTTTGTCTCCCTCATCGTTGCAGTTTAAACAAAGAGTTTTGCAATTGTGACTGCGCTTTTTGCAGCAGCATCTACTTGTTTTGCATTCAGTAGTGCACTTACATGTAATTAAAGTAAAAGTTTCATAGGGTATCAAATTTTCAGATGTGTAAATTGGTTCGATGCCATGATTATGTCTTTGCCAGCCATCTGATTACCTAACCATATTTGCAATTGATAATAAACTCGGGAAACATATCCACTTATTTACAAACTTCTGTCATTAAAATTAGCAAAGTCATTCCAATCGTTTATATGTAAAAAAAGTACCCCTTTTTTAAATTTTTTTTTAACAACAATTTTTTTAAAAACCCATCGTTTTTTCATCTTTGCTTGTAGTTTGAACTTCAAAGAATCCATTCCGCTTTTGCCAATATCTGTAGAGTCATCCTCAGGGCAAGGACAATTGTTTGAATATTCAAGGTCTGGGAAAAACAATTAAGATTATTTATAAAATACCAAACCGATTTTGTCCAGTTTTCGCACAGTTATAAAGGCCCATAATGATCTTATCATCAAGGGGTTATACATCACTTTTAGCTTTTCTTGCAATAGTTATTAACATTTATAAAATAGTGCAAGAAAGGTGGTTTTTCGCCATTATCTCGATAAATGATTTATCGATTTTGATGGATAAAAAATTAAATTAAAGGTCTTTTCAATAACCACAACTTTTATTCGGACAGGTTTTCTCTAAAATGTAACCGAAAAATTCTACGGGCGGAAAATTGAATTTTTCGACTTTTGATGTTATTTAAAAAGAAACAGAGCTGATCTAGCTGTAGTTTTTTCGTATTTATCATCTACAGAGTATCCCCAGATATCTGCAATAAATTTTTGCATGAAATCGCTACAAATTCATTAGTAAGACTGGAGTACTAATAATTTAATAGGCCACAAAGTGTAAACTATAACTCATAGTATACAAATAATAAACCATTTGTTTTTGTTATTCTTACACTCATTTTATTAATAATATCTATTGAGATATCATCTTTTTGCCGCCAAAGTTTTTAAGCCAATTGTTTAAAATATTGTTATTTTTACTGATAGTCCTTACGATATGTTTGTAAAAACTCAATTTCGGAGAACCAGTAGAGGATTAGGTTTACAATTTTGATAAAATATATAATTGGCATTTCCATTGTCACTCCAAATCACAGAAATGGGGACATGATAAATAAATTGATTTTAAAGCCTTTATATAAATTTTAACAGCTGAATACATTTAAGTAACTGATAAATCATTATGACCTTGATAGAAGCTATATAGAATACAATTGCAAAAACCAATAGTTCTCTGTGTATTAATATCGGTGGCTTAGTTCTAGAGATATTTATTGTGTCTACTACTTTGAAAAAAGTAATTTCCAGAAAAATATCTATACAAAACAAATTTCAAGAACTTTAAGAAAAACAGATTTCAATCGCTTGGGCCGCCGCTTCCTGAATCGAAGAAACATACATTTTTCTTAACATTTCAAAAAAATTGAACTATTTAGTAATAAACTATGAAAACAATCGTTCCAAGAGTGGTTACATTTTCAGAATTTCTAGCATTTTGTGTTGATTTTATAGAAGCAAGCACTGTTTTATTTTGCGAAACTTCGCATTTTTCAATTACTAAATCTTTGAAAAAATTCTACAAAAGAAAAATAAAGAAAAACCTTCCAAAGTGAGTATGTATAAAAAGCCAGGTTTTGTTCAATAGAAATAGACATTTTACACTATACACTAGTTTTATATATCATGATAATATTTTAAAAAATCAAAAAATTAATTCATTTGAAAACTTAGCTGCCGAATGCCATTTCAGAATGAATGAGATTGACAAATGATAGTCAACACCAAAAGCTCGTTTTATTATATAAAACCACACACTGCTCAAAAGAAGGAAACCACTCAGGGGGCAGAGGTAACAAAATTTTTATGTCATTGTATAAAATGTAGATAAAAGATACAGATTGCAACTTAAGATTGTCACAACTGCTGAGGTGTATTTTAATTAAGTAATCAAAAAGCACAGTTCGCATCTGGTTGAATAAATGTAAGAATAACAATAAAGATGGTGACTAAACGGCATCTGAATAAAAAGATTGAACTGTGAGGGACCGACCGTCATTGTTTCAGTTGTAGCAAGTAATTATAGGTTTGTTTGAAGGTTGTCGACAATGTTGAAGATTGGTATGTTCGTTTGAAGCCAATAACCAGCTTCAGAGGATTTCCAACAAATGCACTCGCGAAGTTTTTCTTAAAAATCATACAACCTTTAGAAGGTAAGACGAATACATATGTTAAAAATTCTACACATTTCGTGAACAATATTAGTAGCAATAACCTAGAGCCAGACGACAGATTAATAAGCTTTGATGTAGAAAATCTATCTACTAATGTACCATTAGGGGAATCACTAGATATAATCAAAACTAGAGTTTCAAATGATATTACTTTATCAGATCGAACCACTTTACCACTGGACGGGGTGATGGACCTTTTGGATTGTTGCCTGGGCAGTGCTTCTTTTCAAGTAAAGGACAAGTTCTACGCTCAGGACGACGGGCTGCCGGGCTTCACTCTCTCCAGTCGTCGCCAATATATACCGGGTGTCAACGAATCTATTAGACAAGTCATAATTTCTAGAGTATTATGTGTATCAAAATGAGAACTGGTACAGGTAAATGGTATCTAAAGAGGAGAGTTTTCGCATATTTTCCACTTTCCGGTCACTTCCGGTTTCACCGGAAATGGCCCCGGTTTTGAATTTTTAAATGGAATACCCTGTATATTTTAACATTTTTGGATTTCTGAGACAATTCTAGATCAGAACGTGACATTTTAAAAACTTTTTACGTCTACTTCATTTTTTTAGAGCCACTTTTAAAATTGCGTCTAGGTGGCCATGATCGGACGCAAACTAATCTAAGGGCCTTAGGTGATGTCAAAAAAATACAACCGCAAAGTTTTAGTTACTAGTATGAAAGACAGAAATAAGACAAGTTGACAAAATTACGTTTTCATTTCTAACTATTAATTTTCAAATGGCGACCCCTTTTTGACAACTACTTTTGGAAAAAAGCATTCTTTGGCGAATCTAACGGTACTAATTTATTTGCGATTGGATTAGACATAAGAACAGAAATTAAATATTATTTAGCAAAATACTGGATAATTTATTTACTTATGACAAGTGCGCCATGGACAGCCATGATGCATAATAATTTGCAACTGTTTTTATCAAGTCTTCTTTGGAAAACAAAGCATTCACTTAAGTAGATAATGACAGTGACATACACTCTAAGAATAGACGTAAAAGTTTCTTAATTTTCGTTAAGTTTAGTTTAAATTTTCGTTAAAATAATGTATACTCAAAGTGAAAAAGTGGATATGTTATTAATATTTGGAGAGTGTCATAGAAATTCAAGGAATGCTGCCGAGTTGTATGCTCATAGATATCCGAATCGGCAACATCCAGCCCATCAATATTTTCCGTATATCGAGACTCGTTTAAGGCAAATAGGAAATCAAGAGGTGGAACAGAGGTTTATCATAAATGAAGAGACTGAGATTAACGTACTTGCTATGGTTGAGGTTGATAAAACAGTTTCGTTAAGAAAAATTAGTCAAGAACTGCAGATAAGTTATGAACAAGTAAGAAAAATACTGAAAAAGCATGGATATCGAGCATTTAAATATCAGTTATATCAATATTTATATACTGAAGATGGCGATAGACGGGTAGTATTTTGTGATTGGCTGCTTCAAAACCATAGAGTTAACCCATATTTTATCGATTTTATTCTATTTTCCGACGAATCTCGATTTACAAATAATGGTATGTTCAATAAGCAAAATACTCGGTACTGGGCCCAACAAAATCAACATGAAATGAGAGAGGGCAATTTTTAAGAAATATTTGGCGTCAATGTCTGTGCTGGTATCGTTGGAAATAGAATAATTGGGCCAATATTGTTTCAAGGTCAGTTAACAGGGGTTAGATACTTAGGATTTCTTCAAAATGAAATCGAAAATCATTTCAATGATATACCTTTAGCAGTTTTACGGCGAATTTACTTTCAACAAGATGGAGCACCGCCTCACAATACTAGAGAAGTTCTTAATTATTTAATAGAGCATTTTAATAATCGAATTATTGCAAACAATGGTCCGGTACGGTGGCCAGCCCGCTCACCGGATCTTACTGTGCTCGATTTATTTTCTGGGGATATGTTAAAGAAAGGGTTTACTATGGAGCAGCCCCAGCTACTCTTGAAATATTAGAAGAAAGAATTTTACAGGCATTTAGAAGTATAACGCTCCAAATGCTACAAAACGTGTTGAGAGAAACAATTGAACGAGCTGAAATGTGTCGTGAAAAAGAAGGAATGCACTTTGAACATTTACTACACTAAACTTTTTAACAAATTCAGCTACTGTACTTTCAAATATTTTAAGTGCGTCGTCTAAGTTATTAGTTTATTTTGTTAGTTTTTTGTTAATTTTGTTAAATTTTTAATCGAATTCCTGTCCTTCATACTAGTCACTAAAACTTTGCAATTGTATTTTTTTGACATCACCTAAGGCCGTTAGATTAGTTTGCGTCCAATCATGGCCACCTAGATGCAATTTTAAAAGTGGCTCTAAAAAAATGAAGTAGACGTAAAAAGTTTTTAAAATGTCACATTCTGATCTAGAATTGTCTCAGAAATACAAAGATGTTAAAATATACAGGGTGTTCTATTTAAGAATTCAAAACCGGGGCCATTTCCGGTGAAACCAGCAGTGACCGGAAAGTGGAAAATATTCGAAAACTCTCCTTTTCACATAACATTTACTTGTACCAATTCTCATTTTGATACAAATAATACTCTAGAAATTATGACTTGTCTAATAGATTCGTTGACACCCGATATATATATATATATATATATATATATATATATATATATATATATATATATATATATATATGGAATGGTTCGAAACTCATGCCATAGAAACGCAACAGTAAAACCGAAAGTCTGGTTGAGATATATCGATGATATTTTCATCGTATGGAAGGGCAATGATCAAGAACTTAATGATTTCTTGAATTGGGCCTATAACTAAGTTTACCATGGAAAAAGAGGTAAATGATCAATTGCCCTTCCTAGATGTCATGGTGAACCGTCCAAACGAAACTATTAAAACTTCATTATACATTAAACCAATACATACTGGACAATATCTTAATCATATTTCGAATCATTTTGTTGTAACAAAACGGGGAATTATACGCAACCTCTATAATCCTGCTATATTTATATGCAATAATGCCGATTCATTGGAAAAAGAGGTAGCAAATATTAAATCCGATTTACAACAGAATGGTTGTCTTTTAAAACTAATTGACGATATTATAAATAACTTTAGAACAACGAACACTGGACAGCGAGAAACACATTTCTTCTTCACAATTCCTTACATTAAGGGAACTTCGGAGAAAATAAGACGAAATGCCAATAGTTATAATATAAAAACAGCCTTTAAATCAGGAAATATACTTAGCGAAAACAAAACTAAAAACTAGCGATAAGAAAAAATGTGTGCAAAGTTCCATATGAATGTGGTAAAATGTATATTGGAGAAACCAAACGACCACTAGAAGTTAGAATTAAGGAACATGAAACTCACACACAAAAAGGGGAAACGTCGAGATCAGGTATTGCAGAACACGCCTGGGATAAACAACACCATATAAAATGATCTGAGACTGCGGCAATATATATGGAACCCAACATGAAAAAAAGAAAATTTATAGAAGCAGCTTACATTAAAAATAATTTGGCAACCACTACTTGGTAACATCAAATCATTGATGTGTGTACAGTGAAGCGAAACTTTGCGCTTCAATGGATATAGTCCGTATATAAGCTCGTAGTTTTAAGACAAAACATTCAGGTTATACTCATAACGGTTAGAGATACATCCTGATCGAAACGTCGTAAGAATAAATAGAAATAAAGACAATGCAAATCTTAAAACAACATTTTAATCAAGTAGTTTTATATTATACTTAAGTTTTGCATCTCCTTTGTTTTTGCTGAAGTTTTGGATCTCCCTCATTTTGTTCATAAAAAGTGGCTCATTATTTATGTAAACCATTTTCAGGAAAACTCTTTTGTAAAAGTTGTTTTATTTTACTAAAATTTTCGTTCTCACGAAGGTCATCATATGCTCGGCGAGAGCACAAGAAAGCACTCCTCTGTTGCAATCGCTCTTCTAAAAACTGATTCTACTTGAAAGGTTTTTAGAGGTTTGACCTAAGTAAACATCGTCACAATTAAGACATGGAATCTTATAAACAATATTCTAATTTTCAGTGAAACGGATGTTTTACTTTTCGAGTAAAGCAGTGCGATTGTTCTAGTTTCTTTACTAGCAGTTTTAACGGAAGTTTCATTTTGAAAAACTTGTCTGAGTCTAGAAGATATATTTTCAATAAAGGGCAGGGATATGTAGATTGGTTGTCGATCCCTCACAGTTCAATCCTTTCATTCCCATATCGTTTACTCACTGTCTTTATTGTAATTCTCATATTTGTTCAACCGATTGAGAAGTGTGCTTTTTTTGATTGCTTAATTACATTATACCTCAGCAGTTATGACAATTTTAAGTCGCAATTTGTATCTACAATAACATAAAATTTTTGTTACCACTACCTCCAGAGTCGTTTCTTGCTGTTGAACAGTGTTTGACTTAATCCATTAAAACGGGCCTTTGGCGTCGACTGTCATTTGTTAATATTATTCATTCTGAAATGGCGGTTCGACAACGTCCACTTGCTAGCGATTAAGTTCTTAAATAAATTAATTTTTTGATTTTTTTAAAATATTTATTGTTTTCATAATATGTAATCCTAATGCATAATGCAAACTGTCTCTTTCTGTTGAACAAAACCTGGCTTTTTATACATACTCGCTTTGGTAGGTTTCTCTTTATTTCTATTTTACGATAAATATATTTAAGGAAGGGTATTTTCCCTTCTTGTAGAAGTCCTGATGAAAGGAATAAAATTTATTGAAAGCTAGACTTACAAAAAACAGTTTCCTTGTCTGGTCAACCATCCTTTTGACTGCAGCCCCAAAAAAGCCGTTAAACTTTTCGATTTAGTTGGCTTTTTCTTAAATAGTCCAGCCACGAAACTACCTCCTTTATATATATATATATATATATATATATATATATATATATATATATATATATATATATATATATATTAGCACATACCAATGTTTAATCATCTAGGTGCATTATTCTGTTTTTATAAATATGTTATATGTTATGTTGTATATTATAGGAAAATCTGTTGAGTTTGTGAAAACAAATCAATTAAATAATAAAAATAAATTAAATAAAGATTAAATTAAATAAATTAAAACTAAATTAAACAATTCAAAAGTAAATTAAAACATTTCCTCATTTCTGAGTGTATTTATACTTTGGATATGTAAAAGTGTGTATTCACCTCGAGATGTAGTGTGCTAGTTTGTTCTACATGTCTTCAGTAATACGTGTTCATATTGTATTTCGTTATTTTTTTGATTTCTTTGTTAATAAGTTTGGTTATTTTAATTTGTTTAGAAGACGTTAAAGTTTTAATAAAATAATGATTTTTTTGCAAATTTCTTGAACACGTGGTAACTAAACTTAATGATTTTCAGTGTGTGGTCCAACACTTTAACATGACGTTTTCTAGTGGTGTAGCGACCAGCTGTAAAGTAGTGTAAATGTTATAGAAGTAACTTGCAAACATCGCTTCTGATTTTTTATGTTATCAACTTTATGATAACCTAGAAATTTCTATCGGATAGTCGCATGTATTTGGAAGTTTTTTACTACTTGCAAAATTTCCATTGGGTGAGCGGTTTCGTAAGGAGAAAAATATTTTCAATTGCATGCATACAAACTGTAATAATAAAAATTATCTGTAACAATAATTTTTCGCGCGACTATGACATTTGATAATTTGACTATTGACAAATTGCCTTCACTGTCTAAGAAGGTGACTACAGTAAGATCAACTAGAATTTCTAGGCCTATTTTACTATTAACCATGGACAACGACACTCACTCCGAGGAGGTTAACATGCCTCTGGTATATGGGTTTTGTGAAGAAAATGGACGTCGAAGTGTTAAGGTTTACTTAGGTCCTTGTTTAAACCCGAAATATTATAACGGTAACTAAGTTATATGCCATTGAGAAAAATACTGCCAACATAGACTGCCTTTTCCGAAACGTGGAAAATTTCACTCTTTTGCAAGAGATTTTAATAGTGTAAAAGGGAACCCAGCAGCTGTGACTTTGTTTTGGGAAGATTCAAGTCACGGATAAGATCATTGAGCTCTTTCTTGAGATATAAATTGAAAACTTGTACCGGCTTCTGACTCAAAATCATCTAGTTTAACCGATTCCCCGTCGATTTCATATTTTTCTAGAGGCTTAGGGACAGGTATGCTAGAAGTATTATGATGTTCAGATCTCATGTCTGAGAGGATATTAGAATATTCAATTTATCGCGGTTAAAAATTTGTCTTAAATTTACTATGGTTAATTTGGTTAATTTTACCTTCTTTTGGTTAATATTCACGTTTTGGGCGGAACTATATCATTGTTATTAAGCATTTCTCTTTTCTCCTTCGTATAACAGCCTAATATTCGTTGCATATTTGACTCCTATTGCTTTTCGAGCCATTCCAAATTTCACTCCCTTGCAATTTTTCTTCCCAACTTCATTATTTTCTTTATCTTTCAGTAATTTGCCTATAAGAAATACAGGCCTAATTAAAATTCTATCATAACTTGTATTTTTAGGTCGGCAACTCTACGTCACTGTTTTAGGTTGTTTAGAAGTTATTATTTACCTTTTTTATAAGATATCTTCTTTTTTGGTTGATTATTTAAAATTAAATTGTTACATTTATCTATCTTGGTCACAGTTTTCCGAATTTTTATTTATAGTATTTTAAAGGATTTGTTTACCTTTTGTTGGGGTTAAGTGACCTTTTCAGTTGACGTTTAGGCAAATTTGCATTCTTTTAGGCCGTTGCATTTTGAGAGGAAATTTGGACGAGTAACTAATACCGTGTTGCTAATGGCTGAGGAAAAATTCTTATTTCCTATTTTAGGGATCAACAATGAAGTCCTATTTGATTTTGAATCGGAAATGTCAACGACTTATTAGTTAGCAATGCTATTTAAGCCCACTTTTTTGAGCTGTGATTCTTTTGTCGAATTGCTATTTGTTTAAGGTTTCTTTTGTCTCGCGCCCGTTGTCGAGGGAAAAATAAGCTCATACAGTGCAGGTTTCGGGCTCCCTATAAAATGGCGAGAATTTAACTGTCAATCCTACGTTTTCCTGTGAGATTTTGTATTGTGGAGTCGAGAAATTTTCATCCCGATTTATTACCGCCATCCTGCGGATTTAGATGGAAAATTTCTTTTGCGTGTCTCGATACCATTGCGGTCATTTCTGTGATTTAGTATTTTTTCGGCTAGTTATCGAGGTACGCCCTGGAAACAGAGATTTTGACTGGCCCATTGGCATTATCATCAGGAATAAGTCTGTCCCCAGAAAATCGGGGTCCACCCCTTGGGATACAAACAACATATCCACCTTTAGGGGTATAAGCCAGTCCACCCTTAGGGGCATAAGCAATCCACCCTCTGGCTGAATTCCACTATAGAAGCTAGAAGAAGTCCAAATCAACAACAACTCAGGACTTCTTCATCATCAAGATTAAGAGAATTAATATAAACATTTCTTTCCTTTTAACATCTGTGAGTTGTCATTTGACTTCTGCAACTTCTTGTTCTTTTTATTTCAAACCATTAATTCTGTTTATTAATGTTGTGTAGCAAATTAACGCCCAACGTGGCGGGATTTTGTTCGTCAGGAAAGACAAGAAGCGTGTGGGATCAGGTGACTCTATAAACTTTATTATTACTGACATTTTGGTGAACCTAATTGGGGAATCTTATTTTGATTGATTTAAGACTTTTACCGATTTAACAATTTTTTTACAGATAATTACCTTTTTGAGAACCAAATACTTGTATAAATATATTTGATGAATATTTTGCTTTTAAAAACTTGATTGATATTTGTGAACTAGTATTACCTATTGATATTTTTTTTGTATTTGACATTTATTTGACTGATATCTTTTAATTGAACTTAATTGAAATTAATTTAGCTTTTGAAACTTTTAATGACTGATATTTGGTTCATTATTTTTTACTGATTCTGCCTTTTATTGATTTTTGATCACTCTTTTCCATTTATTTACCGAAACTTTTTTTTCACTGATATTTGGTTGATTGTTTTTTAAACTGATTGTGACCTTTGATGATCTTTGCTTACCTTTGGTAATTTATTTATCGATATTACCCCTTTTACCTTTTAATGATTTTGATTACTTTTGAATATTGTGTATCAATATTACCAATAGTTGCTTTTGCATATCTTAGAGTACCGAGTTATTATCACCCTTTATTTTTTGATAATCTTGTTTGACCTTGAGTACGATTTTATCAATATTGTTTTATCTTTTGTCAACCTTTACTTATTTTTGAATATTAATTACTTATTTCCGTTATATATATTTTTGGTATATTGATTTTTATTTATGGCTTAACATAAAGATGGATTACCGGTTGAGAGTGAATTACCTTAAAAAGGAAAGGCTCGTTTATGAGTTAAAAGTTCGCGGTATACCTGCAGACGATTCATGTACAGTGAATGACATGCATGCGTCCTTGCGATCATTGATTCAAATGGAGAAGAAGAACTTATCCTTGACCTATCCTTCTTATAGCTTTGACTGTCGTGAAGAGTTACACTATGTCCAGGATACCTTGAAGAAAACAATAGCTTCCATTAAGACCGTTAGTGGAGAGAAAGCTTGCACGAAATTTGAGAGATCTCAAACTCTGCTCATTCATCTTTTAAATCGAGTTGACCGAATCCCTGTAGAGAAATTACAAGAAATTTAACACCTTTTTATTTTACACAACTTCCGTACGTTAACACATTAGAAGAGTTGGAAGAGGCTTATTTGAAGCTTGAAACCAAGAAATACCGAGCGGACCACTACGTCCCACATTCTAGAAGACGTCAAACTTTCGTGGAGCCAGATTTTGCTTTTGTTGCTGAAACCGAAGAAGTACTGCCTAAGAAACCGGTTGTCAGTGAAGTCAGACACAGAGACCAACCACCATCCATTAGTCAAAGAATGGTCACTTGTTGGAATTGTCAGAAGACTGGTCATGTTAATACAGATTGTCCAAGCCCTAAGAAAACCTACTGTTATCGTTGTGGCACGCCTAATGTTACTGTCAGATCTTGCCCAAAGTGTTCTAACTCGGGAAACGTATTCCGGGAGAATCAATAAAAGGTCGTGAGATATCTTCTAGCTTACCTTCTAAATCGACCGGTGACTCAAATTTTCCCACTAAAATTCTATTAGAATATATTATAGGCCATGCGCAAGGAGACCAGCGTCCAAATTTTCAAGTTTCAATTTTGGGTGTCTCTTTTCAAGGATTATTGGATTTCGGCGCTACTCGTACCATAGTTGGATTACCCGGACACGAAATGCTACAACGATTGGGCATCAGATTAATTAACGCAACACAGGATTGCGACAAACCTAAAAACGCGCAGCCTAAGTGCATCCATTGCGGAGAAGGACATCCAGCAAACTACCGGGGGTGCACGATAGCAAAGGAACTACAAAAACTTAGAAATAAACAGACAAGAAATGTTAGCTTGCCAAAGCAACAATCAAGAAATGAACACCTAACAAGCGGAAACAATTCAAGTGTTCCAAAGAAAACAGAGCCTGGCAAAAGCTACAGCCAAGCTTTTGCTGGAAAGCCTGTAAATAACGATGGTCAAAATCAGCTACAAACAAAAGCATCCATCGAGAACTCACTGCAACAAATATTGGAGAAGCTTAACGTCATGGATGAACGAATCTCCAAATTAGAATATCGCACACAAGGAGCGATCCCTAAGACTAAAAATGGCTAAACAATTGAGAGTAATGGAGTGGAACGCTAACGGGCTCCTACAACACCAGCAAGAATTACAAGTGATCCTTGAATTAGAAAAAATAGATGTGTGCCTCATTGCTGAAACACATTTTACTAAGGAATCCTTTATAAGATTTCGAGGTTATAAAACATATCATACAAGCCATCCTGATAATGCCGCCAAGGGAGGGACTGCTGTGATAGTTAGAGAATTCATTGCACACTATCAAGAAATGAGTTATCAAACAGCAGAAATACAAGCTACTGCAATCAGTATAAAAACGCACAACTGAGTAGTGAACATAACCCGATTCTCTCAATCCCCCCACTCCTCGACCTTGACCTTGCTTCACCCCTCTTTGGCCCCGCCCACATGTCCTTGTCATTGACCTTGAAAGTGCACGTGTGCTTTGGCCTTGGCCTTGTGTTCAAGGTTGTGCGTGTGACCTTGACCTTGACCTTGGTCGAGACCACCTTGACTTTGTTGAAGGTCATCTTGGGTGTGTGACCTTGAAGATATGTTACGTGGTTGGGGGTGACCTTGAATGGTTTTATATAAGGTATCGGGCAGTTTCATTCATCAGTTGGCTCTGACTTGTATAGGTAGTACATGTGTTAATATTTGACAAATCATGGCATATGTTTGTGAAAATTGCGGTTCTAAGTTTACTAATATTTATAATATGAGATGTCATCAAAGAGAATCGTGTGCGGCGAGATTTAATGAAGTGCCTGGAGGAAAACGGCTCCGAATTGAAGAGTATACATCAACGATTCCGGTAATTAATTGCGCTACATGTAATGTAGATGTTCCAATAAATCATATGTCAGCGCATAAACGAACACAACAACATAAAAATAATTCATGTTTGCCGGTATGTCATGGTGTGCAACTCGTTGAATGTGCCTTCAAAAGGAGAATTGCAACCTATCGGGTTAGCAGTGATATGGAGCATTCCGATTACGTAATGTTCTTTGCAGACATTAAATCCAAGGTGGTGGAACTTGTTAATAATTTATTGCGTGTGCATCATGCTTTAAAAGTTAACATGACAGCTGTTGGCGAGTACATGCTTCCATCACAAGAAATATTCAGTGAAAAATCCTTCAACACTGCTAATCAAATAATTAGTGTAGAAAGTGATTTGGATGCCGTTTACCATTCTTTCACCGAATTAATAAAAACGCAGGCGACAGAGTTCCAGGAGAAAGATTCAGGTATGGAAAAATCAAAACCCGATATATTAAACTGATTTTTATATATTATTTTTCTTGTTATAGGATGGGCTCTTGTGCGAATTTTATACTTGGAAGTTGGTATCAACAAGTATATGCCTATGGGTGGCTCATCATACATCAAGTTGCCGTATTCTATTGAAAAGAAAGGAGCTGTCGTCAATGTGATTAACCAGGACGAATTTTGCTTTGCGTGGGCTGTAACATCAGCATTGTTTCCTCCAACAGCAGAGCCTTCACAGAAGACATCCTACCCCCATTTTTCTAGAGTGCTAAATGTAACAGGTATGGATTTTCCAGTAAAATTACGTGACATTAAAAAATTTGAGGAAATGAACAACATATCAATTAACGTATACGGTCTGGAATCTAAATATGAAAATAATGAAGTAATACATGAAGTTATTGGTCCACTGAGGTATGCGTCAAAAAAGTTGGATAGGCATGTAAATTTATTGTTAATTACAAAAGACTGTAGTAGTAAAGATGGCGGTGAACATTTTTGCGATACGACTTGTTCAAAGAGTCATTATTGTTGGATTCGGGATTTATCACGTTTAGTTTCAAGTCAAATTAGTTGTCAACAACATAAAATATATTTCTGTGATGGTTGCCTCATTTATTTTAGTACACCGTCAGCTTTAACTTTACATCAAAGTTACGATTGTAACCACATTTTCACGCAAACACCCTCAGTGGATTTAAAAATCGATAAATGTGGAAAGAGTGTGCCGGAAAATATTTTAAAATTCGAGGGTATAGAAAAGCAAATGCGCGTTCCATTCGTGGTTTATGCAGATTTCGAATCTGTTTTAAAACCCGTTGAAACGGTACAACCAAACCCACAAAATTCTTACACTGTAAAAAGTTTTAAACATAAACCATATTCTTTTGCTTATTTAATTAAATGCTCTTTTGACGACTCACTTTCGAAATTTTCGGGGGAATAATGCAGCTCAAGTCTTTGTGGATCGTATCGAGTGTGATTTAAGGGCTCTACATATAACACATATTTAAAAGACATTAAGCCTATGAAACCGTTAACGCCTGAAGAAAAAAGGGAGTTTAATGATGCTAAAATATGTGGTATATGTGAAGGCCCTTTTGAAGAGGGTGAGATTAAAGTACGAGACCACTGTCACATAACTGGTGCAAAAAGATTTGGTGCTGCACATTCCGTTTGTAATTTAAATTATAAATTACCCTCTTTTATCCCCATCATATTTCATAACTTAAGCGGCTACGACAGCCATTTATTTATAAAAGAGTTATGTAAATATGGGGATACAATTGGTGTTTTGGCTCAAAGTAAGGAAAAGTACATATCATTTACCAAAAGCATTTATGTGCACGATTATTTTGATAGTAAATGTGGAAAAGTCAAGAGGAAATATTTAAAGTTGCGATTTATTGATAGTTTTAAATTTCTGTCAACGTCTTTGGAAAATTTAGGCAGCGGTTTAAACGACGACGATTTTATTGAAACGCGGAAACATTTTTCAAATATCAACCAATTTAATTTGATGCGTCAAAAGGGTGTTTTTCCCTATAGCTTTATTGACTCTATAGAAAAAATGGAAAATACATGTCTTCCAAGTAAAGATGAATTTTATGATAATTTACGGGAAGAACATATTAGCGATGAAAGCTATAGAAGAGCAAAAGAAGTATGGCGCTTGTTTGGGTGTAAAACTTTGGGGGACTATTCGGACGTGTATTTAAAATCAGATGTGTTGCTATTGTGTGATGTTTTTGAGCAATTTCGGAATAATTGTTTAAAATTCGATAAACTTGATCCAGCACATTACTATACCCTTCCAAGTTTATCATTTGATTGTATGCTACGTATGACTAAGGTAGAGTTAGAGCTCTTAACTGATATAGATATGATACATTTTTTTAAGAAAGGTATACGCGGCGGCATAAGCCAGTGTACAGAAAGGAAGCACATCGCTAATAATATTTTTTTACCAGACTATGACCCAACAAAACCTTCTTCATTTATAACATACCTTGATGCTACAAATCTATATGGTCATAGTATGTCACAAGCATTACCATATGGTGGTTTTCGATGGTTAAGCGAGCGCGAAATTCTGGATTTAAATATTATGGCTGTTGGTGATGATAGTTTACATGGCTACGTTTTGGAAGTGGATGTGCATTATCCGACTGAGTTGCATGATGCACATTCTGATCTTCCATTTCTAGTAGAAAATATCATACCGCCAACAGAAAACGCTAAATTACCGAAATTAATTCCTAATTTACAAGATAAAAAAAAATACATTGTACACTATAGAACTTTAAAACAAGCCATCGCCAACGGCTTAGTGGTAATGCAAACCCATCGAGTATTACAGTTTAAGCAATCAAAATGGCTAAAATCGTATATTGATTTTAATACCAATTTACGTAACAAGGCCACCACAAAATTTGCGAAGGACACTTTTAAATTAAAAAATAACGCGATATTTGGTAAAACTATGGAAAATGTGGAAAATCGAAAGGATATAAAATTAGTAACACATTGGGAGAACAGTGTAGGCAGAAATGGAGCTAGAGCACTAATATCCCGCCCCAATTTCAATAGTAGCTCGATATTTACCGAGAACTTTGTTGCTATACATATGAATAAAGTTAAAATATTGTACAATAAACCAATTTATATCGGTTTTTCCATATTAGATATATCAAAGACTGTAATATACGATTTTTATTATAATTTTATTAAATCCAAGTTTGGTAATGATGCTTCGTTACTTTACACCGATACTGACTCGCTTATATTAAAAGTGTATACGGAAAACTTTTATCAAACTATATCAGAAAACCCCGAAAAATTTGATACATCAAATTACCCCGAAATTAATAATTTCAACATAATTAAAAGTAATTCTGTAGTTGGTAGAATGAAAGATGAGTTTCCTGGTGATCCGATAATAAGTTTTTATGGTACCGGCGCGAAGGCTTATTATGTAAAGTCCATTAATAATGAATTAAAAAAAGCCAAAGGTATCAAAAAATGTGTTATCGAGGAAGACTTTCATCAGGAAGACTACCAAAGAATTGTTGAACGGGGTGGTTTGATATTAAGAAAGATGAAGACATTTAGAAGTGAATTACATAACATTTATACCAACATAATAAATAAAGTAGCATTGTCACATAGCGATGATAAACGTTATGTAATTCCCAGTTCAACCAAAACTCTACCTTGAGGGCATGCAGACATAGATTTTTACAAAACAGACCCGGAAGAAAACTTAGCAAATTTAGTCGCCGTGTTGGAATCATTTCTAGGTCAGGACAGCACGTAATCTGGAAAATCCATATTTCATTATTTGTATTGTTTTTATTATTTCTATTAAACATACAACATTAATATGTAACGATAGTATTGTAATTTTTTTTTAAATAAAAAACATGTATTCATTACTTGATTGCTTTTTATTGAACCTTTATTTTAAAATTATAAATATAATGAAGTGTCGACAAATAACAAACTGTAAAAGTTATTGTTGAAAAATTTGTCTAATAGTAAATTAAACGCACAGGTCTACGAGTAAGTGTTTAATGTGAAACAGGTTTGCTGACAAGATCCTCCATAGTCTTTTCAATTTTCAACATTCTAGAGTTAAGTTCATCACGCAGTTCGTCTTGCCTAAGTTCATATATTGCAATAACAGTATCATCAATGTATCCTCTAAGTTCTTGACCGGTTTCAATTAATTTCTTGCGTACGTAACCTTCAAGTTGGTTTCTGAATATATCTTTAATAACAATTATTGAGTCATGTAAAGCTTTCTGCGTATCTGGCACACACTGAGCAAGGTTATTATCAACATAATTTCGTGTGGTCGCATCGTCTCCTTCAAGAGGTTCTGCTAAATAGCACAATCTTTTGCTTCCCATGTCGTAATCTCCATTAGGTGTAAGTTTAAAACCTATTCCTGAAGGACCTCGCATAAAGTTAAAATCCTTAAATTTTCTTTTGCTACCGAACTTATCAATAGTGTTTACTTCTGACATTGTTATGTGAGACTGATTTGAAACCATTAGATTTCACCCTAATATATGGTTCTATTTCATTAATAAACGGACTCTGCAGAAAAATATGGATTGCAAAACGTATTTTAGGTGATGTTTAATAAATACACGTACAGATTCATTTTACTATTGTTTTATTGAAAAAAAAAATTAAAATATAACAAAAGATTGAGTTTACTTTTTATTATTAAAAAAAATAAAAATTATACCAAACAAAAAAATTAAAAATTAAGAAATAAAATACATGTTAATTTCTTCTGTACAGGTAAGCTTCTTCTATGACCCAATTTCTTCTCTGGATGGCACGTTCATTAATGTCCTTGAACTGGTAGTAAACTAGTCCAAAAAAGCCGCATTGTACAAATTTAACCCTGAAAAGGTCAATGTAGTTGAAGTCGTACGTAAGATCATTTCGCCAGCAGATACCTAGTCTCTTACAATGATGACAAGTTAAATAAAAAGCTTTTGGTATATGACTGTATGTTTTGGCTGCTTCACTAGGTTGTTTATCGGTTGGCAACATGATGTTTGAATATGTTGTACTTTTCAATCGCGGTACTCTAATTATGTATTACTTTTTAAAATAACCTTGACAGGACCAAAAAAAATCCTTGAAAATTACAACCTCGAAAACGACCCTGACATTGACGGGTACTTTGACCTTGGCCTTGGCCTCGCATCTAACAAGTTTAGTACTATATTTATATGCTTCTTTAAAATAACCTTGACAGGGACAAAAAAAAAATCCATGAAAATTACAACCTTGAAAACGACCCTGGTATTGCCGGTTACGTCAGCCTTGGCTTTGGCCTTGCATCTGACAAGTTTAAATATTATACTTAATGCATCGAACAAAAGGAATAAAGGCGGTGTAGTGGGGGAAATGGGCATAAAAGCAGACTTGCTGGCTCGAGCTCTTCACAGTTCGTCAGAACAGCAAACAGTACAGTGCTAAGAAAAAGTTAATTGTGTGAGTTTGAATATCGAAGATGTGGAGTGTACGGTCTCTTTTAGATGCTCTTGACGTGAGCTGCGGTTCACAGCAAGGCATGCTGGATAACATAAGTGGTTTGGAAGTGTTAAGTCCGGGGGTATTCGAGAACTGGAATGGCGTGGAGCATGAAGATGCCGAAGACCGAGCCCTCAACGATGGTCGCGACGAAGAGTTAGTTCAGTCGGCAGCGCAATTCCTGGAATTCTGGACGGAGGAGAAGGAGCCAAAGATAAATGTGATTAGTGATGTGGTTGTGCGAAAAGCATCGCGGCCTAGGGAATCTTCTCCGAAAGCTTCGAAACTGAAAAAGCTCTTGACTATGCGGAAGTCGGAAATCGCCGATAAAAAAACATTTTATTCGGCGATTAAAGGTGTGGGACAAGGGAAGAAGAAAAAGTTTAACTTTAAGCGTCCCTCCACCCCTGTTCCATTACCCGACTTCCTAAAAACAGCACCAAAAGAGCCATTGTCAGTAGAAGTGGAAGTCATAGAAGGCCCCGATGGACCAACACCACCAACGCCACCAACACCGGCCAGCGTAGAGAATGAAATAGTGTCGGAGGTGAAGTCTTCCCCAGCGCCAGCGCCACTGTCGCCGATATTGGGGTGCCGGAAACCCATGAAGAAGCGGTTTAAGCGGTGTTTTGAAGGCGATGAAATTTCCGCTGCTTCGTCGTCGTCGTCGTCGTCGTCATCGTCTTCACCAAATAAAACCGCTTCTTCTTCGTTAATATATTCGGAGCCATCGCAACCGGAGTGGGTCGAAGACTTCACCAACTCTCAGAAGACCAAATTGACAGACATTTTTGACATGAAAAAACGCTTAGTGAAAGAAGTGAACGAGTGTGACAGTGACATTATAGAACTTGAAAGACAATTAGAGATAAAAAAGGTGAAATCTGCGCGGTTAAAAAGACAATTAGAGGACTTTAATAAATTATGTAGTAGGTGTTAGGTAGCTGTAGATATTAGCTTTTAATTTATAGTATTAAGTTTGTAAATATATATATATATATATATATATATATATATATATATATATATATATATATATATATATATATATATATATATATATATTGTAGTTAATAAAAAAAAAGTGTTTGATCAAATTTTTATATTTTATAATGAGAATAAAAATGACTTGAAAATTTATTTTTGTGTGTTATTTCATATAGGCCCTGTCTTACATAATATTAGGTAATAAAAAAAAAAGAGTGAATAATCCACTAAAACTACGCAATAGCAATAGTTGTAAATATTTTCTGATAATATTTACAAGTATGCTAAAACATGGTTCGGTTTATGAAGTTAAGGTTCTGTCGCCAGAACTTCTAATACTTTGTATCTCAATATTGTATGTTTTTATGAAAAAAACATAAAATATTGGTTACAAAGTATTCTAACCAACTAAAACTACGATCAAATTATTTTGTGGTCCTGAAAAGGACCGTTTGGTTGTAAAACATGCGACTCTTTTATTGTGTTGTGGAGTCGCACGGCCCATCATCATCAGCGGGGGTGGTGGTGCTGTCCTCTGTATATTCGATGATGAACCGCCAAAGTTCATCCCATCTAGGATCATTCGACTCACACTCCAAACAATTCTCTGTGGTAGAATCTACCACAGGGCATTGGATGGGTTGTTGTTGTTGTTGTTGTTGAGTCGCAGACATGTTGAACTAAAATGATTGTAATAAGTATTGGTGGTCGTATATATAGAGACAAATTAATGGTGGGGGGTGAAAACAAATGTCGTATTAGGTATTGAGACCAAAAGTTGTTTGTGGTCTCAAATACGAACGAACGATTTAGCTGGGTTCCACCAGCACTTAAAGTTTTAATACTTTGTATCTAATATTGTATATTCTATACATACAATATTAGTAACAAAGTACTAATATGTACTAAAACTACGATCAAAGTATTTTGTGGTCCTGAAAAGGACCGTTGTTGTGTGCCCTTAAAAAGGGCCAGGGAGAGTGTGGGGCTTATGGTGCCCCATCCTCGCTGGTCGACCACCAGCTTGACGAATCGCAGGGGCCTTGTGGGTCGTCGGGTGTTGGAGATGCTGGAATTTCCAGCACCGCATCTTCCGTCGAGTCCGGCTCTGGCTGCGGCGACGGAGTTTCGAGTCTTTGTAAGACCCAATCGCCCGCATCGTCTAATTCCACTAGACCCGGATCATGGTCATATACTAGCGGAATCGGCTCATCCAAGTCGTCCCAACGTAGGACGTCAATTTCAAAATCCACCTCGTCGTCGTCGTCGAAGACTTGCAGGTCTCCAACGTTGTCGGCTACGGTGTCATCACTAAAGATGGATGAGCCTCGGCTGGCGGGTCTTTCTTCCTCCATGTTCATCGTATGAGGGTTGATGAATATATGACTGTGTAACTGGCCCAGTCTCATATATATAGAACTACCCCCACCCCTACCAACGGATTCTAAATGTTATGTATTGGTGAGAGCTTATAGAATTATTGATTTTTTCAAAAACTTTAAATAAGGAATTAGATTTGTTTAGACAATAAGACTTATTCTTAATATTTTGTGAAGAATACATTACAAAAAAAATAATAGAAACCTTGTTTGAACTGTTAACATTTTCATAGGTTCTCAAGCATATAACTTGGCACTTAAGCTACGAGACAAATCGTCGTTAAACGAATATCTCGCCCCATAAGTGACGATTACTAAACTACGATCAAAATATAATGTGGTCCTGAAAAGGACCGTTTTTGTGGCCCTAAAAGGGCCTGGAGGGAGGGTGGGGTGCCTACCGTGGAGTAATACCCAACGATATTAACACCGACCTAGGTGCAGCCCTTGGTCTTCTCATTGGCGGCACCGTCGTCGTCGCTGGTGGTGTCGGCGTTGCAGGCGGTGCCGAAGGTGCCGCTTCTGGTGCGGTACCCCCGCACTCCTCACACTTGCATATTTTGCAAAAAAAAAAAAAAAAAAACCCTCCCCTACAACTTCCGCATACTCCCGTTCGGCGGCCCTAGCCTCCTAACTCAAGAATTTCAATTTTTTTGTCTAAATTTTTTGTCATTTTTAAGATTTTCCAAATTTTTTTTTCACCATTGTATTCTACTCAAAATTCTAGGTAATTAAAGTGCTTTCATTTTTTCTCTATCTTGAACGGTTCCCGAGCTACAGCGCTTTAAAGAATTCAAATTACTAACTTTCTATAACCCTTTTTTTCAAATTTCATTTTTTCGAATTTTCAAAAATACTACAATATGTAGAAAAAAGTTCTCTCTTTAATTTCCCAATACCGTTTTTCTCTAAATCTTCAACTTTAGCGCGTATTCAGCATTTTCAAAAAAAAAAAAATTATAATTTTTTTTACACCATCGCATTCTCCTCAAAATTTTGGGCTATCAAAGTGCTTTTATTTTTTTTCTATCTTGAACGGTTCCCGAGCTACAGCGCTTTAAAAAATCCAAATTACTAACTTACTATAACCCTTTTCTTAAAATTTCATCTTTCCGAATTTTGAAAAGTACTACCATATGTAGAAAAAAATCCTCTTTCTAATTTCCTAATATCATTTTGCTCCAAAACTTCAACTTTGGCGCGTATTCACCATTTTTCAATTTTTTTTGAAAAATTTTTTTTTTTTACGTTTTTACTATCGACAAAAATGTTTGCTTATAGTACTCGATTTCCTCTATAATTTTTTCTTATAACTTTTTTCCCTATTCCTAACCGTTACTTTCCTACAAATTTTCTAAATCGTTGTTTTCATATTTTGCCTTAAAAATTTTTTCTTGTGTTATTTAAGCTCTTTTTTCCACTTAATAAACCACCATTTTCTAAATTCCCGTACTCTTTTCTTAAAGAGCGGGCTTTTCCGCCAGCTTTTTTTTTTGGTTGGGTTTCAAATAAATATAAAACTACTACTTCACTCATTACAAATTTATTGATTCAAGAACATTATTTTGTGTTACATATAATAGATACATTAAAATATAGATTTATTGGTCACCGAACCGTTTAATACATTATAACTAAAAAATGAGTCGTGAATAACTAATGCGTACACTTTAGTGTCTTTGGGGAATTTATTCTTTCTCGTTTGGAACTCCAATTTTACATCCACTGTCGATGAGTTAATCGCCTCTGGTTGATGACTGCAATTGATAATAAAAACGGGGTTTTTCATATATTCCGCGAACGTTATCATCGGATCGTTTATTTCGCGCCCGTAGTAGCTGCTTTGGAAGTTTTCGTAATTGTAATAGGCTGCTGCGTACAGTTTCTTGGCGAAATCTAAATTCCATCTTTCGTATGGATAAACGGTTGAATTCAGATACAGTCCAATGTCGCATACGTCGGCGTGGGTAAACTGGGTTGCGTTTTTTTCTTTCTTGTCGCAATTATTGCTGTCTTGAAACCCGACGATTATATAGCGCGGTCTTTCCAGACTTGTACTCGTTCTCAAGGCCCACACGTCGGAAGATGTTTGCCTTAAAGCTGGTAATTCATACAGATCCCATTTACGATATGCCATTTGAATACTGGCTTTGTTTCCTCCTTTATTAATGCGAGACAGTATTTTCAATTTTTGCTTGTCGTCTGGAATGATGTGACGAATTTTCCATTCGATTTTGTCGATACTAATTTCTGCCTCTACTTCGCCGACGTAACAATTGGTAAAAGTGCGAGCTATAATCATAATAAGCTCTTGTTTTACGTTGAAAACACCTTTTGCGTAATCTTCGGCGAATCCCATAAGATATTTTAAGGGTAATTTCCCGGAGAATACGTTACTTGCCGTGTCTACGATATCTTGGTTTGCTTCGTCGAGACCCCATCCGCACGTTATGAGAGATCTTTGTTGCAAACTTCCGAATGAAACCATGGTTTTTAATGTCGTCGTAACTCCAGGTTTACGAACCACGGCGACCTGCTCACCTCCCATCTCGTAGCGAATTTCATCGAACAAAAATGCGAGGGCATTATTTGATAAAAAACATCTTTTCGTTGCGTCTATGGGTTTAAATTTTCCTTCGATATATATGTAACTTTCGGCGATATCCAGTATAATATCTTGAAAATTAATGGGGATACGGACTTCATCCGAATTGTTGAATGATGGAGATCCATATGGTTTATACGTATGCTCTTCTAGACTAATAATGGAATTGTCCAAGATGGGCTCGGAGAAAACCTCTATTTTATCGCTGGTGGTGGAAATCATTTTCGCACTTTAAGACCGATTGATTTTAAAAATTTATAGTCTTCGGCAGATAACTGTTGAGATGTTTGTGATCTAACGTCTGGACGACGACTAACCTTGACGTTAACTCTTCTTTTACTTTTATTATGTTTCGGCGGTTCCCCCATCTTAGTCGACAGCACACACAATTGACGATTGAAGCAAAAACCCATTTCTATGAAAGTTTCTTCAGTTCCAATTTCACGATTATTTTCTCGCCTTGAAAATTGATTAGATCACCGCTATCGTCCAAGATGCGAAGAGTAATGTTGTCGATAAACTGACGTCCTGCCGGCATTAACGGCATATAAATATTATTTTGTGGTTCTTTACTGATTTTGTAACCGGGCTCCACGTCGATATCGAATTCGAACAAGGTATGACCTTCCACCGAATTCATATATGCTCCGGAAATTATATTACAATCTACGCGTATGATGCGTACTTTCATTATTTCCACCATCTCGGTTGATTCGTGCTTTTTGTCTCTTTTTAACACTGTATGATTAAATCCTAACATTTTACCGATACCCGCCTCTCCCCGGAAATCTATAGTATATTGGGATTTCAGTTCACATTTCAGCGTATTATTATTAGCGACCAAGTAAAAGATTCCATCGTTCTTTTCTTCAGTTGAAATCCTCAAAGCCTCCAACATAGCTTTACCTATCTCATCTATTTCATAGGCCCCAGGTGGAATCTGCAATTGTATCGGCTCGGTGGTGTAACCCTCCTTCATGTAGGCAAACTTATTGTTGCTTTCGTCCACATTAAAAATTGAATTGTATGTGTAAAATCCCAGCAATGCCAGACCATATCTGTTTTCTCTATTTAATTCGACTGGTGGATAAAAATCGGCGCTTAAGACGCTCGAGTGTCCTGTTAGTGTGAACATATAAGACATGACTAACCATTAAAACATCACACATCTCGGTTTTATTCTTAGCGGCAACATTTAAAAAGATTCATCTTCACACCTTTTCTCACTGCATTAGATAGTGATGTTTTTATGCTATTTTCTGCTTTTATGCGCACATCGCTGATTTTGCAATAACAACAAAATATTTTTCTAGCCGTAAGATCCTCATCAGTCATAACCTCGTTTAAATTGCTGCTGCTGCTGAAATAATGTTTGCAACCGCACTGATATTTTAATATATCGATATCGCTTTTAAGGTGCTCGGGCAACTTTTCCCAAACGAATGGAATTTCATTTGGGGCTAATGCAATCATTACTTCCTTGGGCATGTTTTCTAACTGTTTCACGGTCATTTTCCTTAATCCACCGGCTAGATGAAATGATTTCAGTGATTGCAACATTTTAGAATAGTTATTGCGATCCATTTGCGGTGTTAATGGTGACGATGATGATGATGACATCTTTTACGCTGATGATTCGACAAGAAACTTTAAGCACAAATGTCCACACCAGACTGTTCCAAAATCCTGCTGACGATCGTATGTATAGTAAATAATTTTTGATGGTTCCGATCCCGTTTGTAGATATCGTACCAATTCGATCGGTGGGGGTAAATCGCCGAAGCTGTCATAATATGTTACTTTAGAATTATTTTTTCTATAAGCGACCCAATGAGTCCCTGCACCACGCGTACTATCCAAATTCACTATTGCTGCTTCGTAACGTCGAGGACCTTGTCTAGGTAATAAATCCCTCATATAAACGCCTCGAAAGTGTCCTATTCTTTTCTTTTTGGCATATTTTTCTATATCGATGTTATATAGTGGTCTTCGAGGTAGGGATTCAATTAGTTTTTTGATCTACGATTTAAAAATAATCCCATACCTTTACGATATGGCTTTAGAAACAAACCATTTCCTTTCGATTTTAAATACAGGCCGGCACCGGTTTTATCTTCGCTGCTTTTTTTTACTGCTTTTATGGCGCGCACAATTCCCGCTGCCCCACCGGCTAATGAACCCAAAGCTGATAACCCGGCAAAAATTGGTATTAATGGTAATATTCCACCAGTTTTAGGAATCGGTATTATTCTCGGTGTACGAACCTTCCTTTTGCCACCTGCCGCTTTTACCGATCTAAGTGCTGCCGACAGAGCTATTTTAGATGCATTCATGACATTTTTTTCCAACACATTTTTACTTCCGGCTTGTAATAATTCCCTTCGAACTGCTTGTCGAATAGCTGTTCCGAAACTGGCTTTCCGAACATGTCGATTTTTATTAACACCTTTCCTTTTTGTATGACGCGTGCCTTTACTAGATGTTTTTTTTGTTGATAATGATGATGGTACACCCATACTAAAACGTTGTTTTCCTTTCATAATGTTTGTAACTAACCAAGCTGCTGTTTTTTCACCTAAACTGGAATCTTTCGATTTTACTCTATTCCAAGCACTTTGTTCGAGCTCGTAATCCGCTCGATGTCTCGCACTTATGTTGTCTTTATTATGTAAATAGGCTAAATCGTGTTTTTTGCATGCGGCATCCAAAGGATTAATGCCTGGATCACCTCTTGTTACACGTTTTATTACTTTTGTTCCGGGTCCGCAATATTGATAACCAGGAATGTGTACCTCGAATGGTAATTTATTTATTAACGAATTCACAATACCGTATCCAGTTTTGTTGGAAACGTGAGACCGTCCACTTCGTTTGACGCTCGGCATCTGAATGACAGTTTTTGTGAAAAATTGCCTATAAAATATCAAATTTTCCTAAGATGCGCGTTATCGATCTTAAACAAAAACTTCCTATTGACAATCTCGATGAAAAAGTCGGACTTGGATTTGAAAAGAAGATAATGAAGAGACACGGTCCTCTACTTCCTTCCTCTATTCGCAGCCTGTTAATTGGTCCATCCAATTGTGGAAAAACTAATGTCATGATTTCGCTGCTTACACACCCCCTTGGGCTACGTTTCGAAAATGTCTATATTTACTCGAAATCTCTGTATCAACCGAAATATGAGTATTTAAGGAAAATTTTAGCGCCCATCAAAGGTTTAGGCTACTATGCCTTTAGTGATTCCAGTAATATTGTTGAACCGTCCGATGCAAAACCAAACTCTATATTTATCTTTGATGATGTTATATGTGAAAAACAAGATGTTATAAGATCGTACTTTAGCATGGGACGTCATAAAAATATCGACTCCTTTTACCTAGCGCAAACATATTCGCGAGTGCCTAAACAGCTTGTGCGAGACAACGCCAATTTTATTATTATGTTTAAACAAGATGAGTTGAATATGAAACACATATTTTCCGACCACGTTTCACCGGATCTAACTTTTACTCAATTTCAAGATATGTGCTCAAAATGTTGGGATAATAAGAATGGATTTTTAGTAATTGATAAAGACAGCGATGTGAAATCGGGAAGATACCGCAAAGGATTTGATAGCTATATATTACTGTAATAATAAGAGAAAACGCTCATTTGATTGTTAAAACGTCCTTTGTTAACATCATGAATAACGCGATCGACTTAAAACGTAAACTAGTGGAAGCTACCAATGCCGTCAGAAAAAAATTTAAACAAATTAAAGCGGCTAAAGAGTTTAATGTTGTGGAATTGGAAAAGTTTTACGAACCCATTTCTAAGCCGTTGACAACTATATCTGATGTGGTTAAGCAACGTCAGCAGCAGCAGCAACAACAACATCAACAACAACAACAACAACAGCAACAACATTATCCAGCTACAAAACCACATAGTCTCAGTACAGTGCAGTCGACTCAAATATCAGGTTTTCCCCAACCTACACATTCCTTTCAAACCTCCACACCTATTCAGCAGCAGCAGCAGCAGCATCGCATTTCAAAAGAAGATATTAGCCAATCGGTGTTTGATACACCCTCGACATCAACTAATACATCTCTCGCATCCGCTGACACCACAACTTCCGATACTTTAAACGCACACCTGAAAGGATTACGTTCGAAACCATCTCTATACGATACTGTATATGGTGTACGTTTTGGTTCAAAAACAGATCATAACAAAAATTTTATTGGTAATTTAGAGGTGCGTTTTCGAAATGGAAATATTGTCTTATACAAAAAAGGGAAAAATATTGCAGAATATGGTGGATCACCGGCACTTTATGATTTGTTATTTCTTAAAATACTCCCAAGTGTAGGCAAGGAACAACAACAATTAAGTGATAATGTACTTTCAACGTACAAGGAAATTTTGGAATCAACGAGTGCTGTCTACAACAATTTTAAAAAAAGTGATGGTTTACGGGAGACCAGATGGAACAAATATTTACGAATTATTAAACCTCTGATAATGGGCACAAAATTAGGTGGTACTATTACAAGAAAAAATCTCTCGGAAAAACTACAGTTACCCACAAAAAATAAATTATCTTCGAAAAAATTTCAATATGTCTACTGGAACAAAGCTAAAGAGTTGGTGGATCGTTTACGTTTGTTGTGGAGTTCCAAAATGGCCGGTCACACTGGACACGAAAATGAAATTATGTCAATCATAGAGGAATTACGAGAAGAAGATATAATATGTTAAGCTCAATATTTAATGATATTATTCAGTTCTTCCTTCGATCTGAAACCTTTAGTATTACTAATAATATGGAGCCCAGTTTAGAAAAAATCAAGATTGTTAATGAACTACATAGAACGGCTAGAAAAAATTTTGTAAGACGGCGCACGATAATAAAAGGATACAGAGATTTGTGGCAAATTGATTTGGCTGAAATGCAACAGTATGCTGATGAAAACGATGGTTATCGTTATATTTTGGTCTGTATAAATTGTTACTCGAAATTTGTCTATACCAAAGCCATAAAAAACAAGACTGGTATAGAAGTTACTAATGCGATGAAAAGCATCATTGAAGAGGCATCATATACACCAACAAATCTGCAAAGTGATCAAGGAAAGGAGTTCTATAATACAAACTTTCAAGCCCTGATGAAAAAATATAATATAAATCATTATTCCACTTACAGCACAAAGAAAGCTGCAATTGTTGAGCGAGTCATAAGGACTTTAAAAAATAATTTATATAAACAATTCTCGACAAGAGGATCTTACAAATGGATACATATATTATCGGCAGTAACAAAAACCTATAACCATTCGAAACATCGCACCATTGGAATGAAACCTGCAGACGTGCAAGAAAAAACACATATTAAAGCATATGATTATTTAAAAATTGTACCTAAAAAATTTAAGTTTTCCATGGGTGACATTGTGCGTATTAGCAAGTACAAAAGCTTATTCGAGAAAGGATATACGCCCTCTTGGTCAACCGAATTATTTAAAGTTGTAAAAGTTAACGTTACAAATCCACCTACTTACTTGTTGGAATCGTTAGAAGGTCAGCCTATAAGAGGGTGTTTTTACGAATCAGAACTACAAAAAACAAGCAGTCCTGGCGTTTATCTAGTAGAAAAGGTCCTTAGACAATGCAAGAAAAATCACACCGATCAATTATTTGTCAAATGGCTAGGATTTCCCAACCACTTCAACTCATGGATAGATAAAGCTAATATTGTTTAAATAACATATTGTATGACTATATTTTTTATTTAAAATGTAAAATAAATAAACAATATATTGTAAAATAAAGTTTTTTATTTCAATCTTCATCATTAAAAACAATGACAATAAAACATCATACACATAAATAACATTTCAATATTCTTGGAGGGAAGGTCCAATTCACCGACGACTACGACGTTATCTTCAAGGCTATGCCACTCGGAGTGCGTTCTCCTATTCTTTAACCTGCTATCCCTTTTTTTAGATTTTTTTTGAAGTCGAGCCTTACGACAGTGCGCTTAATGAGTCATTTAAAGGCTGATGATAGAGTATTTTCTGCATAACTTCAATTTTTGTTTTAAGCTCACTATTATTTTTGTATATCATGAGGAGGACATCCTTGTTAAATATGTCACATATTACAACTGCAAAATTGTAAAACTTTCTATTAACAAAGTGTTTTGTCACAGCATCGTCATCATCTTTAGGTTCGCCTAAGTTGGTTATGATTTTTCCACCCATATCATACTGCCCATCCGCTGTAAGTTTAAAACCAATCCCTTGTGGCCCAGATAATATATGATATTTTTCATTATATTTCTGACGACCAAATTTATCAATTGTGTTGTTTCCTCGACTCATTTTCAATCTTTACTAAACTATTTTATTTTTATTTGCCCTACTTATATTAAATATTTCAGCTGAGAAAAAGAAACACTGACTATGATCTACTGGGTTGGTATGTTTATAAAAGAAATAAAATAAAACTGTGATTGTAACAGATATTTATTTACAGTTATTTAATTGCACAAATACAAAAATTATAAAAAATTAATTTTCCATGTCTTCGTTTTCGTTGCTCAAAATTCTATCCCATCCGACACTATTTCGATCGTCAACGTCTTGGGCTGTTGCTGTTGCAGAAACCAATTCATATTTTGCAGCAAGCTCACCTGGTAAATGTGGAATATTGACGAGGTATTCTTTTAATTCTTCTTCAACCATTTCAGCACAAAATGTATCCATGTCTATGGAACCATATAAAAATTTGTCGCACAAGTGTGCCCCAGCCATAAAATTGATTGTATCCCTGATCTCGTTCTTATATTGATCTTTGGTTACATCAATATGCGACCAATCATTTACGCTATCTAACATATCGTGAGCCCTATTTCTTAATTCTCTCCCCAACCAAAATATGTATCTATCTACACATTCGTTGGCGGTCGTCGTCGTCGTCATCGCATCAGCAGACATCTTTAACAGAAATAATGAACACGCGTAAGTATTCTGACATGTGCAACTATATTTTAAATTTAATTACATCCTTTTTTTCAAACAATTTACATACAATTTACTCCAATGAGCCAAAACGTAATAATGTTCGAGTATTGTTTCCAAAAACTCTAGTGCCCTGCCCCAAATAAGTTAGAGTGTATTTATCTTTAGTTTTACTCATAATATCTACAATATCGTCAGATAGTGTTTCGGCCACACGTTTTGGTAAAAAAGTCTCAAATGTGCTATTATCACCGTCATCGTGTAAAGCCACTAAAAGAGTTTTACCAAATCGTGTAGTCATTGAAACCATCTTTACAATTTTATACACGTTGCCTACAATCATTTCGGTAACCTTTTTTCTCTCTAAAACCTCGAAATCTTTGCTAAACATTTCATTAATTTCATCTAGAGTTTCTTTTGCAATACTCATTATTGAAAAAAATGGTATATAAATCCAAAAATTACCGTGAATATAAAAGCACTTTCAGAACACTACACGAACACAATATTTGATGTTTATGCCACTGATATCTGCGACTGTTTGAAGTCACTTCTTTTCCCACGAACCTTTATAGCGAGGTTTCAAGGTCGAATTGTAACAATGGTGGGGGTAGCTTAACGATAGAAATAGTGGGAGGAGTATTCAAGGTCAAATGACGTCACACATTTAAATTGGTATAAGGATAACTTCAAGGACAAAATATAATGAAACAAATAACTACATTTTATGTACTTTATTCATTGATTTTTTTCTGCCATTCTTCTATGCGTTTAACATTATCACCTAAACCTAATTTCCTTAATTTGTTCAATAATAATTGTTTGTTTTTATCTCTTAGAAAATTCTTACAAACTATACTAGCTAAAAGACACACTTCGGCATGGTCCATATACTTAAAAAATACACTAAAGTCCTGAGCCTCCGAATCTTGCATTTCATATGCGTAAAATTCCGAACAGGCTGCAGAAATTAGAAATTCCTCGTACATTTCTCGCACTAAACTTTCCATATTAACTACTACTACGTTAAACTTAAGTCCTACACTCTAATTTTATCTAACACAACCGGATCTGCAATGAACCTAATCAGTTTTTCCAAACAGTCACTAAACCCCAACTTTTTTATCTCACGAACAAAGTCTTGTAAATTTATTGTTTTGCTGCAATATTTACGACATGCATTCGCAGCCTTTTCATATTCATAAGCCAAATCACAATAGCGCGACGCCCATTCTGCTCGACTTTTCATTGCATCATTGAAATAATTATTAGCCGTTTCAGTGAACTCATCGCCCAATTTTTTTACTGTCTCTTGCAAAGCACTATTCATATTATTCACTCATTTTTACATTCACGACACTTTTTTATTGCTGGTGGTGGCCCATCTATATAATGACGATATATTTGTTCATAGTGAATGTAACAGGGTAAGCTTAACTGTAGTTCCTTGTCACACCGATATGGCGCTGGCAGCTTATCCCAAATTTGCCGTAAACTCAGCGTATCAACGCAAGTTTTTAAATATTCGAGAGGAAAAAATGCTAGATCCTTCTCTTCAAAATCACACAAACTTTTTAAATTACTCTGATATAAACAAATTACTCTGCCGACTTGCTCTATAATTTTTTCTTTAGATAGTTCCGTATCTGACATTTCACACTGAATGAATGCAAATAGACTCACACAATTTATAGAACAATTTGCAAGGTCAAAATCATTTCAAGGTCACCCCCAACCACGTAACATATCTTCAAGGTCGCACACCCAAGATGACCTTCAACAAAGTCAAGGCCGTCTCGACCAAGGTCAAGGTCAAGGTCACACACACAACCTTGAACACAAGGCCAAGGCCAAAGCACACGTGCACTTTCAAGGTCAATGACAAGGACATGTGGGCGGGGCCAAAGAGGGGTGAAGCAAGGTCAAGGTCAAGGTCGAGGAGTGGGGGGATTGAGAGAATCGGGTTATGTTCACTACTCAACTGCAACATTACTCTTGTAGCAGTCTACTGTCCACCTAAATACACCCTCGGAACAGTGCAGTACTTAGACTTCTTAAATACTCAAGGACAAAAATTTATTATTGGAGGTGATTACAATTCGAAACACATCCATTGGGGATCTCGATTAACAACCACCAAAGGTAAAAACTTATTAGCAGCCTGCAGGCAACTGAATTGCGAAACTCTTTCTACCGGCAAGCCTACTTATTGGCCTACTGATCCCAACAAAATTCCTGATTTGATTGACTTCTTTATCGTCAAGAATATCTCTACCAACTATCTGCTAATAGAAGAAGGCTGGGATATGAATTCCGATCATTCCCCAATATTACTTACGTTAAGTGATAATGTAATAAAGAAAGAGAATCCACCTCGACTAACAAATAAATGGACAGACTGGCCAAACTTTAGACTTGACCTAGAAAATTGCATTAATCTCTCCGTACCACTGAAGACAAAAGAACAGCTGGATGAAGAAGTTGAGACTGTGACTAAAAATATTCAACAAACTGCATGGAAAAACACACCAGAAATTCCTATAAGAACTCGAGGTAATAATTATCCGAAAGAAATTAGAATACTGATCAATGAGAAAAGAAAACTCCGGAGAAAATGGCACCAAACCAGAAATCCAGCTGACAAAACAGCTTTGAACAATCACTCCCAAAACATCAGGAGAGAAATACAAAGGATAAAAAATGAGGCAATAGGTGAATTTCTTACAGAATTGACAGCTGACAAGAACACAGATTATTCACTGTGGAAATCCACCAAAAGATTAAAAAGACCAATTCTTCAGAACCCTCCAATACGCAACTTTGATGGGACTTGGGCTCGCAATAATATGCAAAAAGCGATACGATTTGCGGAACATTTAGAATCTATATTTCAACCCAACGACGGAGATGAAAATCCAGATTGGGAAGAACCAATGCAGATAAACCTAAACATTGCACCAACCACGAAGAAGGAAGTTTCTGAAGTCATCCACTCAGAAATTAATCCTAAGAAAGCTCCTGGCTTTGATTTAATCACCGGGGAAATCCTAAAACAGTTGCCAGAAAAGGCAATAAGAAAACTAACACATTTGATCAACGCCTCATTCAGACTGAGATATGTTCCTCAAATGTGGAAAGTAGCAGAGGTGACGATGATCTCCAAACCTGGAAAACCACCCAACGAAGCAACCTCATATAGACCCATTTCACTTCTCCCAGTGATCTCAAAATTATATGAGAAGATCTTAACAAAGAGAATAAAATCAATCATTGAAGAAAAGAACTTGATCCCCAATCATCAATTTGGCTTTAGAGAGAGTCATTCGACTATTGACCAAGTACACAGGATAGTAAATATAATCGAAAAAACTTATGAAGAGAAAAAGGTCTGCGCAGCTATCTTTCTGGATGTGGCGCAAGCCTTTGACAGAGTGTGGCATAAAGGCTTAATTCATAAGTTGCGAGAATTATTACCAACCCAGTTCTCACAGCTCCTGGAATCGTATTTGACTGATAGATATTTTAGAACTAAGCAAGAAGAGGCCTATTCAGACCTTAGGCATATTAAAGCAGGAGTTCCACAGGGGAGTGTGTTGGGACCTATACTGTATGTCCTTTACACCAGTGACATTCCTCCTCTAGAGCAAAACACAATCGCCACATTTGCCGATGACACAGCTATCCTAGCCGTTGGAAATAAGCATGAAGAAGCTACTGAAAAATTACAATCTGCAGCGAGCCAAATTTCTACATGAACCAGAACCTGGAGAATAAAGCTAAATGAGGCAAAGTCTGTTCACGTAAATTTTACAACCAAAAAAGCTCAAAATTTGCCAGTTAGAATTAATGACACACAGATTCCGATTGAAAATGTTGCCAAATATCTGGGTATTCACTTGGACGCACGTCTTAGATGGAAAGTACATGTAAAGAAAAAACGAGAAGAGCTCGGGATTCGATATAAAAAGATGTATTGGCTACTAGGCCGTGGATCCCAATTGTCTATAAGTAACAAGATACTGCTATATAAGCAAATTTTGAAACCTGTTTGGCTCTATGGTGCACAACTTTGGGGGTGTACCAGTAAAAGGAATTTACAAATCATTCAACGATACCAGAACAAGGTACTGAGAGGCATAGTAGATGCTCCTTGGTATATCCGTAATAGTGACCTACACAGAGATCTGAAAATGGACACCGTGGAACAAGCCATATCGAATGCTGCTACAAGGCATGAACAACGATTACATCATCACACCAATATCGAAGCGATTCAACTTCTCGATAACACTGACATCACAAGAAGACTCAAAAGGATTAAACCATTCGAATTGGTGAAGTGGTAGTCCAACAAAAGCAGAGCAAAGTGCGGATATTGTGTACACGAGTAGTGATACTTATTATAGTGGACACTAAGGATTGCTGTAGAGTAAGACTTAGATTTTAAGAGAACACTAGTTAAGATTAGGTTTGAAACAAATTGCTCATTTGCCATATGTGACAAGATTGCAATAAATTCTTAAAAAAAAAAAAAAAAAAGATTAATTAAGACAACAACGAATTGTATAGTCGCCAATAGACAGAGTTGTACTTCTATAGGCCCCATGCAAGTACCCTTCAACTTAATGGGCAAAATTAAAGTTACTGACGTCCTTGTACTACCTGAACTTGCTCACATGCTCATTTTAGGCATCGATTTTTGGAGAACCATGAAGATTATTCCAGACTTAAAGCAAGACGTTTAGCATTTTACAAGTGAGCCAAGATCTCTAAACGCTATCCCCATACAATGTTGCGAAATTTTGGAAAATTTCCCTAAACTTTAAGAAAACTTAGAATTGGCAACGCGGAAAACTGGTATGCTGTATCAGCTTATATATTGCATAGGTATATCTTTATATCTGCTTTGCAATCAACCAAAATAGGTTTTTGGTGTTCTATAAGTTTTTTCTACATGATACGACAATTTAAAGGTCGGTGTAAGAGTTACATAGGTAGAAATTAACGAAATACTCCATTAGGTTAGGGAGGAAGATTTTCATGCAATAACTTATCAGGAAGCTTTCATGTGACCAAAGGCCTTCGCCAGGGATATTGTCTATCACCAACTCTCTTTAAAATCTACCTCAATGAAGCTTTAAAGAATTGGAGAAGATCATGCAGTAGAATGGGAATAGAATTAAATAATGACACCTATTTATATACGCTTCATTTTGTAGATGATCAAGTGGTAGTGACCCAAGATAAAGAAGACCTCGAATTTAGGACGAGGAAACTATTTAAACAATACGCAGAGTGGGGATTAACAGTCCACTGCAGTAAAACTAAATATATGTGTATCGGTGGAAAAGAAACAGATGTGGATGACAATAGCATAGTAAAATCTTGTTCTGATTATACCTACCTTGGAACAAAGATCGGACAAAGTGGACGAACTGAAGAAGAAATATTGGAGCCAATAACTAAAGAGAAAAAAGCTATCGGATGCCTAAACTCACTATTAAGGTCAACAAACATCTCCAAGGAAAGAAAACATCTTTTATTCAATGCAATATTTAAAAACGTTGTATTGTATGGATGTGAAACATGGCAGATAAATTAAACTTAAGAACGTAAACTGCTGACTCTTGAATTGCACTTTTGCTGAAGATCTGCCGGAAAGTCAAGGATCGAACGGATAACCAACGAGAGAATTAGAAAGATTATGGGCGTAAAGAAAACTATTCTCGATGAAATCCAACAACGTCAGCTGGTATGGAATGAACATGTGGAGAGAATGACGGACGAACGTCTACCAAAGCAAATCCTAAAATGGACACCAAATGAAAAAATAAAAAGAGGAAGACCAAAAGTTACCTGGATTAAGGGCATTAACCGAGCCATGTCCGAAAGAAACTTACTTCCAGGGGATTGGGAAGACCATTTTTTCAAGCCATGTATTCTTTGTTTTGTTTATCAAATATTGGCGATGAAAAAGAGGAGTCTAAAATATTTTTAAAATATCTGAAAAGAGTGGCGTCCGAAAAAAGGATGGGAAACTATTAGGTAATTAATTATCTTGTACTCTCTGCTCAAAACTATAATATATTTTAAATACTATTCAGTGGTAACAGCCAAGTAAAAAACTTAATGAAAGATTTAAATGTTATAATTTTTAATGAAATAATTCCTTACACAAATGTATCAACAAATCTTAGTTTAATCCTAGATAGCATTATGATTAATAAAATAAATAATTTGTTCCTGAAATTGTATTGGATTTTTTAAATTAACTGTAAATCTAAAGAATACTTGTTATAAATTTATTTATTGTTTAAGGAAGTTTGATAAGATAAATGGGAGGTTTAAGTGATTAAACAGATTACCAATGAGACAAATTTCGGAAATTCTCATATTCACCTTTCGACTCTCATAATCTCTTGCGTGACTGCCCCCTCGTCTTTATATTAAATGGAAAGTTAGACCTCTAAACTTAATAAAAATATGGATCCAGTTTTTAAAGGGAATAATATACAAATTTTTCAATTCAAAATTTATCTCTAACCTATAAAATTATCTATTTAGAGTTATAAGTAATTTCACAGATATTTTTTTATATCATTTTCCTTCTTCCGCTTTTCCCTTTTTTTCAAAATTTTACACATGAATTATTTTTGTTTGTTATTTATTATTGAAAAGTTTTTTATGGATTAAATTACATTAAAAGAATTGTTTAACATCAGGATTCAATTCAAATTAAATAGAGTCATCTGGCTAAACTATATTCTATTTATGCTCCAACGACTTTGGCTACAGCGCTGAGTAAAAGTGCGTAAAAGTACAATTTGTTAGACAATAAATGACTTGTCAACTTATCTCGTCACCCCAAGATCCGGGCGGTCTGCAGGCTCTGCTAGAATCAAAATAAACTCACAATAATGAGTCAGCTACGAATATTAATTTATAAGTACCTATATAAATATATATATATATATATATATATATATATATATATATATATATATACATATATATATATATATATATATATATATATATATATATATATATATATATATATATATATTTAGTATTCGGAGGGTTTTCTTGAGTTTTTCAGTCCTTTTTTTTTTAATTAAAACACAACAAAGTTTTCTTTTCAAATATTGTACTCTCACAAATTTGAACTCTCACTACATCAAAATAATAAAATAAATGGAGACAAAACAGACACAATTCTTTTAAAATTATAAATTAATAAATTATTCTGAATTTGTATACCGGAAGGATAACTTTTTCCAATAGTGTTTTTACTTTTCTGTATTAATATTATAAAATATTAATAAAGAATAATATACTCAAATGTGACAAGAGGATGGCTTAAATAAATTATCATATATTTTACTTAATTGTCTCGTGTCAGTTTTTGAGTTAACAGCATTTTAATTTTTCGGGATTCCTATCATCTCATAGAATTCCCGTTTTTTATTATGATTTTCGGTTTTCAAAATTTTGTTTTTTTCAAAGTTAAATGTATGAGTAGTTTCTATTATGTGGTTAGTTAGAGCTGTTTTATTTTTTGTCATACTTATGTCCATTGACTCTACTTTTTATATATTGGCTTGTTGGTCCTATATGCACCGAATTACAGTTGTTGTATGGAATTTGATATACAACATTACATTTCTTGTCATTTGGAATTTTTGCTTTTAATTTGGAAAACTTGTTTTTCAGTAAGTTATGACCTTTGTGACATATAGTAATATTTTCCGTTTTAAATATGTTTTTGGATGTATGAAACTTTGGGATGTATGGGAGCGTCAGATATTTTTGGGTATTTTTTTTTTTAATGAAATTACTACCTATATTGTAAGATCTGTTTATTCTCTTTTTAAATATTGACTTTGAGGCTTCCATACATCCAAAAGCTTTCGCATAATATTTAAAATATATTTAAAAAGGAAAATACTATCATATGTCACAAAGCTCAGAAAAACACTGAAAAACAATTCTTCCAAATTAAAACAAAAATTCCAAATAACAAGAAAAGTAATGTCATGTACGAAATTGCACGCAACAATTGTAATTCGATGTATATAGGGCAAACAAGCCAATATTTAAAAAATAGAGTCAATTAGCATAAGTTTCACAAAAAATAAAACAGCCCTAACTAACCACATGACGGAAACTACTCATACAAAAAACCAAAATTTCGAAAACCGAAAATCATTATAAAAAACGAGAATTCTCTGAAATGATTCCAACAAAATAAAAACGCTCCAAACTCAAAAACTGACATGAGACAATTAAGTAAAATATATAATAATTTATTTAAATAGAAACTATCCACATGTTTTAGCAAATATTTTATCATCTTTGGGTATATTATCCTTATCTATTAATACAGAAAATAAAAACACTATGGGAAAACGTTAACCTTCCGGCATACAAGTTCAGTATAATTTAACTAACTTAAAGGGTTTGTATTTATTCCGTCTCCGTTTGTTTTAACAATTTGATATTGTGAGGGTTCAAGTGAAGGTAGGATTTATTTCTAATTAATGTCTGTAATAGCAGGGTGTTCCAACGTAATATTTTTTGCACTATTTGAATGTACGCCAAAAGGTTACATTGACACGTGAATATATGTTCCAAACCAAGAAAACTTTGTTGTGTTTTAATTAAAAAAATAAGGACTGAAAAACTCAAGAAAACCCTCCAAATACTAAATATATATATATATATATATATATATATATATATATATATATATATATATATATATATATATATATATATATATATATATATATATATATATATATATATATATATATATATATATATATGCAAAAAATATTACGTTGGAACACCCTGCTATTACAGACATTAATTAGAAATAAATCCTACCTTCACTTGAACCCTCACAATATCAAATTGTTAAAACAAACGGAGACGGAATAAATACAAACCCTTTAAGTTAGTTAAATTATACTGAACTTGTATGCCGGAAGGTTAACGTTTTCCCATAGTGTTTTTATTTTCTGTATTAATAGATAAGGATAATATACCCAAAGATGATAAAATATTTGCTAAAACATGTGGATAGTTTCTATTTAAATAAATTATTATATATTTTACTTAATTGTCTCATGTCAGTTTTTGAGTTTGGAGCGTTTTTATTTTGTTGGAATCATTTCAGAGAATTCTCGTTTTTTATAATGATTTTCGGTTTTCGAAATTTTGGTTTTTTGTATGAGTAGTTTCCGTCATGTGGTTAGTTAGGGCTGTTATACTTTTCGTGAAACTTATGCTAATTGACTCTATTTTTTAAATATTGGCTTGTTTGCCCTATATACATCGAATTACAATTGTTGCGTGCAATTTCGTACACGACATTACTTTTCTTGTCATTTGGAATTTTTGTTTTAATTTGGAAGAATTGTTTTTCAGTGTTTTTCTGAGCTTTGTGACATATGATAGTATTTTCCTTTTTAAATATATTTTAAATATTATGCGAAAGCTTTTGGATGTATGGAAGCCTCAAAGTCAATATTTAAAAAGAGAATAAACAGATCTTAAAATATAGGTAGTAATTTCATTAAAAAAAAAATAATACCCAAAAATATCTGACGCTCCCATACATCCCAAAGTTTCATACATCCAAAAACATATTTAAAACGGAAAATATTACTATATGTCACAAAGGTCATAACTTACTAAAAAACAAGTTTTCCAAATTAAAAGCAAAAATTCCAAATGACAAGAAATGTAATGTTGTATATCAAATTCCATACAACAACTGTAATTCGGTGCATATAGGACCAACAAGCCAATATATAAAAAGTAGAGTCAATGGACATAAGTATGACAAAAAATAAAACAGCTCTAACTAACCACATAATAGAAACTACTCATACATTTAACTTTGAAAAAAACAAAATTTTGAAAACCGAAAATCATAATAAAAAACGGGAATTCTATGAGATGATAGGAATCCAGAAAAAATAAAATGCTGTAAACTCAAAAACTGACACGAGACAATTAAGTAAAATATATGATAATTTATTTAAGCCATCCTCTTGTCACATTTGAGTATATTATTCTTTATTAATATTTTATAATATTAATACAGAAAAGTAAAAACACTGTTGGAAAAAGTTATCCTTCCGGTATACAAGTTCAGAATAATTTATTAATTTATAATTTTAAAAGAATTGTGTCTGTTTTGTCTCCATTTATTTTATTATTTTGATGTAGTGAGAGTTCAAATTTGTGAGAGTACAATATTTGAAAAAGGCTAGAGAAGTTCCTGATATATATATATATATATATATATATATATATATATATATATATATATATATATATATATATATATATATATATATATTTATATAAGTATATTATCTAGATATCCTAAAAACTTCAATTTTTACGATTTCTAGGTAAGTCCTATTTAATATACGATAAATTGTGAATACGGATTTTTCTCAATTCTCCGCAATAACTTTATTCAAAAAAAATCTTCCAAAAGTTCAGTTAAATTACTAATTTTGTAAGTTGTATTATTTCTAGCAAGTCTGCCTTTTACTTAAGAGAGATATTTCCTTCTCCAACGGACAGTTTCTGGACGATCTATAAGAACAGATTTCCTATCTGGCTTTTCCCAGCAAAAATTAAGTTCTTCGAGCGATTTTCAGAGCACAGTCCTTTTCATTTCAGATAAATTCTGATTTTAGTTAGAATTTTATCTACAGGTGGGATCTGCTTCTCATAATAAAATGTATGTACAATTCCTTTTATTGCAGTTTTCATCTCTTCGTCTCACGAGGTTTTTCGTCTGCCTGTGATCGAATGTGGCTTGCGACTACTAACAATTCCAGTCGTTTTTTCCTCCTTCAATATTCGGTACATAGTAGATTTTCCAACTCCCGTCATGTTGGAATACATCTCAACAGAGCTTTTAACATTATTATCTAGATATTGATATCTTGAGAGATCATAAACATTCATCGTAATAAGTTTTTCGTTGAGGAAAAAATGCCTTGGTTTAACGATTTTGGAATAAATATGTAGGTGGAAGCCATAACACTTGGGTATCTTACTAATCTCAAATAATATATAAAAACAAGCGCAAACAAGACAAATTATTAAGGCCACAATGTAAGGTGTACTTGCTACTTAGATTTACGGCAGTCCTCAGCTACCTGTGGCACTGGAGCAGGTACGTTGGAGGTTTCGGTAACAGTTTTATTACTCTTGAATAGAATATAGGAATGTGTATGCTTGAAATCCCCCCCTCCTCCCAAGAGCTCAGAGGTCAGGAAAATAGAACCGATTCTGCCTCTTATACTAGGAATATGTATGTAGCTGGCATCTCCCCCTTCTACAAGAGCTTCAAATTCAGAAAAATAGACCCAATCCTGCTTATTACACCAGAAATGGGAATGTTTCCAGTGTCTACCCTCCGTCGAAAATTTGCTTTCGCTTGCCATACTGTACTTTTGTGACATCACCGCCCCCCCCCCCCCGCTCTCCAAAGAGAGTGGGGCTGGATCCGCCCCTGTTGGAAACATATCAAATCGAAGAACGGGAGCTACTCACCTTGAACTCGTCCAACATCCTAAGGTTCCTGAGGAAAATAGGACTGGAGGACCTGCTCTAGCAGATAAGGTTACTCTTACAACTTGGCAGCAATAGAGGGGCACAACAGATCTACCAGGCCGCAGTGTACAAACTCCAATTCTTCGCACATACATATACATACCACTGAGTTTTGATAATATTTGTTTTGTGGTAAACTGAAAATATTCTAATTGGCAATCGTAGTGTCGAATAATCGAATGTTTTTGAATATTATTATTTAAATTCGTATTCGCAGTAAAATTTTACGAATTCTATTAAAATAGATAACTTTCAACAAAATACAATAATTTTAAATATTTTTCCCTAGTTTATCTCAAAAATTTTGAATAGATATAATCAGTCTCAAATTTCCAAAGCGATCAATTTTGATAATGCTATTAATTTAAAAATTTGGCTATAAGAAAAAATTTTAAAAAGCTGTGTCACGAATTATTCTCTTAAATAATTTTTTTACATAAAAAAAGCCAATCAGAATAAAAATTTATGTGTAATTATCAGTTCAGCGTCAAAAAATGACTAAATTCATAAAGTCAATATTAATTTTCGTGAATGTTTGCGATAAATATTCGCATCTGCTAATATTCTTCATCACCAAACCTAAATATTCCAATTTTGAAGCTATTCAGTAGTTTGAAAAATAAACCCTGAAATATTTTCAATTTTCCTAAAACATCCAAAATATCAGAAGCAATAAATTCTCTCCATTTTATCCAACTCGTCAAAGAAAATTGATAATATTTTTCATCGATATCAGTCGAACGATTTTCACGCAGGTGATTTTTAGATCGCATATATAATATATCGATGCGGTCAAAGCAAAGCAATGCTAGCATCATTGAGCAAATTACTTTCACACTAAGTAAACTATTCGAAATTTAGCTTAAATATTTCAATAAGACTTCTTTCATACTAATTGTAGGATAATTGGCCAACATAACAGTGATGTTTAGTACGACAGTATTGCCTTCTATATTGCTGACAAAAACTATGGAGTATGATGTTATTACTTTTGTTACAGCTTTTTAATATCAATTGATCGTTCATAAATAAGAATCCCCATGGATTGATCTAAACTTGTCAAGTATTGACGATGTGAAATTTTTTGAAATAAGTTCATGTTTCAATTAAATATCTCTATATTGAGATATGAAAAATACAATAAATTTTTGGAAATTAACATTATATCTACTAGTAAAGCTATTGAGAAGAATGTTACTGTAAAGCTAAAACTGTTTGAATTTCAAATACAAGGTGTCCAGTAAGTACTTACTAATATTTCGGGAAGATACAGGGAAAGTCAAAATAACCCCTCATTTGTCGTAGAAACGAAATTCTTAAAGTGCCTATTAACGGAGATATAAGGCAATAACCTTATCTGCTCTAAATTTTGAACCGAATTGTATAATTTAATAAAATTTTAATATTTGATAGAGGCTATAAAGACTCATTAAACAGTAGATATCTCAGATCATTAGAGAAGTCAGAAGCAGACTTGCAGCCACACTCGTTGGGTTTAATTTTCACAAGTGTCACTTTACAGAGCTGAAATTTCATATTTTGAATACTTTGGTACTTTCACTTCAAAAAGATCCTTTTAATTTATTTCGATAAAACTGGAGGTTTTCGACGTAAATAGGTTTTTATGCAAAAACTCAGAAGTTACTAATGCTATACACAAAGAGGTAAAAGTAAAATACTCAGTGTGCTGATGTGGTTTAATTTATATAGAAACGATGTGGAAAGCAACAAAATGTAATGCTGAAAGATTTCTATCTCAGATATTATCAACCTTATTTTTATCTGTTTGGGTTTAGCCTTAGTAACTTTTGAGTCCTTCCCATAAAAACCTATTTATCTCGAAAACCATTAAAAACATTTTTGACTTATTTGACCTATGAAACATGGTTTAAGGACGCTTTCCCTTAATGACTATTTGGGCCTATTTTTGTTTAAAAATCAAATAAGACATTATTATTTAAAAAAAAATATGCGAAATGCATATACTTATGAATGATATCAATATATTTAAATACATATTATAGTTATATCATGTTATTTTTTAAACAAAACTTTGCCAGGAGCAAAATGATCGCTACTCTGATTTCTTTTATTAATAGCTTTATCCGAAATTAGACTTTTTCAACAATATCTACTTAGAGCGAGATGAAAACTAACCAAAAAATAATAGTCACGTGATTAGCATTATCTGTCAAATTTTACGTTTTTTCCAAAAAAAAATTTAAAGTGGGGTTATATCTTAAAATATCGAAAAAATTATAAGAAAATGTTTTTCCAAATGCAATTCTTAGCTTATATGCAAAATTTCAGCTGTATAATATAATTTAGATTTTTTGCCCATTTGTAAATTGCAATACTACTGCAAAATAAGTCAACGAAATCTATATGAAACTTCTTAATTTAGACAATGCATAATTCCAGACATATTTTATTTAAAGTAGTGCCATATTAAATGTGTCTTTTTCTACAAAATCCAAATAGTCACATGTGATGCAATGTTTGTTTGTTTTTGACCCTGTATAAGGTAACTTCATAAAATAAATATTTTTGAAAACTTAGTTTGTCTAAAAGTAATACACATTAATTTTAAGAAAATAGTTTAATTGAAAAGACCCAAATTTTCTTATAAAAGAATCATTATATAAAAATAAAGTTAAAGAAAAATTTATTTTGCACCTAATGCCGACTTTACTGATGACCTGTGGACTTGTTTGTCTTAATTATAATATATATTACTTTTAAACAAAGACTACGTTTTCAAAAATAGTTATTTTAAGAAGCTATTGCATCACATGTGGACAAATTTTATTATCCCTATTCGGATTTTGTGGAAAAAACATATTTGATTTTTCACAAAATTCTGGCGTGGTTAAAGATTCTCAAAAAAATGTTATTTATTATGTACTTAAATGATTATAGTATGTTCAAAATCACTCTGAAAATTAGTTAATACATTATTTACTTCATATGTTTCAAACTTTTCAAATTATTAGTAAAAGAACGTATTTACCCATGTTTGCCGTTGAATCCTCTATTTTCGAAAAGAAGCCATTGTTATTCCAGAAGATACGTTATTAAGCCTATTCGTAGAATAAATCACAAGTCACTCAGTGCCAATCAAATATAACAAAATTTACGGTCAAGTCACATTTTTCTGGTATGATCTGATTGGCTCTGAGGAGTTTCTGATTGTTCTGCGAAAGGAACAGTGTGGTTTGGATTCTGTACTGAAAAAAAAAAGAGATAACTGTAACTATTTTGACAGAATTTTTGCCTAAATACTTTTTTTATAACATATACAATAGATCAAGACAGTATCACGTAGAATACTACTAATGTTTTCTCTCATGAACTAAATCTCAGTACTTACCAATTACTGATTACAACTTCCCAGCTCCAAAAATGTGCTGAAAGATTTATTTAGTTTTTTTTGCTTCATTCGTCGATTTTGATACCAGAACTTTATCGTTTTTTTTTGAAAGATCTGTCCATTCTATCAGAATTTCTGTTTCTGTGGCACCGGGATACTGGTTTCGGTTGAAAGAGAACTCCAGTAGTTCCAAAGATTCTCGTGGAATCACAGTTCGTACCCGCTTGCCCGCAATAAATATTAATATAATTAGTTAAACTTACCGTTGAGTAAATTAATGTTTTTTTAATATGTTTTATTCGAAATGCCCCCTCCCCCCAGAATTCTCTCCTGCGGTATCATCTCTTTTGTTTATTTTGACTAGTGAGCAAAAAGAGGAAATGATGAATGAGATTTAGGCTAGTGGGAAGTACCTGAAAGGAATTTAAAAACCGAGAGAACTAAAAAAAATTGTTTGCGATTTTAACACAGTTATTGTGTGTCAAATAAAACCTTTTTCAATTTAAACAATGAATTATTTTGTTTTAGTCTCGATAATTCATTGAAAAAATAATATATTTAAAAAAATGTATATTTTACTGATTCTCATTCTCTCAAAAGAAATTAAAAATTAGGTGGTGTTTTTTTTTTTATTTATTCAAAATGATAAGTATAAATTCTTAGACAAATACGTAATTTTTCTATCTGTGGACGCCTGAGTCCTCGAATTTCTTTGAGTACCTGCTGCTACGGATTGAACAGGAAAATTTGAGCCCACCACTGATTGATTTGGTTCCGAGTCAGTCTGGAAGAAATAAATATTTTATTAAAAATATGTTGTTACAGGCTATTTTCACTGAACACTAACAAGTTCATATAGAGTAAAACTATTATTTACCTTGATAATGCGATAAAACTAGCAAGTTTTACTGAACTTTCCTCTAAGCACGATTTATTTTAAGAACAAAATATTTAGGTTTTGGGTCTGGAATTATATTTTTAAACTACTTTATAAGACTTGAATAAAATATAATTAAAAAGATACATTTAGATAAAAGTCTGAAAATAAACATATGAACATACAAACAATAAACGTGTTATATCCCACATACATGTAATTATGTTTTGTTCTTGTTTTAGGGTGATCCAAATAAGGGCTATTGTTAGGATAATTTTTTAGCCTTACTATTCCGAAAAATTGTTATATTTCATTCGGAAGTTTTCAAGTTCACTTTAAGGATCATAATATCAATTTATTTATATTTAATGATGTTTCTTTTAGCTCAATTTCCTCGAATAACCTTCTCAGATTCTTTTATTTAACTACAACATTTTAATTGGAAAATATTTTATTTAAGGTTTATAAAGTAGTTTAAAATATAATTCAAGACCCAAAATTAAAATATTTTTAACTTAAACTAAAACCTGATTAAAGGAAAATCCAATAAAATTTCGTAGTTTTATCGCATTATGAAGATAAATAATAGTTTCAATCTAAATGAAGTTTTTAAAATTTAGTGAAAATAGCTTAGGAATTGGTATTGTATAGTTTTATTAAATAATGACTTGCAGGAGTATAAATTATTACAAAAAACATACTTTAAAACATTTTTGGGTGACACCATTTTAAAGAGTCGTGAATAGATTATGTCAGAGGTGCACTCAAGACTCTAGAGATATAAAGAAAAGTTGATTAGTTTCCTTGAAAGTTTGTTTCTACTGTTTGGGAAAAAATGTCATTTTTTGAATTTATAACCATAATATACTCTTTTTAACCGTAAAATTGCATTTGATAGGAAATTTTGCTTCTGTTAAATCATTTTAGAATCATATAATTTATCTATAAGTGATAGTATGTCAGTCAATTTACACAAATTTTGTCATAGTTTATTTAAGGTTAATTGAGGTTTGGGTTAAATATTCGTTCTAACGGGTAAGTGGTATATAAATTTTACTCCTGCCAAGTTCTATGGTAGTATTAAAGATGCATCAGGAAAAGTATAAGTTGTGTAGCAAAATGTAATTTAGCCTTATAAAAACTATCTATAAAATCTTTTTTAGAGGGTTTTCTTTGGTTTCATCAGTCATTTCAAGATGCTAAATTGACTAAATAGTTTGTGATTTAATTAGATAGACTTGAGCATATCTGCAAACTTAAAATTTTGCCTGGACATTGTAATACGGTTAATATCAGTTTTATAGTATATTGTTTATGAACTTGGGAGTTTATTTTCCATTTTGACTAACAATGTGATGCTAAAACTTAAAACACGCGGATTCTCAAGTTGCATTTTTCTCAATTTTGACTATCTTTTTTCCTTTAAAGTATTTTCCAATTATTTAAAGAAGCTCCTATATTAGATTCTAGGCATTTCAATACCTCGATTTTTTTAAGCTCAAAAAACCCCGCCAAAATATATTTTGTCAGGATTTTTGATGCAAACTATCTATTAGTAAATTTTACAAAATATGTTTACCATTTTATCAATTTAAACATAAGTATATGGTATAGAATATTTTTATTAAAAAAAAAAAATTTAATATATTTAGGTGTTGAACAAAAAAGTAGAAAACTACACATCCAACTTTTCTCCTAATATATAAATTAAAATATTGATGAAAACCTAGATGCTGTCTCTTTCTCTAAACCAATACTTTCCATTCAGTTGTTGGAAAATGGTTTTATGTGATAACACTAATGTAACACAATAAATATTTTAAAGAATATATCTAAAGAGACTTTGAAAACTCTATTTACAATACAGATATAAAATAAAAAAAGTTTCCCCTCAATGTCTTAACTTATTAATAATATTGAAAATGGCTGAACCCATTAAACATATTAGATACTATATACATGAAATTTTCGTTTGTTTATATTTTAAAGTAGTCCAAATAAGTATTAAAATTAGGTTGTTTTTAAACAGCTTCATTACACTGTGCAAATTTCGTTAAGGATATTATTTTATATCTCGATTCCCAACATATAAATAACATCATTTGATATGGTAGAGTCTAAGTATTTCGTTGAACCTTTTGGAAGTTCCAGTTACTTTTGTAGAATGCTATAACTTTGGAGTCATCATTAGCATGTGCAGAATGACCTCTAAGTAGTAGATTACATAGAAACAATGTTAAAGTAACATTTAAATCTCTCTGTGTAAAACTTGTCGCCAACAATTATGAGCTTTTTTGGATATACTTTTTAAAATATTTTTATTAAGTTTCCAGGATTCGTGAGTTACACAAGCGGCAATATGTGTATCGCCGTTTCATATTTTACTATTTTTTGGTTTAAAGTTTTCTCTTTAGATATACCATTGACCCAACTAAACTTAAAATGTTGACTGCTTCTCTCAGCAAATAGCCAATAAGGTTTAACTTTTAAAATTAAATTTGACAAATTATGCTAATCACGTGACTACTATTTTTTTTTGGTTAATTTTCATCTGGATCGAAGCAGAAATTGATGCCAAAGTCAGATTTCGAATAAAACTATTAATAAAAAAAATTCCATATGATGCGGTCTTTACTAGGCACACTGTATAAATGTGTTTAAATTATTGATGCAACGATTAGCGAAAGCTATATAGGATTATGTGCACTAGGTGAACGCCTGGCAGTATATTTTTACTTCCCTTCGTACGTTCATTTTAACTGATGACACGTTATTTATTTGAAGCATTAAATGCGATTAATCTCAGCATGTAGTTCTTGACTTAAATTGTCAATTGCTGGGCGCATAATTAAGAAATATTTATTTAGTTAAAAGTTATTTGTGTGTGATTTTTCAGATATTTAACTACTTTTAACTCAGAAACTATACGTTGGAGGGAAAAAATACAAAAAAAAACACTTTTTTGATTAGAATCGAACGAGGAAGACGAAAAGAGTATTTATTTTACAAAAAAAAGCAAGTTTTTTACTTATTAATAATTTTTTTACAACAAATTATCTGACCAGTTTTCGGAAGTCCACCCTCAATATTTGTAATCAGGGGATCAAAATGCATATAAAAAACTTTGGGCTCCCGGACTACTTATTATACCCAGCGTCGTACGATTTATTTTCTCAATATAATGGAATTTTTCAGAATGCCGCCTAACAAGTTTTATTTCTATATTACTACTTATCCCGGTTATGTTAGTTCATGATGCAGCTGCCTCTCGGTATCCCCAATTATGTGTTTCATTATTTTTATAGCCTTATTTTTCCCATTATTTTGTATTTGATTTGATAGTTTATCATTTACTACGATATTTTGATCGGATTATATTTAAACTGAATTTTTTTAAATTCTGTGTTAGAACTGACATATTACTATATTCGTCTTAAATTTCACAAGCACTAAATAAATTCTTTTGTTATAAAATATTAAAATAAGATTTCAAATCAAATTCCATATATGCGTTTCAACAAAAGATTCACCTTTCGGTATAAAATTTTACATTCACATGCTTTTAATTAACTCAAAGACACACGTGAAACGAAAAAAAATTATAACTCGAATAACTGTTACTGACCGCAAACATAATGCGTACCCAACACCATTTGACCAGTTTTTTATGATTCTTATACACTTCATATCTTGTCCTGTAAAAAAGGGTTGAAAAATCCAATGTCATTTAAATGAACATCAGGAAATTGCTGTTAAAAAATGACAGAATCAGAAAATTCTTTCCCACTTTATCCAGGCTTAGCACTGGCAGAATTTTTCATCAAATTCTGGCGTAGTTAAAGATTCCGAAAAAAATGTTATTAATAATGTACTTAAAGGATTATAATATGCCGAAAATGACTCTGAAAATTAATTCATACATTATTTACTCTATATGTGTAAAATTTTTCAAATTATTATTAAATAAAATTTTTATAAAAAAATTGGACCGACTTCTAAAAATGCGCTAAAAAGTGAAAAATAACTAGAAATTTCTATATGAAATTGAAATTTTTGAAGTCGGAGCCAAACTAATACCTGACAAAATGTGATTCGCATAAACAGATTAAAAATACTTTATTTCTAATTGCTTTCTAACCATAATTTGTATCTATTAGTAGTTATTTATTTCATTTAGAAATCATTTGGCGCCGACTTAAAAAATTTCAAATTCATAAAAAAAATTCTATTTATTTTTCATTTTTTAGCGCACTTTTAGAAGTCGGTTCAACTTTTTATAAAAATTTAACTTTTCGATTTTTAGTTTTGATAATATTCATAAATTATTTGAACTAAGTGCTAATCGAGATTCGTTTACCTCGCAATGACTCTAAGGTGGCAAAAAAGTACCCATTTTATCCATAATTGTAAATCACCCTAAAATGAACCACTAACAATTCTTTGATTCTTTGGGCTCTCCAAATACCAATGAAATTGTGTCAAACAAATATTTAGTCTGTCATATTAAATCCACTATCTTAAATTTTAAATTAATTTTGGATTGGTAATATAGGCCCCAAAACCTTCCAATATCGAAATTTAAAAAATCTGGGACGTAAATTTCTTAACCCGATATATTTTTTATTGCATATTGAGTTTGTATATGCCCCAAGAACCCCGCAATATCAATTTTAGATGAAACTGGAAAATGTAAAATTTTTAGTCCCTCATATTGTATCTAATCAACCTAATAGTTGTAAAAAATTAACTTCATATTCGTAATACCAAATTTTAAAAAATGCGAATAAGGTAAAATTTTCAACCCACCATATTGGATCCGCCATATTGAATTATGAAAAATAATTTTAACGTCTTAATCTAATCTAAATCTAAACCCTTCAAAGCCCCATTATACCAATTTTAGATGAAATCCAGAAATTTAAAATTTCTAGACCGTCATATTGCATCTAACCTATTAGGTTTTCGTAAAATAATTTTATATTCGCAATTTACATCCTCAAAAACGATTCAGTTCCACATTTGTACAAAATCGAAAAATGTAAAATTTTTAGTCAGCTATATTGCGTTCGCCATATTGAATCCAGAAAAAATACTATTAAATTCATAATTTACACCCTCAGAACCCTCTTTATCAGTTTTGTAAAAAGTCGAAAAATGTAAAATTTTTAGAACACCTTATTGAATCCACCAGATTGAGTTTTTCAAAAAATATTTTAATTTTATAATTAACACTAACAAAAATCCCTCAATACTGACTTTAGATAAAATCGAGAGATGTAGCATCTTTAATCCTCTATCTTAGATCCGCCATTTTTAATTTTTTTTTTAAAATAATATCAAATTCGTAATGTGCTATCATATCAATTTTAAAAAAAAATCGGACAAAATTAATTTTTTACCCACCATATTGGATACGCCATATGGAATTTTTTGAAAATAATTTTAGATTCGTCATGTGTGGTCCCGAAAACTCCCCCATAACAATTTTTCAGAAAATCGGACAAAATTAATTTTTTAGCCGCCATATTGTAAGCGCCATCTTGGATTTTACTGCAAAAAATATGGGACACCCGCAGCAACTTCCCGAATATAACGTAAAAAATTTCATTCAAATCGGTGCAGCCGTTCCGGAATAATCGGTGTACATACATAAAAAAATACATAGTCGACGAATTGTGTACCTCCTTCTTTTAGAAGTCGGTTAAAGAACATACTTACCCATGTTTGCCTCTAGTTTCGAAAAGAATACACTTTATTAAGCCTATTCATAGAATACATCACAATTCTGCAAGTGCCAATCAAATATAAAAAAATAGAGAGTCAAGTCACATTTTTCTTAGGAAGGTCTGACTGGCTCTGACGAGTTTCTGATTGTTCTGCGAAAAGAGCAGTGTGATTTGGATACTGCACTGAAAAAAAAAATAACGGTAACTATTTTGATAGAAATTTTACATAAATACTTCTTCTATAACATAGACAATAGAAATCAAGACAGCGTCATGTAGAATACTACAAATTTTTTCTCTCATCAACTAAATCTCAACACTTACCAATTACTGATTATAACTTCCCAGCTCCAAAAATGTGCTGGAAGATTTATTTGTATTTTTTTTTGCTTCAATCTTAGATTTTGATACCAGGACTTAATCGTTTTTTTTTTTTGAAAGACCTGTCCATTCTATCAGAATTTCGGTTTCGGTGGTACCCGGATACTGATTTTGGTTAAAACAGAACTTCAGAAATTCTAAGGATTCCTTTGATATTACAGTCCGTACCCGCTTGCCTGCAATAAATATTAATATAATTAGTTCCACTGATATGAACAGAATTCTGTAAAATTAGCTGTTATTATACTTCAACCCATTATATTAATCTTAATAAATAAAAATTTTTGAAAGTGTTTATTTCCTTAGAACCTTTTGCAGTCGGTGCCGCAGTAGTTGAATGAGTTATTCTAAACTCAGCATTGAGTGAATTAATGCTTTTTTGACTATTTTCTATTCGAAATGCCCCCTCCCCCCAGAATTCTTCCCTGAGGTATCATCCCTTTTGTTTATTTTGACGAGCGAGTAAAAAGAAGAAATGATGGATGGGATTTAGGCTAGTGGGACGTGCCTGAAAGGAATTTAAAAACTGAGAGAACTAAAAAATTGTTTGCGAACTTAGCCCAGTTATTGTGCGTCAAATTAAACCTTTTTCAGCTTACACAATGATTATTTTGTTTTAGTCTCGATAATTCATTAAAAGAAAATAAAAAATTTAAAAAAATATTTTACTAATTCTCATACCCTCAACAGAAATTAAAAATTAGGTAATGCTTTTTTTTTATGTATTCAAAATGATGGATTTAAATTCTTAGAAATGTACGTACTTTTATCAGCTGTGGACGCCTGAGTCCTCGAATTTCCTAGAGTATCTGCTGATTGAACAGGGAAATTTGATCTCATCAATGATGATGCATTTTGTTCTGGTTCAGTCTGGAAAAATAAATATTTTATTAAAGATATGTTGTTACATACAGTATATTCTACGAGTACAAGGAACATTGTTAAAATCTGGAATGTAAAAAAAAATTGTAACATATTTTCAGTGTTCTAATTTTTTGCTCAGCAGTTTTTCCTAGAATACGTACCAGGGTTGTTTGAAAAGTAAGAATGATGCAAGAAAACAAATGGCATGATATTTTTCATGCACGATCCTCAAGATGTTGTACTGCGAAGTTTCAGACGTATTAAATTACACTGATAGGCAAGCATTGTAATAATTCGAAAAAACCATATTTTATACGATGTTTAGGGTATAAAATAGCTTTTTGTGTGATGAATACAACATTTGGCGACACACATCGTATTCGAATAAACTCTTCTCAAGAATATTTAGTCTTATTTAAACTGGATTCGTTAATGATCGAAAGCACTTTTATTCTTCAGTACAGGCTCTCTTAAGTTCAATATACTTTTTCCAGTGATTCTTCAATTCACTTATCCCATCCATAAAGCGATTTTCTGGAAATACCCTTATTCAGCTGCAATTCCAAGCCTTGCTATTCCGAAAAATTGTTTTATTTTATTCGACAGTTTTTAAAGCTGACTGAAAGATCAATTTGTGTATAATTAATGATTCTGTATTCGAGTTTCTTTTAGCTCAATTTTCTCGAAAAACCTTCTCAGGCTCTTTAATGTAACTATAACTTTTTAATTATAAAACATTTTATTTAAGGCTTATAAAGTAGTTTAAAAATATACTTCAAGACCCAAAATGAAAATATTTTTATCTTAAACTATTCAATAAAAATAGGTATCGTATTATGAAGATAAATAATAGTTTCAATCTAAATGAAGTTTTTAAAATTTAGTAAAAATAGCCTAGGAATTGGTATTGTATGGTTTTATTAAATAAGCACTTACAGGAGTACTAAATATCTTTAAATTATTACAAAAAACATACAAAACATTTTTGGGTGACACCATTTTAAAGAGTCGTGAACAGATTATGTGAGAGGCAGATTCAAGACTCTAAAGATATAAAGAAAAGTTGGTCATTTTCCATCAAAGTTTGTTTCTAATGTTTGGGAAAAAATTTGAAAAAATTCATGTAAAAAGTAATTAGATTACCCGATGATTTTTTGAATTTATAACCTAAATATACTCTATTTAACAGTAAAATTTCATCTGTTAGTAAATTTTGCTTTTGTTAAATCATTTTAAAATTATTTAATATATCCAGAAGTGGTATATAAATTTTACTCCTGCTAGTATTAAAGAAGCAACAAAAAAAGTATAAGTTGTGAAGCAAAATATAATTTAGCCTTATAAAAACTATCTATAAAATCTCTTTAGGAGGGTTTTCTTTGGATTCATCCATCATTTCAAGATGCTAAACTGACTAAATAGTCTTGTTTGTAATTTAATTAGATAGACTTGAGCATATCTGCAAACTTTAAAATTTTCCTAGACATTGTAATACGGTTAATATCAGTTTTATAGCGTATTGTTTATGGTCTTGGGAGCTTATTTTCCATTTTGACTAACAATGTGATGCTAAAACTTAAAACAGGCATAGTCTCAAGTTGCATTTTTCTCAATTTTGTCTATCTTTTTTCCTTTGAAGTATTTTCCAATTATTTAAAGAATGTTCCCATATTAGATTCTAGGTATTTCAATACCTCGATTTTTTTAAGCTCAAAAAAACCCCGCCAAAATATATTTTCTCAGGGTTTTTGATACAATCTATCTATTAGTAAATTTTACAAAATATGTTTATCATTTTATCAATTTAAACATAAGTATAAGGTATAGGATATTTTTATTAAAAGAAACAAATTTCGTATATTTACGTACTGAACAAAAAAGTAGAAAACTACACTTCCATTTTTTTTTTAAATATATAAATTAAAATATTGATGACGACTTAAATGCTGTCTTTTTCTCTAAAGCAATATTTTCCATTCAGTTGTAGTTGGAAAATGGTTCTATGTGATAACACAAATGAAACACAAAAAATATTTTAAAGAATATTTAAAAAGAGACTTTCAAACTATGCTTATTTTTTTTATAAAATATACTCATATAATTAAAATGTCGATTTGGCGTTTCATTAAATTTAAAAAAGAAAAAGTTTGAGGAATATTTATTTCCAATTTAAACCCATAATATAAAGAAACATATGAACAAAAAACATATCAATTTAAAATGAAATATTGGCTAAAAAACAGAGAATCCTCGAAGTTTAATTCAATATTTTAGAGAAGGCTGTTAATTATATTTCAGAAAATAGCACTCCAAGACTGAATTTACATCTTATCGTAGTAATAAAGTATAATAGTTACTTATACGGACGTCGCAGAAATACAGTAAAAATAATTCAGCGGACATTACTTTTAAAAATATTTTTTATGGTTTTTTGTTATAATATTGAAAGTTGAAAGGAAATACAACCTAGATATTCTAACTTTTCCTCACCGAATTGGTGAAAGTAAATTTATTAATCTGAATAATAACAAATATTAAAAGAAGAGATTAAAAACCTTGCTTGATAAATATTTTTTAATGATTTTGTTTAGCTGACGGTAAAAAAAATAATGTGTTAGAAAACATTAAATATTACTTACAAATTCCGAAGCAAAGTTCTCATAAAAAGTTCTTGCACGTAACCATTCGTTTTTAAAAGTTTTTGGCACAAAAGTTCGCTGCTAACGATACGAACAAAAGTTCACTGTTAACGATGTGAATAACTCACAGGTAGTTAAATAACTATAAAAATTGTGCAAGTTATATTTAATGTCAAATTATTGTTGTAGGCGGTTCACTGTTAATCCAAATCAATAAAACTAGTCAAAGAAAAGTACCCCTTTAATCTGATTGCCTCTGAATGTTTAAGATTAATTTTGAGGTAAAATTTCACCAATGGTCTTTAATCCAATCGAGGCCACAGACAGACTAATTTAAATGGATGACTCTTATCAACAGATTTTGTTTGAAATCCTTACATATTAATACCAAAATTGCTTAAGTACTTGATAAATAACTTTTTTCCTTGAAAACGCAATACACAATCCAGATATAAAATTAAAAAATCCTCCTCTAAATGTCTCAACCTATTGATAATATTTAAAATGGCTGCACCCAATAAATATATTAGATACTATATACATGAAACTTTCTCTTTTTCATGTTTTAAAGTAGTCCAAATAAGTGCTAAAATTAGATTGTTTTTAAACAGCTTCATTACACTGCGCAAATTCCGTTAATGATTTTGTTTTCTACCTCGGTTCCCCACATATAAATAAAACCATTTTATATGGTTGGACTTAAATATTTTGTTGAAACTTTTGGAAGTTTCAGTAACTTTTGTAGAATGCTATAATAGATTAGTTCAGAAAATTGTCCTTTTGGAGTCATCATTACCATGTTCAGAATGGCCTCTAAGTGGCAGATTACATAGAGACAATGTTAAATTTACATCTAAAACTCCATGTAAAACTTGTCACTAAAAATTATGACCTTTTTTAGATATTTTTTTTTTTAATTTTGATCAGGAATATTGTTACTAAGTTTCCAGGCGCCGTGAGTTACACAAGCGGCAATGTGTGGACCGCCGATTCATGTTTTAAAATTTTTTGGTTTAAATTTTTCCATTTAGATATACCATTGACCCAACTAAACTTAAAAAGTTGACTGCTTCAGTCAACAAATAGTCAATAACATTCGTTGTATAGCTTAATAAAGTAACACAACCTCTGATGGTCAACGGTTAACCCGCATTTGGATTTTGAAGTGAAATAAACAGCAGAAAATGAGCTACCATTAGTTTTTGGAAAATTAATGTCTTTTGGTCCCCAAAACACATAAGTTAAAATAAATTTTTTAATTGCGACCCTTTTAATAATTTTTCCGTAATAATTTCTCTCTAAAGGATATTTTTGTTTTATTAACGTTTCTGGCATTTGGTTTTCATAGGCGGAATCAGAACTATTTTCATTTCTGGCCAGTTGTGAAGACACTTCCAAAGCATTTAAATTTACTTTATCGTTCACCACAAGTTCATCTAAGTCTAAACTATCTGTAACTGGAACTTTTTCTATTGGCGGTGAAATTTCCGAACATGACGTTTCCGCTGCCTATACTTCCAAATCTGATTTTGAGAACGTTGAAAAATAAGCACTTGTTTTCGACAAATTTGCTTTTATATTTCTTGCTCTTTCTTTCTTTTTAAATTTACTCAACTACTTGATTTCTTTCCTTTATTTTTTTCCGTTTTAGTCTAATATAAAACATGAAACATTTTACAGAAACAAACCTAATAAATTACATATTACTCATAGTTATATTAAAAACTTTCAACTACTCTCAACTATCCCTAAAACAAAAGAAGACCATTTTTAATTATTATTTTTCGTTAAAAATATACACTCAAATATTTTCACCACCTTTTACTATAACTTCGCAAGACTCAAGACAAAACTAAGTGTGAGAAAATAATAAAATTATTGCATACCTCTCCAATATATATTCCTTCCAATATTTTACCACATCGTTCTAAAAATGTGAATCAAAAAAATAGGAAATATTCATTATTATCCACTGCTCGCTTTTCGCATCCCGTCTTTATCGGCACTTATCAAAGGAAATAGGCACTCGCCGCAGTGTCGCTACTGTTGTCGGCAATTTACACATGATGCAGCGCCGCTCTGTGTATTGAAATATGTAGAATTTTGGCCGTTAAAAAAAGCCTTCTTTTTTCTTTAGCATTAGGAAGACTATATAAATTTAAAAAAAATAATACTACTACACACAGCATGCATTGAGTGATCATTTTTGATCATTTTAGAACATTCTTTATTTATTTATTATTCATATATTTTTAGAATCTTTACCCAGATAATATTAAAAAAATTTTCTATAGCACCAAATATAATATTCCTGAAAACGTCTCTGAAACTCCTTCTCAACCGTCTCTTTTAAATACTCAATATTTAAGTTTAGCCAACACTCTCTTAAATATAACAATACAAGTTCAGTTTTTCCATACACTCCCCCACATAGAAAGTCTCACGGACCAACTGTTGAATGTTTTTAAACATACAGATATCAACATAGCTAGAAGACAATCATTAACTCTCTCTAAAATTTACTCTAAAACTAACCACTGTTTTACGGATTCGTATGTCATTCATTACTTAGGCCGCCCACGCCACTGTTCTCGGTTGACACCTGACATTTGTCACTACAAAATGATGTTTTGCTGTTTCGTGGTTTGTGAAAATTTAATCAAATTCTAACAATCCTCTCATCTTATGCTTTTAAATATAATTAAAAAGATTTAATGGTGGGATTTTCCCCTCAACTAAATAAATGGATTATAGATTGTAAAGTTCCGCTTTTAGGCCAGGAAACGAAGCGATTTTTGGGAGGTAAAAATGACTCAAATACTGCCTGCGATCTGATTGCAGAAATGAGTAGGGAACGGTAGTAGAAATAACGTCTCGTCTCGTGTCTCAACAAATCTTGGTTGCAACATTTTTTTTTAACAAATAGGTCGAAAAATTATTTTTTCCCCGTTTTTTTAATTTTACGGAAAATCTAAGGGATTTAGAGAAAAATGTTTCCCAGACGAATTGTACGTCTTGAAAATATCTTCAAAATGAGTTTTCGTTTGTCCAAATCGGTCCGTAAATGAAAAAGTTATTGCAAATTAAACATTAAAAATGACTTATTTTTTAATTTGTGATAATTTACCTTAATATTTATTGAATTGTTTTCAACTTTTACCAGAGTATGAGTTTTAAAGTGCTTAAAAATGTGCGGAAGTTGGGCGCTGAAGGTCCAATAGTTTATGTAAAATTGCAATTGTTTATTAGAAAAACAAAAAAAGTGTCTATATTTGATTGGTTGTACCGTCGTCTAGGAAACCGCTACAGAGTTCTGTCAGTGCTCATTCCCTTCGTAAAGACTAAAGCTATCATGTAGTAAAAAAAGTGGATATTTTTCGCTTATAAATAAATTAATTAACAACTGCATGTTTTGTCCGATTTGTTAATGAAGCATATCATTGGAAAGCTGGTGAAAAAACACGAATTTTGAAAAAAGTCTCTACGACCAATAAGAGCCGAGTTAGCAATTTTTTTTCAAAAAATCACAGAGCCATTGTTTATTTATATTAAGAGTTGAATTTTTTACAGTTCATTAATAAGAGCTAAAATTATATTAAATCATTCAAATGAGGTTGATTTATACACAATCAACCCTTCAGGAGATCGCTAAACTGAGGGTACGTGCTGTAGGCCAGATAAGGTAAGTTGGAGGGGGTAACCGAATCTCACCGAGTACAAAGTGAGAGCGCGTCTTCAAATCGCACTTGAAAAATTAGCAATATCTCCGCTTCTAAATAATGTAGAGCTTTCATTCTTTGATTTTGTTGGGGTAGCTCATCGAAAAAATAATATTGAGCACATATTCAACCTTCTCGGATTGCATTTTTTACATTTAAAAATTTTTTACTCGTTTTACATGTTTTTTCACTGAAAACAATTACATACCTTGCTATATATATATATATATATATATATATATATATATATATATATATATATATATATATATATATATATATATACATATATATATATATATATATATATATATATATATATATATATATATATATATATATTTACTTTTATGAACAAATATATTCGTCCTCCTGCCTACCCCCCAAAAATTATATTTTTCAAGATTTCGATAATTATGATTTAATGGATTATTGAATAACTTTTAATACAACCTTATTTTGTTAAAATAATATTATTCAAGAAATGTTATTTCAATGCTATAACAAGAAAATTCAAATTTTAGCACGATATTATTATTTCTAGTTCATACATATGTAATAAAAGGAAAAATGCGAAATCTTGAGAAATATAATTTTTGAGGGGGTAGGAGGGGACCGAATATAATTGTTCATGAAAGTAATATATATATATATATATATATATATATATATATATATATATATATATATATATATATATATATATATAATAAGGTATGTAATCGTTTTCAATGAAAAAACATGTAAAATGAGTAAAAAAAAATTTAATTGTAAAAAACGCAATTTTCGCGGGGAGGGGGGGGGGTGGTCTGAGAAGGTTGAACATGTGCTCAATATTATTTTTTTTATGAGCTACCTAAAAAAATCAAGGAATGAAAGCTCTACGTTATTTTGAAGCGGAGATATCGCTAATTTTTCAAGCGGTGAGATTCGGTTACCTTATCTGGAGTCTAGCACGTACCCTCAGTTTAGCGATCTCCTGAAGGGTTGATTGTGGTTAAATTAACCTCAATTGAATGATTTCATATACTTATTAATGAACTGTAAAAAATTCAGCTCTCAATATAAATAAACACTCGCTCTGTGATTTTTTGAAAAAAAAATTGCCAACACGGCTCGTATTGATCGTAGAGACTTATTTTTTCAAAATTCGTGTTTTTTTACCAGCTTTCGAATGATATGCTTCATTAACAAATCGGACCAAAAATGCGGTTGTTAATTTATTTATAATACCCATATCTTCATGACGATTTTGCATAAACAAAATATGAAAAATATCCACTTTTTTACTCTATGGCAGCCTAAGTCTTCACGAAGAGAATGAGCATTGACAAAGCTCTGTAGCAGTTTCCTAAACGACGGTACAGCCAACCAAAAATAGTCACTTTTTTCGTTTTTCTAAAAAACAATTACAATTTTACAAAAACTATTGGACCAACAGTACCCAACTTCCGGCCACTTTTTAAGCACTTTAAAACTCACATTTTGTTAAAAGTTGAAAACAGTTTCAGTTTTTTCAGTTTTTTTTAACACTCCGTTTCCTGGGGTATCTTATACTCAGGATTTAATTATGTTTAGAAAAACAAAAACAATTTCCCGTCGTGGCTTCGACAGCAAAATATTTCTTTTATTGAAAAAATAAATGGATTATAGATTGCAGAAAAAGTTTCGGTCATATATGCAGGACTTTATTATGTTTAATAATAATTAAAACAGTATAAGTAAATGGAATATAGAGTATAGAAAAAATTTTGCTCATATATTTAGGACTTTATTATGTTTGAAATAATAAAAACAATTACCCGTTGCGGTTTCGTCAGCAAAATATTTTTTTTATTGTATAAATAAATTGAATATAGAGTATAGAATAAGTATCGCTCATATATTCGACTGAATTAGTTAAGTGCTATGTAATACCAACTGGCTGTACGTATATATATATATATATATATATATATATATATATATATATATATATATATATATAATTTATTTTTGTATCTTAAACTTTTGTTAAATATGTTTTTGTAATATTTTCTTGGGTATAGGTTTTTCCGTTAGAGAAACAAAGAACAGCAATTTTTCTGACATTTCGCTCTACATAATGAGGTTCTTCAAAGATCTGGTATATTTATTTTAAATTTACAAATTTATAATTTTTTTTTTAATAAACATATATCACAGTAATTACACATTACATTTTTATTTTTAATTTAATTAAAATTAATAAAAATTTAAAACAATACAACAGGTTAAAATAGTGAAAATTATAAAATAGTACATAACTTGAAACTAGTTTTCTATGTATGTTAAAAATTAATTCAATTATTCAAAATTCACGTATGCAAATGATATGGATAAATTTCCTTTTATAAAAAAGCAAAAAAATAGGGAAAAAGATTATTATTATTTTTTTAATCACGTTCTTTCATTTGCATGAGTGTATACGAAATCGTCCCAAGCATCATTACATTATTTCTCATATTTATTATAGCGTCGCTTCAAATATGTTATATTAAAATATCAAATTAAAATATATCTGACTTAAGTTTTTGACATCTTGCTTCTCATTTACAGCACTTTTATCTTGTTTTATGTGTATCATTTCTTTGATGACTTAATTGAATTTATTTTTAATATACACACAAAATTACTGTCAAGGTATGTACTATTTTATAATTTTCACTATTTTAACCTGTCATATTGTTTTAAATTTTAAACTTTAAGACTGTTGGAAAATCTGTTTTATTTTTATTAATGTTAATTAAATTAAAAATATAAATGTACTGTTTAATTACTGTAATATATGTTTATTAAAATAAAATTTGTAATTTTGTAGATTTAAAATAAATATACCAGCTCTTTGAAGAAGCCCACTATGTAGAGCGAAACGTCAGAAAAATTATTGTCCTTTGTTTCTCTAATGGAAAAACCTATACCCAAGAAAATATTAATATATATAAATATATAAGCTATTAATAAAAAAATCCCATGTAATACAGACTTTACTAGTCGGATTATATATATATATATATATATATATATATATACATATATATATATATATATATATATATATATATATATATATATATATATATATATATATATATATATATATATATATGTATATATATAATCCGACTAGTAAAGTCTGTATTACATGGGATTTTTCTTATTAATAGCTTTATTCCAAATTTGACTTTGGTAACATTTTTTGCTTAGCTCGAGATGAAAATTAACCGAAAAATTAATAGTCACGTGATTTGCATTATCTGTCAAATTTAAATTTTTTTTTCCAAAAAAAATTCAAAAGTAGACATATCTCAAAATATCGAAAAGACTTATTAAAAAAAAATTTCTGAATGCAATTTTTAGTCCATATGCAAAATTTCAGCTGTATAAGATAATTTAGATCTTTTGCCCATTTTTCGTAAATTGCGCCACTATTGTATAATAAGACTAAACGCAACCTACATAAAGGTTCTTAGTCTTGACAGTGCTTCATTCCAGACATATTTTGTGTAAATATTACAATTACAATTCTACAAAATCTAAATAGGGCTATTAAAATTCGGTCACATGAGAGGCAAAGTGTATTTGTTTTTGACCCTGTATAAGGTAACTTTATAAAATAACTATTTTTAAAAACCTAGTTTGTGTCTAAAAGTAATGCACATTGACATTAAGGAAACAGTTTCATTGAAAAGACTCAAATTTTCTAATAAGAAAGTCATAATATTAAAATTAAACGCATTTCAAATTTATTTTCCACCGAATAAAGACTTGAATGATGACTCTGTGTATTTGTTTGTCTTAATTATAATGTGTATTAATTTTAGACATATACTATGTTTTCAAAAATAGTGTTTTTATTAAATTACCTTATATAGGGCCAAAAACAAATAAACTTTGCTTTACATGTGACTCATATTTAATGACCTTATTGGATTTTGTAGAAAAAAACACATTTAATATGGCGCTTCTTTAAACAAATATGTCTTTGATAAAGCATTTTCAAAACTAAGAAGTTTTATGTAGGTTGCGCTGAGTCTTATTTAGCAACAGTGGTGCAATTTACAAAAAATTTGCAAAAATAAAAATTATTTTTTATAGCTGAAATTTTGCATGTGAACTAAAAATTGCATTTAGAAAAACTTTTTCGATATTTTGAGAAATAACTCCACTTTTGAATTTTTATTGGAAAAAAATTAAAATTTGCTAAAAATGTTAATCACGTGACTACTATTTTTTTCGTTAATTTAATTGATTCCTAAGTCAAATTTCGAATAAAGTTATTAATAAAAAAATCCCATATGAAGCGTCAACATTTAGTCTTGATTATTTCTGTTTTATTTCTCGACCAAAATCCACACATTCTTAAATTTAAGAATGCTATTGTTAGCAATTTTTTTGTTGTAATTTTACATTGAAGGTGAAAATTGGCCGAATCATAAGATTTAAAAAACTTGTGCTTCCCAAAAAGTTTTTATTATATATATATATATATATATATATATATATATATATATATATATATCCTTTTCATTTGGAAAATTAGTTTTAACTAATTTGTAAATTTTTAAAAAAACTCGGTTTTTAACCTTCCTTATGACGGACGTAATATGATCAAATATTACTAAAAATTGCTACCTCCTCAACATGTCACATATAACAAAATACTATATAATCACCTGAATTTATAAAATATTTAAATAAGTACTAAATATGGACCTGTACGTAAATTTCGGATGCTTTGATGTATTTCTAATTAAAAGGGTTACTTTCGAAGAACTCCAAAAACTTTGTGTTTCCTTAAATTATATTTTAGGCCTTTAATTTTTATGACCCACTTACCAATAAAAATGTATCATAATTTACATTAAAATTACCTGACCTAATAATAAAAAGTTGTTGTAAATAGTTATTCTTCTTTATGACAAACAAATAACAGGCGAAACTGTGATTAAATATGGTCTCAGCGTAATTTACCTGAGAGGTTAAGTAATCTGACTGAAATGTTATGGTAATAAAAGAAATTTATGGTTAATTTCTAAACTATCCTAAATATCGAAAAGGATGCAAAGATTATATAAATGAGGTTTTCTGCATTTTATGATCCCAAGTCACAAGTAAACAGCACACGAACTCCGTGAACAGCATAGAAAAGAAATTTCTTTGCTATTTCTTTCTATTATGGAAAATCATTCAAAACTTACTCTATAAGCACATTCGGCAACGGTCGGGTATATCCGAACAAGCAATCGTGCTATAGAAATGGGCGTGTTGCTGTTCTTCTATCTCTCTCAAAGCAATTTAAATGCTGCATAAGTTTGTCTCATTTTTTCCTGATTTAGGGTGTTTGAATTTGTGGTTATGTTGAATGTGAGATATATTTGTTTCTAAAAATGAAATGAAGTTCATAAATGTATTGTCATATTTTATTTGGCCAAAAGTATAGATTTGGAAGTTATATAAGAAAAAATGTCAAAATAGCAATAATTATTTTTATATCTATTTATTTCTTAACGTTAAGAATCAGAACAATAATAAATTATTAGAGCTGAATTAAGATATTGATTGATTGAGTGAGATAAAGAAACCAATTACAGTTAATTTGAGCGAAGACAGCTTCACTGACTTTGATTCCGAATTAGATATGTAATGTTTACCAGGGTAAACACACAAAATAAATAAATAAATAAATATATATATATATATATATATATATATATATATATATATATATATATATGTATATATATATATATATATATATATATATATATATATATATATATATATTTATATATATATATATATATATATATATATATATATATATATATATATATATATATAAAATAAAATAGAATAAAATATTGGCGAAGCGGACGTGAAAATTTGTCAATCTACATGATTCTCGTATTAAAAAGTGCGGAGCACTCCAAAGTATGGAATAACTCCGGGTCCGACAGATGGCGACAGCGCTGTTTCGTCCTAATATGGGACTCGTCAGGCCACCGCAGTCGGTACAAACCATCATACGAGAATCATGTAGATTGACAAATTTTCACGTCCGCTTCGCCAATATTTTATTCTATTTTATTTTAAATTACACGGACAAAAACTTATCTACATATTTATATATATATATATATATATATATATATATATATATATATATATATATATATATATTATATCCAATTGAAAATGTCTTTAATTCCGTTTAACTGAGCTGAACAAACTTCTGACAGGGTTCAGCTAAATGTTTGTTGAGCTCACAAAATATCCCTCTACTCTTCAACATTTTATACAAAATTTTCTAATAGGTAATTTATTTAAAAAAAAAAGTCTAGAGTTAAATACTTTATAATATAATATTGGAGATTTCACAATAAAAATGTTTAGTCTATTAACCTAAAAAATTACAAAGTAAATATGTTTAGTTTTTTTTTTTAATTTAATTATAAAGTCCCTAGAAAATATAAATGTTTTTAGAGATGGTAGTTTGTAGTTATTTCTATGCGAACTAGCCCGAAATTTTAAGGAAAATATCCTGGAGAGTAGGTTCCGTTGATAGAAAGAAATTTTCTTTCTTCTTTATTTCTTTTCTGTTTCTATTTCTATCGTGTTACGGAGTTCGCGTGCAGGTGTCTTTTATATCTTTATATACAGAGTGGAAAGGAAAATAAAGTAATCTCTACTTTAAATAGTAAATAAATTGATATCAAACTAAACTATATATATATATATATATATATATATATATATATATATATATATATATATATATTGATTTTCTTGGGATTAGGTTCATATTTAAAATATAATTTTCATCACTCTGACATTTCGTTCTTTATTTAGAACATTTTCAAAAATAATCGTCTACAATTTAAAACGAATTATGAATATAATATAAATACACCTATAATACACACTTAAAATTCAACATTTAAGACAATAACATTTAAAACAATATTATAAATTAAAATGATTATTTAAAGGAATATTTTTAGTAAATTTTACGTACCTTGAGATTTTATCGAAACTATTGCTAATATCAACAAACCACTAACGACTTGCTTTTTATATTCGAGGACATGATAAATAAAAAATTAAAGGAATTTGTTTTTGCTTTTAAGGTGATATAAACATTTTTAATGTTATTAAGGGAATATACTGCATCTAAATTATATTGTAAATTTGACCAAGACTGTTTATGTCAGTTCTGTCATTTACTGTATGTGTTTCATTTTTATGGCTATCATTTCCTTTATAATTAATTTATGATAATTTTTGTCCCTATCGTATTTTGGTATTTTCAAAGCTAAAAGAGTGTTTTTCATTCTTTTTATGTTATGTCAATGCTGTAGTACCACTTTTGGTATATTTATGTCCATTTAGTCGATTTTTCAGTAATTGGCTTGTCATTCCTATATATTGTTTTGGGCAGTTTGCACACGAAACTGAATATACAATATTGGAAGTTTTCATATTTGGTGTTTTGCTTTTCAATTTGGTAAAGATTGAGTTTAGTTGGTTATAACTCTTGTGGCATGCTACAATATTGTGTTTTTTCCAAATGTATTTTAATTTTTCTGAAAGGTCTGTTGAATAAGGTAATGCTATATATTGTTTTTGTATTTCTTGATGTGAATCATCCTTGTTTTTGGTTCTTATGTTGTTGTAGTGTTTATATGTTCTTTTTTTAATAATTTCGTCAAATCTTTAATATTAAAAGTGTTCTGTATAAGTGTGTCTTTTTAATTTTCTTAGAATCGAGGGTCTGAATGTAGGGGACGTTAATAAAATGGCTATGTCAACCAAGCTCACGATTACACTTCTTCTTTGGTTTTTAGAATGGTTTGAAAAGTTGTTCAAATATTTTCCAAACCAGGTTGGTTTGGTATACCACTGTGCTTGAGTTTTGTCATTCTGGCATATTAGAGTTATATCTGGGAAATTTATTTTGTCGTTTACTTCAGATTTTGATGTAAATTTTAATTTGCTACGGAAATTATTAAATTGTTGTACAACGTAATTTATTTTGTCATGAGGAATTGCCATTAAACAATCGTCAAGGAAACGTTTAAAGAAAATCAATCTAAATTTAGATTTTGAATGACTCTTCCCTTCAAATATTCCATGACTAGCTGGGCGATCGAAGATGAATTAGGTGAAACCATTGCACTACAATTAACTTGTCTGTAAAATTTATTGTCATACTGAAAGTAGTTTGTTGATAAAGTTAAAGTTATAGCTTCTATAAAACTATTCTTGGAGAAAGTTGTATAGTTTTTTACCTCTTCCCACGTTTTAGATAATATAATTTTAACTAGATCTTCAGAAAACATTAGAAACATGTTGCTTCAGCTAGCTCGCAAGGATTCTGCACTACTTGTTTTATTTTACTTTTGAGCTTATAAATGGTGTTTTTTTTTATAGAGGTATAGAAATTTTAAATGGAATAAAACAAAGATGAATTTTTTAAATTGACATGAAATTTACTTTATTCGAAGGATAAACTTCTGGCATGATAATTTAAATATGACTTCTGGCATATGACCGCCACGGCTGGCTCGGACGTAGTCTAATCTGGAGGTCCAATTTTCGATGACTTTTTCCAACACTTGTGGCCGTATATCGGTAATAACGCGGCGAATGTTGTCCTCCAAGTGATCAATCGTTTCGGGCTTATCGGCGTAGACTAGCGACTTCACATATCCCCACAGAAAATAGTCTAGCGGCGTTAAGTCGCACGATCTTTGAGGCCAATTCACGGGTCCGAAACGTGAAACTATGCGGTTACCAAATGTTTCTTTCAATAAATCAATTGTGGAATGAGCTGTGTGACACGTTGCGCTGTCTTGTTGAAACCACAGCGCCTGCACATCATGGTTGTTCAATTGATGAACGAAAATGTCAGTAATCATGGCTCTATAGCGATCACCATTGACTGTAACGTTCTGGCCAGCATCGTTTTTAAAGAAGTACGGACCAATGATTCCACCAGCCCATAAAGCACACCAAACAGTCAGTTTTTCTGAATGTAACGGTGTCTCAACACACACTTGAGGATTATCATCACTCCAAATGCGGCAGTTTTGTTTATTGACGTATCCACTCAAATAAAAGTGAGCTTCATCGCTAAACAAAATTCACTTATGAAAATCGGGATCAACGGCAATCTTCTTTTGGGCCCATTCACCGAATCTATGCCTTGCTAGGTGATCGTGTGGCTTCAGTTCTTGCACGAGTTGGATTTTGTAAGCACGCAAACCAAGATCTTTCCGCAAAATCTCCCATAAAGTGAATGGACACACATCCAATTCCTGTGCACGATGGCGGATAGACTGATTCGGGTCTTCCTCTACGCTACGCTCTACAGCAGCAATGACTTCTTCTGTACGCACTATACGAAATCTCTGTGGATGCGTATTATCATTTAGAGTAGACGTGGTGCGAAAACGTTCCATAGTTAATCGAATTAATTGCTCTGATGGACGATTATGTTGACCGTAAAATGGACGTAGTGCGCGATACGTATTTCGAACAGAACCATGATTTTGAAAATAAAGTTGCACAATTTGGAAGCGTTGTTCAGGCGTCAGTCTATTCATGTTGAAATGCCAAACAAAACTAAACATAAATCACTTGACAGCTGACAAAATGGCCGCTAGTAAAAAAAGTGTTGCCAACTTAAAGTTTTATAAAAAACACCCAGTAGTCGTGACATCAGCCCCTGAAATCAGGTGATGCGTCTGGTTTCGCTGCTTCAAAAATACGAAATTTTTTAGTTTTAACATGTATTATAATATTATTTAGTTTATTTAGATACCTTGGGCGATACTAAACCTTTATTTAATAATGTTCTTGTGAATAAAACATACATTCACAATAAAATGTTTTAATAAAATTCTTAGCATATTTTAACATATTATCGGGGATGATTTGGTAAAGATAATGCCAACAAATGTTTCTAGCAACTATTAGAATATTACTGCTATTTTACAGTGCTCAAATTGTAGCTTTTTAAAATTTCTACAACTTTTATGTGATACATTTTTTTTCCAAAATGTGTTCCTTGACTTGTAGATTCAAAAAATTTGTTTTAGCCAACTTTGACCTCCCTCCTTCTTGGCCCAACCTATTTTTTGCTTTTACATTTTATGTAGGATTTGTTCTTATATTGCCCCCTCTAGGTTGATCTGAACCATCTCGGAATTTACGTCTAAACCAGCACTTATTTTTACCTGTAGCTTAGACTAATACCGCTTCGTTTATGTTTAGACAGTAGAGAACGTCAAAGTATTAAGAAAATATTAATTTTTCCAATAATTTCTGAAAATATGTTAACTGAACTTAATGATTTTTGTTGTGTGATCTAACACTATAATATGGTATTTTCCAGTGGAATAGAGTTACTCTTAGTAATTTTGTTATTGTTATAAATTCTGATACAAAACTTATTTTGACATGTTTACATTATGCGGTTTATGTAAGATTTTAAGATAAATTATTCATTATTGATTTATTTACCGTTTTCGTGACGTTCCCGGAAATGATGATGGTGTTCCAAAAATGACAGTGGAGTTCCCTAAATGAGGATGACGTTCCCTGAATGATCACGTCGCCCGGTTTATATGATATTTTATGCATGAAAATAACACAGGTTTTCAGTATTATACCGTTATTTGTATTAAGGCGTTATGAACATGAATATCAAAGTTGAAATTTAAAATCTAATAAGAATAAACTTTGCAGTTTCAAACAACAAACATTAGGTAATAGGAGCATAAGATAAATTGCAGATTATCATTTGAATGACTTGCATATCAATGCTCGAACTAACAATCGCATAACAATAAATTTTATAGTGTCAAAGTAATGTATAATAGGCATTAAAACGTTACAGCTAATTGCACAATATTACAAAATATCTCCAGGGTCATAGTTTTAACTTATAGTCTAATAATAAACTTGGGAATTTCAAAAAAAACATACAGTTTTTATAGGTGATTGAAGTTAGAGAAAGAGGATTAGGTGATCCATAATAACATTAGTTTTCGAATATGTAATTTGTTTACTTTGTATTCAAAATTTAGTACCTAAAGTGTCGCATAAGTCGAATTCCTGTCTCAGCACAAAATTGGGGATGCAAATTCTTAAGAGTTTCTAAAAGCAAACTCTTTTGCTTGTGTCCTTTGAAGCAGTCTTTCTTACCATGACACATTTTCCTGATGTCATCCCCTTCATAAAACTTATGTATTTCTTCACGATTTTGATCAGTAATTAAAAATATTGGACGTCTCCGATTAGAAATTAAAATATAATAGTTGTTTTTATTTTTTCGTAAAAAATGTTCGGTCATATTACCTTAACGATATTTTTTGATGCGGTTGCTATAGTTTTTTGCATTTTCTCTATTAAATGTTTCTCTTTTTTAATGGTTCTATAAGTCTGCGCTCTATCTTCTTTAACCTGTTTTTCCCGATTCTTCCGCAATATGTCAATATTGCTTTCTATCTTATCTTCTGAGTCTGGAGGGCTGGTAGCTAAAATGTTTGAAAATATCTTTTTTTTTCTCTATATAGTTTTAATAATTTTTCCCCATGACTTTCTCTGCTTTTTCTTCTCTCTTTCAGACATTTCACTAATAGTTTTAAATTTCTTTTCAGCCTTCTTTTCTTGGTAGTATTATCTATCCTTCAGTTTTTTATCTCTTTATGCTCTAGTGCCATCTTACCTAAAAAAATGCGCTTCCTAGCTTTACCTTTTTCCCGATGTCTTTTAGAAGGTTCATTATCGCGATTTAACTGCTTTTGCGATTTCTTCTTCTCTATACTTTCGTGGTTCTCCATGTTACTCCTACTACAATTGATACCTAAAATCAAATGTAAACTTAAATAAACTTTTTGAATGCATTTAAGTGTCATAGACAGGAACCTTTCCGAAATTACCGTTCCCGATATGATTATCCGACAAATGTTTTCACATCTCACTTGACACAGCCACATTAAATGTCGGTTTTAGAGATTATTAACAAGAAAGCTGTAATATTAATCAGAATTATGCAAAAAGTACATGCTTTTCTGAAAAACTAACCATGAAACAGCATTCCCGTAGTGACAGGGAATTAAAGGACATTTTACATATATGAAATTAAACGATACTTACCAATAAAATCAATTATTTATTTCTGTAAACCTGTCAAACACCGTTTACTCCGACTAATGGACTTCATATTGTTGCTCCCTTTTTTTATTACATCGACAAATATTAACTGCGTTTACGAAGTGATTTGATAAATATCATTTGAGTAGCCAAAATATGACAAATTAAAATGATATGAAATTTGTGTCTAGATATATTCTTAATTCAATGAGATTCAAAGCTAATATTAAAACAGTATATTTATATTTTTTATTTTTAAACATCTTTAACTTGTCTGAACTATGAAACATGGTTTAAGGACGCCTTTCCGAAATGACTACTTGGGCCTATTTTTGTTGAAAAATCAAATAATGTATACATATATATATATATATATATATATATATATATATATATATATATATATATATATATATATATATATATTCCTTTTATTAATAGTTTTATTTGTAATCTAACTTTGATAACCATATCTGCTTCGAGTGAAATGAAAACTAACCAAAAATATAATAGTCACGTGATTGGCATTATTTGTCAATTTTTACTTTTTTTCCAAAAAAAATCAAAAGTAGTATTATATCTTAAAATATCGAAAAAAGTTACAAGAAAATGTTTTTCTAAATGCAATTCTTAGCCCACATACAAAATTTCAGCTGTATAAGGTAATTTAGATTTTTTGTCCAGTTTTTGTAAATTGCACCACTGTTGCAAAATAAGACTCAACGCAACTCACATGAAACTTCTTAATTTTCACAATGCTTATTTCCAGACGTATTTTATTTAAAGTACCGCCATATGAAATGTGTGTTTTTTTTTTACAAAATACAATGTTTGTTTGTTTTTGACCCTGTATAAAGTAACTTCATAAGATAACTATTTTGGAAAACTTAGTTCGTCTGAAAGTAATTCACACAAATATTAAGTAGTGGGAATAGGGGGCTTCTAGTTGACCCCCCACCACTTTTTTGATTGGTCAGCCAAGAATGACCTTGTTTCTGATTGGCTGCCCAAGTTCGCCCCCTATTCCGATTGGTTTCATAAACTCCGCCTCTTTTTGCTCCACCTCCTACCTCCTTCCTAACCACCACAGTAGTTGGAGGGGAGCTGGTAGCAGTTGGAGGGGAGCTGGTATTTTAAACGATCGAATCTGAGCGAACTTCAGTCATTCGTGCGCGATGTCAAATAGCGACCAACAACAACAACAACAACAACAACAGCAACTCATTGAACGTGTAGGCCAAGTAATAATTTCCTACCAAAAACACGGAAAAAATCTTACCGATTTTGAAGATCAAGACTTGGGCTTCTTTCCCATCAACTACTTGAAAACATTCGTCGATTCACTTAGTTTACAACAAATTTGGAACAGGTTGCCGGAAAATTATAGAAGTGACGAAGAATTGCAGCTAAATTTGCCGTGTTTTAAACACTATCCACTATATCAACACCACATAGACGGCCCACCATTATCAATAAAAAAGTGTTGTAAAATTAAAAAATAGTGTGAACAAGTGAATCGAGTTTCATCGGACAGTCTTCGAAATGGATCAGACACATGTATATTTAGATTCTGCTTGCGATGAAACGATCCAGTCAATGTACAAAGATGAAACAACTCATTTTAACTTGGCTGGAAGAGGAAAGTTTCACGCAAGACAGGATTCTCTGATCACTATTGATCGAAATAATTTCGAAAACGACGATGAAGATGAAGAAGATGATGGGATAGAGGATAATGGCGTTCCAAACGGGTGTGGAGAAGAGGGGCTCGTGAAAGTGGCAAAAATAAATGCAAGTGATACATTGACACCAAATTACCTTACGCGAGAAGTGTGCGTTTTTCAATCTTATGTCGTAATTATTTCATCTTCTGGCGGTGCATATAATTTATGTTGTGAATGTTACTATATACATGCTCTAAATTGCCCAAATGGGAAAAATAATTTTGTTAATAGCCACTATAAACGATCCTTTATATGTTGCGAAAAAGATCTGCAATGCAACACGTGTGAAAACGATTTATTCATAACAACTCCTTCACAAGCATGTATAATATGTAACAAACCAGAACTAAAGAATATGCAAAACCATCTAATCGAAAAATCAAATTTTAAATAAATTTATTTCACTTGCACTTATTCATGCACTATGGCGTTTTTAATATTAAGTTTAAGTTTAAAATATTTTATAAGAATTTAGATTTTGTTCTGCTAAGTTAAATAAATATAAGAAACTATGTAAATAAATATAAGGGAATGATGTGAATAAATAAGAATTTGTATTTATTCCCATTGAAAGAAATTATAATTTTGTTCTTTCAGTGTAGAATAATTCTTTTCAAATAATATGCACAACAACCCTACCGATAAATCAAATTTAAATAAATGAATTTGATACTCCACTTGAATTTATTCATGCACCCTAGTAGTTTTTGAATATTAAGTTTAAAATGTCAACTAATTTAAATAAGATTTCATATAAAATATAAGTTGTAAGATATAAGTTATAAGATATAAGTTATAAGATATATATTAAGTTTAAGTTAAATAAATATAAGGGTGCCATCTAAATAAATAGAAATTTGTTTATATTAAGATTCGAAGAACTAATGATTTTGTTCTTTCAGTGTAGAATAATTTTTTCTACATAATATGCACAATCAATCCTATCGATAAATTGAATTTTAAATAAATGAATTTGATACTGCACTTAAATTTATTCATTCACCCTAGTATTTTTTAATATTAAGTTTAAAATGTCAACTAAGACATTTAAATAAGATTTTATATATAAGATAAAGAACAATTAGGTTTAATTCCCTGACAACAGACTATGATTTATTCTTCCATGTTAAAAAAAAAACCTAGTTTTCATTACTATGCTTGTAAAAAAATTATATTCATCCTATTCATAATAATTCTTTCAAGTTAAAGAAACTTGGTTATTAGGTGTGATTCTGTATAAGAAATAGAAAAAAATAAAATATTTTCTTCAACGACTTTGTTTTTTATTATTCCTATATCCAAAATACAAATATACATATATACATAAATACATATTTATAATTTATACCATTTTTTTTACCAGAGGTTGCTGCTGCATGCCAGAGGTTGCTGCTGCATGCCAGAGGTTGCTGCTGCATGCCAGAGGTTGCTGTTGTCTGCCATAGGTTGCTGCTTTGCCATCGGTTGTTGTTGTCTGCCAGAGGTTGCTGCTCTGCAAGAGGCCAATTTATAATTTATAATTTATTGGCCTCTTGCATTTTCGATGGTAACTCTGCCTTCGCTGCTGCTGCTGTTGTTGTTGCTGTTGTTGTGGCTGCTCCTGATGCTGTTGATGTTGCTGTTGATGTTGCTGTTGCTGCTGTGGCCTCTTGCACTTTCGAGGGTAACTCTGCCTTCGCTGCTGCTGCTGTTGTTGTTGCTGTTGTTGTGGCTGCTCCTGATGCTGTTGATGTTGCTGTTGATGTTGCTGTTGCTGCTGTGGCCTCTTGCACTTTCGAGGGTAACTCTGCCTTCGCTGCTGCTGTTGTTGCTGTGGTTGTGGCTGCTCCTGCTGCTGCTGCTGTTGTTGCTGCTGTTGTTGTGGCTGCTCCCGCTGCTGCTCCCGCTGCTGCTCCTGCTGCTGTTGTTGCTGCTCCTGCTGCTGTGGCTGTTGCTGATAAACCGGCAGAGGCTGCATTCTCATTATTTCATCCAGAGCTCGGTCAAATTCGACGGGCTCTGGATCTAAGGAGGGCTCAAACATATTGAGGAATTCCTCACTTGGCAAATCATCCATGAGGAATTCATCGTTAAATTCCTCTTCCAAAAATTCAGCCTCTGACGGCGGCGGCCACATCACAGTGTCTTCTGAGTTCGGTGAAAGGCTTCTTAGGCTATCCATCAGGTTCGCCTGATGCTCTAAGAAGCCTATAAAATCTTCCAGAGTTAAAACGATGAAGGTACTCATGTTATATTTTAAATTCAATGAATGCTAAGTCAAGACGCTGTAAATCCTTATATACAATACTGAAATACCACTTTTCCTACCTCCAGCGGCGAAACCAGTCCGAAGAATGAGAAGAAGAAGAAGGCAAAAATAGCGTGAACTCGAGAGAGGTCGTTCAACGGTCGTAAGTTGTTTTGTTCTTAAGAAAAAGACGAGTAAATAGGAGAAGAAAAAAAAAAGTTGTTTTTTGGAATAATATAAAAAACGAAAAAAAAAATAAATTAAAAAAAAAAAAAAAAATGTTTTTTATATTATCCCAAAAAACAACTTTTTTTTTCTTCTTCTCCTCTTTACTCGTCATTTTCTTAAGAACAAAACAACTTACGACCGTTGAACGACCTCTCTCGAGTTCACGGTGTCACGGTTCCCGTCGTACCATGCAGTGCCACGCCGTACCAGCCGGTACCAGGCTCTTGGCTGCTTTAAAAGGCGGCTGGGTACGAAGCGTCTCTTCAGTTTACATCTCGCTATTAGCGTACGCTTGTAAAATTATCGAATCTGTTGTGAATATATCTAGATAGTCCGATTTATTTCGAATTGTGTGACGTAGTGACATATTAATTTTTATTTGGTTTGTATTGTTGATTTCATATTTTTGATTTGATATTTTTGATTTAATATTTTTGATTTAATATTTTTGACTTAATACTTTGGATTTTCATTCATTTTTACTTAATCTTCTAAAAGCCAATTTTTGATTTTTGTTGATTTTTCATTTTTGTGGATTTTTTTTGATTTTTTATTGATTTTTTGATTTTTTTATTGATTCATAATTTTATTTATTTTTTAATTTATAATTTAAAATGTTATTTTTAAATGTAAAAATTGAAAACATCGACTTAACAGCCTTCGATTTAAACGACGCTTGCCTTGTGCATGATTTGATTGATTGTTCATTTTGTGGGCTAAGCGACGAGGAGCTAGATATTAAATTTAGGGAAATTGATATTAATACATTTAACAATTCATCTGAATCTGGCGATTCTTCCGAAATTGGTGAAAGCGATATTTTGACACAGCTCTTAAAAGTTTTGGATGAATCTATTATCCTTGATCTTCCTCAAGAACCTCTTGAAACAATTAATTTCGATGATTTAAATAATGATATATTAAGGAAAAATTTAATTAACAATTCTGAAATAAATGAGGGATATAATTTGGAACAACTTTTAGATATATTAGAAAGGGGTGAAATTTGTGAAAATAGCTCAGGGCAAAATTTAATTAAGGGTGATGTGGAATATCAGGAGACTTTTGAGAGCTGTGAGGAACAAAATAATAAGGGGGTTTTAAACAATAATAATAATGGGGTTGGTAACGAGGGAGCTTTAAATAATGATAAGAGGATTGGCATTGGGGGTTTTTCGAAAAATAATATGGAAGAGGTTTATCGCCCCCACTATTCGCCAATTTCAGATGCATCGTCAGATTCATCAGAGGATTCCAACGACAGCGTTGAGACTGTTATAAACGTCTCAGCCAAAGCTCAGCATAATTTTATTAAAGTGTTGGATCAAAATTTAATTGAAGGGTTGGATCAAAATTTTATTCAGGGGTTTGAACAACCATCCAAATTTGGCTATACCAGAAATTCAGTAAATTCGGTAGATGTTTTTGATTTGAGTTGTGGCGAAATTGTGGGAGACATTGAGGTATATACTTATACTGAAAATTTTGAAGATGAGCAGCCTCAATGTCCCTTAATTTCTTCCTGTAATCAAAATCAATTTTTGAAAAATCCTTCTGGTTTAAATTTAGAACAAAGTTCTGAAAATTTAATTGAAAAAAATTTACCCAAAAAACGTTCTTTATCAGAAACAAATGATTGTTCAGATTTAAAAAAGTCAAAATTGGACGGTGATATTTCTAGTTCCCAAACTTTAGGGGCACAAATTTTAAAAAATTCTTTACCAGTCGCTGTAACAACAGCTCCGAAAATCAATCCAACAAATAAAGTCGCTATTGGAGAATTAGATAAGTTTCTACATAAGAAAACTAAGCCGAGCTTAAATAGGAATGAAACAAGGTGTGCCACATCTAGATTTAAGTCAATGGTTTATTCCTATTTAAACTTAGATAATATATGTAATAATTTATCTAATTCGACTTTAAAAGACGTTAAAAATTGTATTCAACGACAAGGCGATCTTCTTTTAAATTTGGGAAATATATTTTTTTAAAAAAATCCATGTTTTTCTTCAAATTAAAAAGTGAATCCAAAAGTTAATTCAAAAGTAAATCCAAAAGTTTTCTAAATTGCGCGAGCTGAAAAAATTGCTAATTATTCTATGTCATTGGGTCTTGATAGATCGAAATTGTATTTATTTAAAAGCGACACGGCCCTAACCGATTCCATTTTAAAATGACTCTCCTTTGCACACACTGCTTAAGAGAATTTAAAAGAAAATCACATATTGTACTCCACCTTCGAGAAAATGTTGTTAATAACGAAAACACCTTTAACTTGGAAGATTATATAATTAATCGTAAGTATTTTTTTATAACATATTTAGCTATAATTTTCCTTTTAATTTTTCTTTTTATTATTAATAAAGGTTTACAGAGGAATTAAAAAATAATAATTGTTTCAGTTGATGAACTACTTTCAAGACCTCCAATGCGATTTTGCCAAGATTGTGAAGTAAATGTCAAATCTAATTCCTGGAACACACACTTGAGGACAAATATTCATAAAAACAGGAGCTGCATAAAATATGGAAATGGAATTGACATTATCAGGAGTGCATTTAAATGTCGAATAGCTTCCTACAGAATATATTCGCAGAATTATCACATCGACATCAAAAAGTTTCAGCAAGATGTTGGTAATAAAGTGCAAACATTAATACGCCAGCGTCAACAAGAATTTATATGTGCTAAAGTAAATTTGGAATTATTTGGAATATATTATTCTCCAACTTTAACCTCTACTTCAATTAAGTCATTTAATACACCGTTCTTCATTGTAACCCATACAACTGATCTACAACAGCTTTACGATGATTTATTCAAGATTATTGAAACCAAAGCAGATGAATTGCCGAAAAGAGACTCAGGTAATTATTATTTAATCTCAAGAGCTAAGTTTTCTTAATCTCAAGAGCTAAGTTTTCTTAATATCACTTGTACATCTCTAACAAATATTATTCAGAACTAATTTTTTAATTCCTATTACAGGGTGGGCTCTACAAAGAATTCTGCATTTGGAAGTCAACATCAATAAGTACAACCCATTGAATGCCTCCTCCTATATTAAGATGCATCACTTTTCTAAATCAATAGTGAATGTGATGAATGAGGACAATTGCTGTTTCGCCTGGGCAGTGGTTTCAGCAGCATACCAGCCAACCGGTAATCCTCGAAAGACCTCATCATATCCAGACTTCAGAGACGCTTTCGATTTTACAGGTATTGAATTTCCAGTAAAATTATTAGATATAAAAAAGTTTGAGGAAAAAAATAATTTGTCCATAAATGTATATGGAGTTGAAAAATTTTTAAGGGATAATAAAAAGGTATATGAGACTGTCGGTCCTTTACATTATAATAATGAAAAGAAAAAATTACATATTAATTTGCTTTTAATAAGTTCTGATGATGGAAATAACCACTACTGTTGGATAAAGGATTTAGGTAGCTTGGTATACAAACAATTATCAAAAAAGAAAATAAAAAAATACTTATGTGATGGATGCCTTCAATATTTTGGAACATATGAAAAACTTAACACACATTTAGAACGTGATTGTAGTTTTGTTCGAATTGAGCTTCCTTCAGATAATTTGATTTTGGATAAATTTGGCAATTATATTCCTGCAAATATATTAAAGTTTCAAAATATTCAGAAACAGTATAGAGCTCCTTTTGTTATTTATGCCGATTTTGAATGTTATTTGAAAAACATTGAGTGCCAACAATCTACACCTGATTCGACAACCTCATATACTATTAAAACTGCTGAACATATACCCTATTCATTTGCTTATTATATTAAATCATCATTTGATGAGAATGTTGTGTGTCTTAAACTTTATAGAGGTACAGATTGTGCTATAAAATTTATTGAATACATTGAAAATGATGTAAAAGAAATTTATAAAAAATATTTAAAATATCAAGTACCATTGAAAGATTTATCATCTGTGGAACAGATTGAATATGAAAATTCTAGCATTTGTTATGTATGTGAAAAACCTTTTTCAAAAGGAAATTTCATAAAGTGTAGGGATCATTGTCATATTACAGGTAAATATCGAGGAGCCGCCCACTCAATATGTAATTTGCATTTTAAACCTCCAAAATATATACCAATAGTATTGCATAATTTAAAAAACTTTGATTCTCACCTATTTATTAAATCGCTTTGCTATAATAAAGAAAATATTAGTGTTATAGCTCAAAATAAAGAAAAGTATATTTCTTTTAGTAAGGAAATTTTCGTTGATAGTTATGTGTCAGAAAAGCGGAAACCAGTTGCTTTGCGACTACACTTTATAGATTCTTTTCAATTTCTCCCAGAGTCTTTAGAGTCACTATCACAAACTCTACAAGATTCACAATGTTTTGAAATTAAAAAGTTTTTCTCAAATGCTGATGAATTTCGATACATTAGACAAAAAGGGGTATTTCCATACTCTTACATAGATTCCAACGAAAAATTAAATGAGAAATCTCTACCATCGATTGATAAATTTTATAATAACTTAACCGATGAAAATATCTCTCCTCAAGACTACAATCGTGCTGTAGAAGTGTGGAATCTATTTAAGTGTTCTACAATAGGGGCTTATTCCGATATTTACTTAAAATCTGATGTTTTACTTTTGGCTGATGTTTTTGAAAATTATAGATCCACATGTATTAAAACCTATAAGTTAGATCCTGTTAATTATGTCACTAGCCCTTCTATGTGCTAGGATGCAATGATGAAATTAACTAATGTAGAATTAGAATTATTAACGGAACCAGATATGCTTCATTTTTTCAAAAAAAGGTGTTCGTGGTGGGGTTAGCACTTGCTCCAAACGCAAATCTGAAGCAAATAATCCATTCTTAGAAAATTTTAATCCTGAAAGACCTACAACATATATCACTTACTTAGACGCCACAAATTTGTATGGTTATGCTATGAAACAATATTTGCCTGAAAAAAATTTTGCTTGGGTACCTAAGCTCGAAATAGAAACTTTAAATATATCCGAACTTTCAGATACATCATCTATAGGATACATATTTGAAGTTGATTTAGAATATCCAAATTATTTACATGATAGTCATAATGATTTCCCATTTTGTCCTGAACAATATACACCACCAATTTCAAACCACTCAAAATTAATTCCAAACTTACATAATAAATATAACTATATCATTCACTACCGATATCTGAAACAATGTCTACAATTTGGACTCAAAATCATAAAAATACACAGAGCAGTTAAGTTTACACAATCACCATGGTTAGCGGAATATATAGATTTAAATACAAATTTACGAAATTTATCTAAAAATAAATTTGATAAAAATTGTTATAAATTGGCAAATAATTCAATTTTCGGTAAAACCATGGAAAATGTTGATAGGCGAGCAGATATTAAATTAGTATCTCAATGGGAAAGACAGGGTAATAAACTTAGTGCCGAAAAACTTATTTCTAAACCTCAATTAAAGGATTTTAAAATTTTCTCTGAAAATCTAGTTGCTCTTCAACTTCAACAGGTTTGCATTGAATACAATAAACCAATTTATGTTGGGATGAGTATTCTGGATATTGCAAAAACTGTAATGTATAATTTTTATTATGGGTATTTAAAAGTAAAATATGGTAATAATTTAAATTTATTATATACGGATACTGATTCCTTAATTCTTGAAGTTCAGACCCAAAACTTTTATGAAGATATGAAGCTAAATCTGGATCAATTTGATACTTCTAATTTTTCTGAACAAAATATTCATTGCATGCCTATTACAACATCAGTTGTTGGTAAATTTAAAGATGAGTACAAAGGGATTCCCATTGAAAGTTTTTATGGAACTGGTGCTAAAGCATATTGTATAAAATCCAAAAATAGTGTAGATAAAAAAGCAAAAGGCGTTAGTAGATCATGTACAAAAAATCAATTAACATTATCAGATTATAAAGATGTTGTTGAGAAAGGTGACAAAATATTCTGCACCATGTATGTATTCAAGTCAGATATGCATAATATATACACTAATTTGTTAAATAAATTGGCATTAACAACTCATGATGATAAAAGATATTGTATACCAAATTCCACAAAAACTCTTGCATGGGGACATAAGGATATTTTGGAAACAGATTTTTTTGATAAAGATATGAAAATGATGTATGATACTCTAACTTTTTTAAGTTCTGGAAACGAAAATGGATCTAAAAATAAAAAACCGCGATTAGAATTAACTACTCCTAGTAATTTTTCATCTTTATAAAGACATCATTTTATATGATGATAAATTATGTAAGTCGTTTTTGAAGCTTTAAAACTTGGAGGGGGAACTGAATCCAAAAACATATATATTGTATAGAAATACCATTATTTGTTAGTAATATTACAACAATGACTGCTGCATCTTTAATAGTTTTAGTTTCCCTTGTTGGAAATGTGATATATGTAAATTACATTCCTAATACAGTTAGGGCTGATATATGTATAAATGCCCTCAAAAATGAAACCGACTGCTACAAACAGATGAAAATGACATATCTTGTTGGAAATTCACACTTTTTTACCTATAATGTAACTGATTCTGCTTTGTGTGAAAATACATACATAAAAATTAAATATTCCATGACAAACAAACCATTACAATATTCAGATTGGATTCCTTTCAATAATAAAAAAGAAGAATCTTGTCATTGTGTCTGTTGTTATATATTTGTTATTATATTTACAGCAGCAATATTTATTTGTACATGTTTAATTTTATTGTATTTCATGAAAAAATATCTATAAAAATATTTAATAAATGTTAAAAAAATAATATAAATTTTGTTTTTTATTGATTCTCGTTAGTATAAAGACATTTAAAGTTTATCCCCTCCTCTTAAATGGAGAGGGAAAATAAGTTTACCCCTCCACTTGAGAGGAGAGGGAAAATGTATAAAATTTAGGAGCAAACGGATTGATGGTTAGTTTTTTGAGAGCAAGCAGATAGCCAGTTAGTTTTTGAAATACATCATTTAAAATGTTCAGTAATCAGAGTAAAAATATATTTGAAAATTCACCATTAAAAAAGAAAATAAAAAAAACAATTATAAATTCTACAAAATATAATTTAAATAATTCTAACTCTAAATATGCTGTGATTGGTTTGTGGGTGGAAAGTGATTTTCTACCATGCATTGAACTTGGTGGTAAAAATGGTCAGTCTGTGATATTAAATGAAGATGATTGGAAGAACTTATTGCAATATCAAGGAGTTATAACAAATTATATGTTTTCACCAAATGTTTTCAATGAACCGATATATTTGCAAAATTTATCTATTCATTTTGAAAAGATTGGTGAATTACCAATAGTGAAGATTGTGAAAAGCTGTGATTTTATTTACTATGGAAATGAAACTGTGTGCAGACTATGGGAACAAATTCCACTTATAGAATATAGACTAAATGTTTTACAAAAACAAAACTTTCGACGTTATTTCAACGTTTTTAGAAATAACAATTTTTACGACGGAGATTCTTTTGACAAAATATATAATGTCCTTTCTCCAAAACAAAATCTAAATAGTGAAAATGTGTGCTCCATGCTGGAACTGCTGTTGAATCATCCCGAAGAACTAGAACAAAAATTAAAGTCTAAGCACTATTATGAAGAAGACAGTATCTATTGATGAATCAAGAAACCAAATTCATCTGATGGTTGCTTGGAACTTCGCCTACAGAAAAGCTCGTATGACTTCTGAAGAGTTTATAAATCAAAAACATTTTAGAAGAAGGATTAAATTGACTGAAGAAATTTTAAATCCCATATTAGACTCTGATTATAGGAATATTGTATTTAAAAAAATGTTTATGTAATAAGCTTATTTTTAAATAAAACAAATATATATAAAAAATCATTTTTTTTATTACAAACATCAATTATTATTACAGCATTAATTACTATTACATCACATCTCTCTTGAAGATCCAAGAGTTATAAGATTTATCTAATCCTAACCATTTTACAAATACTTTGTTTCCTTTCTTTCTTAACACTTTTTCCACCAGATATACATTTGGGTGTCTTACTTTTTGAAGTTCTTCTTCATAGAAACCTCCTTGAATATCTATCCCATTTCCATCTTGAATCAAATACGTTGTTGGGTTAGTAAGCTGGATTTTTTTTATTTGAAAAATTTCGTTTGACCAGTTGGGCGTGTAACCTTTAGAAAATTGTTCGCGAATCTTGCTTATTCGTACTCTATCACTGACACGAAATTTTGGTGATCTGGGATCCACAGTTTTCCTATGAGTATAAGCTGATTTCAAGATTTCCATTTCATTCTTTTTGTTAACTTCGTTTGGTTTTTTTCCGATTGTTGAATGCTTAGTATTATTGTATTCTGTAATTATTTCTTTAAGAAAGCTGATCCATTTATAATTACCTAGTAAACTAAACTTTTTCCACATTTTGTTTTTTATCGTTCTATTTACTCTCTCTACAATACTAGCTTTCATATTAGAAAATGTGTTGTAATGATTAATTTTGAACTGCTCCATAAGTTTCTGAAAGTCTTGATTAAAGAATTCTTTACCCTGATCAGTATTCAGATTTGTTGGGGGAGTTTTTAAAGTTAATAGAATTTTTTTCATTGCAGCTGCTACATCTTTACCAGTTTTGGATTTTACAGGTTCTGCCCATACAAATTTAGAAAACACATTTATTACCATTAAAATATATCTTAAACCCCTATTAAATTTCGCATATGGCTGCATTTCTATCAGATCAGCTTGAAAGAGATCATTAAGCCCTTTTACAATTGTTCGTCTCCTTCTATATCGCCTTCTCGCCGGTTTATGTAATTCATTTACAACGTCTTGCTTAATTTTACTCATTATTAATTTATACCTTACTCTCGAAAATAAATCCCACAAATAACTTTATCTCCTTCTAAACCGTTTATAAAAGCCCTTTATCGCTGATGTTGTAAAATATAAAAAAAAATCATCTCAGTTTTTTTTAGTAAGTTCTTTAATTTTATTTTCCATTGCTTCAAATGATTTTTTATTTTCATTTATAATTTCTTTTATTGACGAATTTATTTGGGTGATGTTGTTAGTAAGATCAGAAATTTTTACATTAAATTTAGTTTCCAAAAGAACATTTGATAACGTATAATCTTTTTTGAAACCACCTAATGTTGAATTCATTTCTTCTCTTGCATAATTCATTGTATCATTAAATTCTTTTCTAGAAACTTCAACAGCTCTTTGAACTAATTCGTTTAAAGATTTTATTTCTTTTGTTAATTTATCTTCTAGATTTTTTATATCTTTTCCTAATTGAAATTCTGCATTTGTAATATCTAATGTCATTTTCACAATTTTTTTTTCTATATTTTTTATGTCTGACGCTGTCTTTTCAGCTTTGTGTAGTATATCTGTATAAGATGTTTCAAGTTCTTTTATGAGTAAAGAAGTCTCCTCGATTTTTGAACTATTATTTTTAATTTTAATTAATACATCCTTTTTAGAAACTTCTATTATAGCTTGCACTACTTCTAACAAGGATTCTAATTCTTTTTGTAATTTCTCATCGATTGCCTTTGTAAAATTTCCCTCGTCAAAAGACGTTTCAGATTTGGTTTTCAGATTGTTTAATTGCTTTAGTATATCCTCGATTTTTTCATTATCTTTTGTAATTTGATCTTTGAATTTTGTTTCAATTTTTTCATTTTCGTTTTGAAAATCCTCCTTCAATTTGTCTTCTAAATATTGTAAATTTGATTTATATGCATTGATTTTAATTTCAAATTCTTTAATTTGTTCTTTAAATTCATTAACTTTGTCGGTATCTTTTTTGTGAATTAGGAAATGAGTGTTCATTGATTTTTCAAGATTTTGTGTATTTTTATCCATAACGTCATGTATTTTCTTAAAATTCCTTACTTCTTCTGCTACTCTATCATTAAGCAAATTAGTAAAATTTTGAAACTTTGATGTAATTTCCTTGGAAATACTGTTCTTGACATTGTCAATTGCTGAAGTATCCTTAATTATTGATTTAATTGATGTAATTTCATTTTTTAGTTCATTTTCAAAATCATCAACTTTATCATATTTTAACTTCACTACGTCAAAGTCATTTGCATATTTAGAAACTTTCTGAGAAAATTTTTCTACTACCTCATCATTTCCATCAACAGTATTTTTCAAATTAATTATCTTGTCATTATATTCAGGAATAACTTTATCCTCAAATAACTTAATCTTTTTTGCAATATTTTGTATATTGTTATCATATTCATTTATTCTCTTATTTAAATTATTAACATCGCTTTTCAACCTGGGATCTAAATTTTGAATTAATTTGTTTTCAATATATTTGACATCGCTTTTAAAAATTTTTATTATTTTCTCTTCAACATTTGACAATATTTTATTTTCTAGTGATAATAATGTGTTTAGAGCAGATTTTTTTGAAATATGACGACCAAATTTATCGATGGTCATTTTAGAAATGTTTAAAAGTATCTATTATGTCCTTTTATATAATAATATTCGCTTCTCTTAGTTCTTCAATAATGGAAATAATTTCATTGTTATGACCAGTGTGTCCCGCAAGCATGGATGCTACCAATAGTCGAAGTCTCTCAACAAGTTCGTTTACATTATCCCAATATATGTAATCTGTATTAGGTTTATTAACTTTTAAAGTTATACCAAATCCGTTTTTTTTTAAGACACTCGACTTTCTCTATATGGAGCTTTGCGTCTTTCAAAAAATCCCTGGACTGCTTGTTGAGATTCGGGATTTAGAGTTTTAGTTTTTGTAATTCCTTTGCTTTGCAAATAAGGTCCTATTATAGAAATATATTTATGTGATCCATTCCCCTGCACCTGCTCATTTGGATCATTATTTCTACGGTATGCATTGGTTCTTTTTAAAATATCCATATAATTTTCCAAATCTTGTTTTTTATACCCTATTGGTTCTTTTTTAAATAATAACTCATATAAACCTGGTGTACCTGTATAGGTTATTCCTTCAATTTTGATGTTTTTACCAATAATTTCGACAGGTTTTTGAGTTAAACTTAAAAAGAATTTCTCGGTTTCCAAATCATGAACTATTCCATATTGGTGATCAAACTCATGTTCAACATCTTTTACACCGCTATCAATATATTGGCGAGGTAATTCATCAAATCCTAATAAATATTCTTTATATAAATCTGTATCAACAAATGTTCTAACTGTTTGCCGTGTTTGTTCCAGTATATCTGAAAGATTTCCTATTGTGGAGTGTGAACCTGAAGAAGGGTTTGTTTCTGCAATAATACTTGTTTGTTGTATAGATGGCATTTGACTTGCTGAAGCTAAACTCGCGTCCCAGTCAATAATCGATGGTATTTCTGTAGGAAGGAGTGGAGTTTTTCCCGTCTTTCTTTTTTCTGGTGTTGATGTTCCATATTGTAATTTTCTCTTTGGTGTTAGTGTTTGAATTGATCTTTTCTGTGGTGTTTCATAAATTTTTTTAATTGGTGTGTGTAGCTCTTCCTTTATTTCAACAGGTTCAATTTTACCAATCGTTGAAATTAATTCTTGTAAGGGTTGAGTTATCGGTTTATATGTTTCCTCCAATTTAGTTTGCGCCTCAAATTCCGCATTTTTTAAACTCTGATATTTTGTTTAACAGCTTTTCTTGATTTAACTAGCTCTCTTGCTAAACGTTCATCCATGATTAGTATAATTTACCATCAAACGTTTATTTTTATAAGTAAATATATGAATCAAATCCTTTTCGATATCGGCCAGATTTCACATTAGAGTCTTTGTCTATTACTAAAAATCCAAATTTATCTTTCCAACATATTAAGCACAACTCATTAAATTGGTTTAATGACATATCAACATTAACATGATCATCATAAATATGTTTTAAGTTTGTTCGATCTTGTTGAAATATAACAATTAAATTTGCATTGTCACGAATTAATTGTTTCGGAATAGAAGAATATGTTTGACATAAATAAAAACAATCAGTATTTTTGTGTCTTCCGAAACAAAAATAGTCCTTTACAACATTCTGATTACAACACACTATATCATCAAATATTATTATAGAGTTTGGTTTAACTTGTTTTGGTGAAACAATTGTTTCTTCATTTTCAGATTCATAGTATCCAATTTTTTTCAAAGGTTTAAAAAGTGTTCTCAAATATTTATACTTTGGTTGATATAAGGATTTTGAATAAACATACAGATTTTCAAATCGCAAACCATTCGGATCTTCAATCAAACTAATAATAACATTGGTTTTGCCACAGCCTGACGGGCCAATAATTAACCCTCTTTTACTATTTCCCTCAAACAGTTTTCCATGTTTTCTAAAACCATTCACTGAACTTTCATGATCCTTAATTGTTATAGAGTATGGTTGTTTCTCAACTCTCATTTTATATATAAAACAAACTATTAATATTCAGTATTGTGATGTAACTGGTTAGTTATCACTAGGATTGCAACTATATATAATGTTTCCATCACATAATAAACGAATCATTTACAAGACAAACAGCAAAAGGAAAGGAAGTGGTTTAGTAAACTCATTAATAAATAAATTACCCTTTGAATTGCATATTCCTGGTTATAATTTTTGTGGACCTGGAACAAAATTGGAAAAACGATTGTCAAGAGGTGATAAAGGTATAAATTTATTGGATGAGGCTTGTAAAGAACACGATATTGCTTACTCACAATCAAATGATATAAAAAGAAGGCATTTAGCTGATAAAGTATTAGCTGACAAAGCTTTATCAAGGTTCAAAGCTAAAGATTCTAGTTTTGGGGAAAAAACTGCTGCACTAGGAATTACTGGTGCTATGAAAATTAAAAGAAAATTAGGTATGGGACTTCGAACGAGAAGAAAGTTCAAGCGAAAAACTCGAAAAGGACGAGGACTATCATTATCTCAGGTAATTTCAAAAGCTAGAAAAGGAATTAAGGGGAAACGTTTTAAAGACCTAAATGAAAGTATTCAAACTGCTTTAAAAGCTATTAAAAAAACTGGTAAAGTGTTACCTCCAAAGAAAAGGGTAATTCCAATCCCAAAGACTGGTGGATTTCTTCCACTTATACCTTTATTTGCTGGTTTGTCTGCTCTTGGTGCTCTTGGAGGAGGGGCTGCAGGTATTGCTAAAGCAGTAAATGATGCAAAAGCAGCCAAAGCGAAATTAGAAGAATCTAAACGACACAATCAAATGATGGAGTCCATTTCGGTAGGAAAAAAAGGAAGTGGACTTTATTTAAAACCCTATAAAACAGGATGTGGATTATACTTGAAACCTTATTCAAAAAACTGTTAAAACATATACCTCGAAAAGCACTTACAAATTACGATCTACTTAAATACGCAAAATATTTACAAATTCCCAACTTTCGTGGTATTTTTATGAGGGATAAATTACCAAAAAAGATAAAGTTAATTGAAAGTGCAATTGTCAATCTAGATAATCACAGTGGTGCTGGTACTCACTGGATAGCATATACAAAAAAAGGAAAAAACATAATATATTTTGATAGTTATGGTAATTTGCGACCCCCTTCTGAATTAATTAAATATTTTTATAGCGACCAAAATAATAATATTGTTAATTATAATTATAACAGTTATCAAAACTTTAACAAAACAAATTGTGGTCAATTGTGTCTAAAATTTCTTTATAACCATATGTAACACCTAATTTTAGTTTATTATTAAACATATTTTTAAAGAAAAATGTCATATAGTTTTGTTCTTAGCGGCAATTCCGCTATTTTAACATCAGAGTTACATCCTCCAATATATCTAGATGAAGATGTTGAATATGTTATCGGTCTTGTAAATTTCGAAACATTTAATGCAATTCCCAATATTGATGTTGGGAATAATGTATTAATTCATAATGAAAATTTAGAAATAGCCATACCCCCAGGTAGCTACGAATTAGAAGACATAACAGATTTTTTAAAAAAACACTTGGATGAGGATAAAATTAGTTTTAATCTTCATGCAAATAATAATACTTTACGTACACATCTTAAATGTTCAGCCCCCATAACTTTTCGTGAAGGGACTATTGGTAAATTATTAGGGTTTAAAAATGGGCGATTGGAAGCCAACATTGAACATATATCAGATTTCCCCGCAGAAATAATTAAAGTAAATTCAATAAATATAGACTGCAGTATTGCAGAGGGATCATATTTAAACGGGAAACCTGTTCATATAATACACCAATTTTTCCCGAGCGTTGCTCCAGGATTCAAAATAATTGAGTCACCTCAAAACGTCATATATTTCCCAGTCACCGTTAAAGTAATTGATAAAATAGCCATTAAAATAATAGATCAGGAAGGTGATTTGGTTAATTTTAGAGAAGAAACCATAACCATCAGACTACATCTAAAAAAAGTAGATTAAAGATGGTAATATTATATAACAATAAATCTGCAAACTTTACTAGAAAATTTAATAATAAAAACATTAATAAGACAAGAAAGAAACCAACTTCCTTTAGTAGGAAATCAAACTTCCAAAGGTTAACACCTTCTAATAGAAAATTTCTTCAAAGTTTGGGTTTTAAACTTAAATAAAAATGGATTATTTAAATGTAAGAGAAAATGTATTGGTTGATGAATCAATATTAAGCTGGGAAATTCTTTCTTTCGATCCTTTTAATCCTACAAAACTCGGACCAAATGATGAAATCAGAATTGCTTTGCAACAAACAGGAAAATATCCTTTACCTTGCAAAAGTGAAATTTATGTGGAATTGCAAGTAACTAAAGAAGATGATTCCCCTTTAGCTAATACTGTTTTAATTAATAATGCTCCGGCATTTTTATTTAAAGAATTACGCTATATTTTAAATGGTGTTACTATTGACTCCGTTCGGGATATTGGTATAACTTCAACTCTTAAGGGATATATTTCATTTAATCAAAATGAAAGTGCTAAATTGGAAAATGCCGGTTGGTATCCGAAAACAAAATCTAAAGAAAAAATTATGACTGATGACAAAGGTAATGTTTCATTATGTATACCATTAAAGATGTATTCAGGATTTTTTGAAGATTATAATAAGATTATTCTTAATTCACAACAAGAACTTATTCTAATAAGAAGTAATGATGATACAAATGCATTATTATCCAGTAATGAAGATGAAAAACCCAAAGTTAAAATTACCAAGTTGTGTTGGAGAGTTCCTCATCTTACTGTAGCGATTCCGCAAGAATTAGCACTTACCAAAATTATTGACAAAAATAGTGATATACTAATAACCTTCCGAAGCTGGGAATTAGTTGAATATCCAGAGTTATTGGAAACTACGAGGCACAACTGGCCCGTAAAAACATCTACAAAAGTCGAAACGCCACGTCATGTTCTAATTGCTTTTCAGAAAAATAGACGTGGTAATCTAAAAATGGATATGAGTAAATTTGATCATTGTAATTTAAGAAATATGAATGTCTTTTTAAATTCAGAAAGATATCCTTACAATGATCTTCAACTTGACTTTGAAAATAATAAATTTGCTACTCTGTATGAAATGTTTACAGACTTTCGTCAAGGGTATTATAACTCTCCAGTGGAACCAATTTTTAATCCTAAAGAATTTAAAGAAAATGCTCCTATTGTTTACATTAATTGTTCACATCAAAGAGATTTACTACAAACAGGTCCAGTAACCATGAGAATTGAATTTGAAACCAAGGAAAAAATTCCCCCTAAAACAGCGGCATATTGTGTTATAATTCATGATAAAGTTTTCAGTTACAATCCATTAACAAAAATTGTGAAACAGTTGTAATACAATTTCCTTAAGATAAAATACTCTTTTTAAACAAACCGCTACTTACGCTTAAGAGCGCACGCGTCAATTTTGATATTTATTAACGTAGCCAAACCAGAATTCTTCATTTATATAATGTCTTACGAGATTTCAGTTCGAGTATTAGATTTTCAACTTCAGTTGCAGAAATTAAAAAAACAAATAAGTGAATATCAATTAAAAGTAGAAATGATCAAGAAATTCAAATATTTGAAAATATGAAACTTATTCTAGATCTTCAAGGATTCAAAATTGAAAATAATAAATTTATTGTAAAGGAATTAGCAGCGTACGATGGGCAAAAGACAAGTCATTTTATTTTCAAAGCTCCATTTCCGATGGGTCATTTACCATCCTATTTACACAAACAAGCTCTGTGGTTAATAAAAAATTACCATTGCATTGAATGGTGTGAAGGATTTACACCATTACACAAATGTGGAGATATCATAAGAGATTTAAGCGCTAAGGTGGACTATGTTTATGTAAAAGGGGAAGAAAAGGCAGATTTCGTAAAGAAGTATTCCATGAAACCAGTTATCGAGATTGATGAACAACCC